>SJYX01013693.1:277567-345973 GCA_006410675.1 Oreotragus oreotragus
CTGAAGGAGATCAGCCCTGGGATTTCTTTGGAAGGAATGATGCTAAAGCTGAAACTCCAGTACTTTGGCCACCTCATGCGAAGAGTTGACTCACTGAAAAAGATTCTGATGCTGGGAGGGATTGGGGGCAGGAGGAGAAGGGGACGACCGAGGATGAGATGGCTGGATGGCACCACTGATTCGATGGACGTGAGTCTGAGTGAACTCTGGGAGTTGGTGATGGCCATGGAGGCCTGGCGGGCTGCGGTTCATGGGGTCGCAAAGAGTCAGACACGACTGAGCGACTGAACTGAACTGACTGAACAGACAGCCATCCAAATAGCACATATCTGGAAAAAAATTCAGCCCATTAAATACTTTAAAGCACTTTCCCACCACAAAAAAAAAAATGTTGCTATCTTTTGACTCGGAAACTTAAGTCTATTAAGGTATCTGAACATATTGAATGGTTTTAAACACAAAGATGTTAATCACAGTTAATATTAATGAATAAAACTGGAAGCGAATTAAATGTACACCATTGCACGATGGCTTAGTAAGCTTTGATGATAAAGGTGACAGAATTCATCCCACTGTTCACAATGACCTTCCTAGTGAAAGGATAGAGAGGGAAACTTTACAGGGTGGGCCCTGACAGCTATGTAAACCTGACGAAAACATGTGGGAAAAGAAAACCCTAAAGGGAGTACTGCAGGGAGTAAATAGGAGCTCTATCCTGATGGTGAGGCCACAGGTTAATCTTTTAATTTTTTTTAATGCTTCACAATAGAAAAACCATAGTTTTTTTTTTTTAACTTTTAATTGTGGTTTAAAAATAACATTTACCATCTTAACAATTGTAAGTGTACGGTTTAGTGGCTTTGAGTGCATTCACTCATGTTGTCATGCCACCTTCACCATCATCCATCTCCAGGACGTCCCTCTCTTGCAGAGGTTGCCCCTGACAGCCACGATTCTGCTTTCTGTTCCTCTGAGTTTGACTTCTCTAGGTACCTTATACAAGTTTAGTATTTTACCATTTTATGACTGATTTATTTTCACTTAGCATAATGTCTTCAAGATTCATCCATACTGAAGAATGTGCCAGAATTTCCTTCCTTTTGAAGGCTAAATAATATTCCGTTGCGTGGATGTACCATTTTGCTTATCCATTCATCCTATGATGGACACTTGGGTTGCTTCCACCTTTTGGCTATGACGAATAAGGCTGCTGCAAACAGAGGTGTTCAAATATGTCTTCCACGCATTATATTTTAAAGATTTTTTCCCCCTCAGGTAGCTCTGGCTTTCTGTGTCTCATTCACTGGTCATATCATACTAGACTTAACTGAGACCCTATGCACAACATTAATATCAGTGAAAGAGGTGAGCGATTTGACTATTCGGGCTGCTCCTCAGAAAATAATGTATCTTTTCTGTTGTTCTGGTTCCCATTACAGGACAAATGCCTTAGTTCCAACTCTCCAGCCTGGATTTCCTTCACACCGGGCCTTGCCCTGCACCACCCAGCTCTCCCGACAGAGATTGCTCTCGACACCCTGCTCTAAGAAGACTGCCAAAAAAAAAAAAAAAAAAANTTTTTTTTTTTTTTAACTTTTAATTGTGGTTAAAAAATAACATTTACCATCTTAACAATTGTAAGTGTACGGTTTAGTGGCTTTGAGTGCATTCACTCATGTTGTCATGCCACCTTCACCATCATCCATCTCCAGGACGTCCCTCTCTTGCAGAGGTTGCCCCTGACAGCCACGATTCTGCTTTCTGTTCCTCTGAGTTTGACTTCTCTAGGTACCTTATACAAGTTTAGTATTTTACCATTTTATGACTGATTTATTTTCACTTAGCATAATGTCTTCAAGATTCATCCATACTGAAGAATGTGCCAGAATTTCCTTCCTTTTGAAGGCTAAATAATATTCCGTTGCGTGGATGTACCATTTTGCTTATCCATTCATCCTATGATGGACACTTGGGTTGCTTCCACCTTTTGGCTATGACGAATAAGGCTGCTGCAAACAGAGGTGTTCAAATATGTCTTCCACGCATTATATTTTAAAGATTTTTTCCCCCTCAGGTAGCTCTGGCTTTCTGTGTCTCATTCACTGGTCATATCATACTAGACTTAACTGAGACCCTATGCACAACATTAATATCAGTGAAAGAGGTGAGCGATTTGACTATTCGGGCTGCTCCTCAGAAAATAATGTATCTTTTCTGTTGTTCTGGTTCCCATTACAGGACAAATGCCTTAGTTCCAACTCTCCAGCCTGGATTTCCTTCACACCGGGCCTTGCCCTGCACCACCCAGCTCTCCCGACAGAGATTGCTCTCGACACCCTGCTCTAAGAAGACTGCCAAAAAAAAAAAAAAAAAAACCCACCCCGGCCATTTCTCTTCATCCGCACTAACAATTTGGTAATGAAGTATTGATTTCCACTTCTCTGCTTATGGACAATATTAGATTTTCATTGATAAACTGCAACGGGGCTGCCTCGTCTCCATGGTCCCCTTTCCGCTGTCACAAGAAAACAAAGTGCCGCTGAAGAAAAAGAAGGACCGAGACCCTGATGTGCTTATTTTGTCAGTTTGCACCACTGGACGGGAAAGGGCGGGGGAGGAAGAGTGTTCAGAGTTTGATGTCCAAGTGGGCTGCCCTTAATGTAGACGCTTGGAAACCTATTTTCCATGGTAATGTCCATTTCCTATTTATAACCCCTCTGGGAACGTTTGTCTAAAGGAAATGTTTCTGTTCAGTGCAACAATTACAGTTGCACCTGGATTGCCCAGTCCTGCCCTTGCACTTGGGAGCCATTAATCACCACAAAGTGGAAGAATTATTAAGTTAAACCAGAGTTTGAGCCAAGAAAACCTCTGAACAATGTTCATCTTCTGGGAAAGTTGTTCACAGTCAGGCTTAACCGTGTTGCTGCCAGTGACTTTTTCCCATGCAGTAGTGGGCATCTGTATTACCATTATCTTTATTGGTTAAAAAACATACAGTTTTGAGCATGCACCACTTCATATGAGATCTGCAAATCGGGACAATTGGGGGAATTGGGGAAATGCAGAATCAGAAAAAAATAAGAAGATGAGATCACTGCAGGGTAGAAAGTTCAGCAGCAGCCTTCTGTGGTCATTTTTGTTTCTCCAGGATCTGTTGTTTATGGGCTTGGAAACACAGCTTAGCTGTAGAAGCAACAGAAAGCATGAAATAGGGTGTCCATCTTAAATGTGTTCCTGCAACTTTTTTCATTAAAACTTTGAGGGCCCAATTTTAATTTGTGGAATATTCCCGTTAATAATGAGATCTAATTAAGACATCCATTAAAAGCCCGTTAAAGTTAATTTAACGTAAAAATTCCAATAGAACTGTATTAGATTTTCTCCATTAAATTAACGTTATGGATTTTTAACGGATGTCTTAATTATACGTTATTATTAACGGGAATACTGTATTACACAGATTAAAATCAGGTCCTAAGTCAACTTGGAAAAGCTAAGAGCATGCTTTACTATTAAAACCTTTGTATATCTAGTGCACTGTTTGGAAATGCAGAGATAGATCTGTTTAGTTGTGCATTTTTGATACAACTGAAAGCAACCTATAATAGATAAATCTGTTATTGCATTTAAACAATGAATTTCCTCATTCTCAAAGGACAAATAAGTCTAGATTGTGTTGTAAACTGCCACTCAGCTATAGGTGAAATATTTAAACTATTCTAGGCAGAGCACTAGGAACTAGGTGATTCTGAAACAAAAGAGTCACTTTTGTTGGTGCTTTAATTACCAAGGAAATCTCTGTCAAATCTTTTAACACCAACAAAATGAAGCCAAATATCTCCAGATATATCCTCTGCGCCGTTTCTCATGGCACTTGCCTGTTGGAATTGTTTTGGGAATTTTGACATGATCCCTAAATTCAACATTGGGATTTAAAAAAAAAAAAAAAAAACTTCTTATTTACCTCCTAGAGAAAGTGTTGCCCTTATGCCACATATAATAGCAAATTGCTTTTTTTATGGCATGCATAACCTAGATGGGAAAAAATATGGCGCTTCGGGGAAGGAGGGAAAAAGTAAATGAAGTTCCAGGAATGTCATTCTGAAGTAATGAGGCATGGACAGAAAATACACCCCTCACATCATCGGATTGAGATGGCAGTCGAAATAGCTTCACTGAAGTGTCAGCACTCATCCATCAATCAATCACCCACGAGGAAAAACAGCAACAGTACAACGGGGCGGCTTTTGTGGGATTTACTCATGGGCATAGGGAAGAGCGGCTCAAATGCAGTTCTGACATGAAAAGCAAGGTGCTGATATTATTTTTTATGATGGGAGGATCATAAAGTGAATTGAGAACAGCGAGGTCTGTCTTTGCTTAACCTATTCAACCAGAAATGAACGGCGCTCAACTGGAAAGGAACAGTCTTCTGATGGGTTAAGATTGAAGGGTGGACTCTACTGAGCACTGTCCTTCGACAACAAAATTCTATTAAAGGGAAATCAATGCATTAGCACTGGGGTTCTTGAAGCTGTTAAAAACTGCCTGCTCCAACCCAGGGTTATTAGATAAACTGGTATAATTCAGATTCTGTCTAAACCGTCCCAAAGCAGATTCCTGAGCTCTTTCTCCAACTTGGGGAAGACAATGGGATTCTCAACTCCATGGAAATTGTTTCCCTTCTAAGAAAGAAATAAATCATCTGCTTCAACACATCATCTATACAGTTTTGTTAGCGCAATTTCTGTGGAGGGGTGGGTGGGAGGCAAGAGACAAAAATATTTATAAATTTGGTGAGACTCACGAGTCGTTGCTTGGTAACCGTAAATGCCACTGCTGAGGGACAGCTGCCAACGCTCTCCTTAGGAAACAAGCTCTGGGCTCTTTTTGTGAGATGCACACAGAGCTCAGTATATTCCCAGAGACCAGACCTGTCTTCATTTGGCAAGCTCTGGAAAGCTTCTAGAAACTTCCCTCTGGAGGGGAAAAAAACAGCAAGAACTCAGGAGAATGTTTTTATCTGCTTTCATACCATTCTCTTCCTCTCTCTGTAAATAAATAAAATGCTGATAAACCGGAACATTCGATGGACAGAAAAATGACGGGCAAATATCATCCAAACTACACCTAAGGATCTCCATTCTGTCCCCAGCCCTTGGTCTCAGTGAGGCAAGAGACCACTGTTCCTCCCTTCCCTTCTTCTAGCTAAGACCACCCACAGGCTGCAAACCGAAGTGTCTACTGAAAAAGCCGCTTATATGACTACTTCAGTTTTAGGCACTTGGCCTCATTTTGTAGTTCAACAAATTCACCAAACGTACAGCATGTAACAAGACACTGGGAGCCGTTTATTCAGCAAATTGACTAACAAATGTTAGCGGGCGTCTGCCGGGACTTCCCTGACAGTCCAGTAGTTAAGACTCTGCTCCCAACTCGGGTTTGGTCCCTAGTCAGGGAATTAAGAACTTGTATGCAGGATGGTGCAGCCAAAAAAAGTTTTTAGTGGTATTATCAGGCATTTATTGTATGCACAACCCTCTGCTAGGTGCTACGGGCACAAGGTGAACAATTCCCACAACATTCTGGTCCTCCGGTGTTTACAGCAGCACCTAAAGGTGGTTGATACCAGATACCTGGATGAGGAGCTAAATTAGGGTCCAACTCCCCTCATGCTATTTGCATTTTATACCTGTTTTTCAAAAATAATAATCTTTCCAAATAGGAAATTCGCCTTCTGAGAAGTATACAGAGAGAAAATGGTTTAAAAATAGGTCATGGCCTAGAAGCAGACTATAATCATAGAATAAATTGAATAGTGCAGACAGTCCCCACAGAATTTAAGGTCATAACTAGATTTCTTAAGCCTCACCCCAAAATGTGCCTGCTCGGTTGTTGGAGTCTTTCATAATTAATGTCACAGGCACGAGCCACTGAATTGAATGGAAATGCTGAGAACAAACAAATGAAATGACATTTTGGGGAGGCGTTTAGATAACTCTGACTAAACAGTGAGGAGGTGTGTGTGAGTGTGCTTGCACGTGTGTGTGTGTCCATGAATATATTTTACTTTCACTGCAATTTTCCAGGGCCTATGGACAGGGCCACAGTAAGACTCTACAGTTTTCTGAAACTTCGCACAGTAAATCCAAAGATTACAAGGCCTTAAAGGTGCTTGCATCCTGCATCTTTCCCATCTGTCATTCCCTAGGTTATGTGACTGCTTTCAAATCTTTTTCACTGGGTTTCATTTTCCAAGTTGTTAAATATTTTTTGTTTTTTAAAAAAAACCATAGATAATGTCACTTTCACATTATCTTCTACTCTGCAACAAGAATCGAAGAGTGCTGATGAATGCTGAAATAATAATAATAAGGAAATATATTGAAGGCTTCAAACACACAAATACACACATATAGTTCTAAAGAACAAAAAAGTGGTATCTATTTTGAACATGCATTTGGCAAAAAAAAAAAAAAAATCACAAGTGAACTTTCCGTTTATTTTTTCCCCCTGTGAGATGTTAAAATGCTAATTTCATTTTCTCCCTTCCTATATGTGACACTTTCTCAAAATATCCACAAAACACTTTTAGACAAAGATTGAGCAGGAGAAAGAGACCCAGATCTCCATCCCCACAGACAGAGAGACATGTTTCCATTGTAGGGAAGCATTAAACATTTTGAAACTTGTGAATCATCTTTAGAATTTCTATGGGGGAATTTTACCTCTTCATCCAAAGTAAAATTTCATTTTCTCCCTTCCTATATGTGACACTTTCTCAAAATATCCACAAAACACTTTTAGACAAAGATTGAGCAGGAGAAAGAGACCCAGATCTCCATCCCCACAGACAGAGAGACATGTTTCCATTGTAGGGAAGCATTAAACATTTTGAAACTTGTGAATCATCTTTAGAATTTCTATGGGGGAATTTTACCTCTTCATCCAAAGTAAAAGCCACTCATCTCCTTCGGTTTCCTGTGACAGATTCAGACGCAGACACACAATTTCCAGGCTCTAGTTAATCTTCTTCCAATCCTTCACGAACAATGGGCTAACAGGCGTGGGTGTTTCTCCAAAATTATTCATGCACAAGGCAGCCTGAAGCTTCAGGGAAAACTAGAAATGTTTTATGGATTAGAAGAGGACTGTTTTAAAATGCTAGTACCAGGTGGAACGTTATTTCTGCAACAGAACTTTGTCCATTTCCATTGGAAAAATATATTCCAAGTAAAACGGTTCCTGCAAGTAAAGGCACCCTGATCTGACACCTCTCAGCATACAAATGATTTTACCAATAGCCATATGATGATCATTAAGGCCTTAAAAAAAAAAAAGGCAACCTGATTGAAAAAAAAAATTTAAATTACTCACAGCCCTTCTACAATGTTTATTTGCTTAAGACTGCTTTTGGAAGTACAAATAATAACTCTTCTGTGAGAACCCCAGGAGAAGTTGAAAAATTCTAACAAATGGATTACTTAAAAAAAAATTTTTTTTAATAGAAAATCCTACCACTCCCTTCAACCCCTCCAGAAAATGAATTTCAGTGCATTTACTAAATCTTGGACCTGAAACCTACATTTGTATCTTAGTCCCCAAGCAAAGGCTTGTATTTACAGAACTTGAGCAATCATACGATTGTATCTCAAATATGAAGACTTTGTACAGCCATGTATTCACTATCTAAATGACCCAGATAACATTCAGGAATTATCAATGTGTATGTATATTTTGTTTTAAATACACTAAGCTCAACCAATCTGCAGAGAAGATGTAAAACCTATTTTCATTCTGCATGGAGATCAACGCAACAGAAACAGTCCAGTTTTGCAGTGTAATGTTTTGGCTTATAACACGTCAGATGCCAGAACGTGCACTCAAGTCAGAAAAAGCTGGCGTACGCCACCATTCTTGTTTGGCTCAGGGCTCTTAAACGTCATAATATCAGGGGATACAACCTACTTCTTGGTCTCTGATACGCTGTTGTCTTTCTAACCCCTTCTGACTTTGACTCCTAACAGCCAGGCACCATCGGCGTAAATCAGAAACTTCCAAACACCTTAACAATCAAGAGGGTAGCTGATCATACATAGCCTTCGTACTTCGTACTGGTCAACCAGTGCGAAGGTCTTACTCTGCAGAGCACGCATAGGTTTTTAAGAAATTTGGCGTCAACCATGCTTGTGTTATGTATTTATCCCCTCATGTTACTTCTAGACATTTTTCCTTCCTTTTGGAATTGGCAGTAGGGGAGGTAGGGCATAGTGAGTTGGGAGAATTCAGCCTTGCTCTGAAGGAAAGTGTTTGCCAGCGAAGAAAGGCAAACACGTTTTTATATTAGGAAAACAGACTAGTCATTTTCAAAGAAAAATGACGGCAAGCATACCTGTAGAATGTCCCATGCAAGCGCACTGATTTTCTATAACCTGCATGCTGTATATACTACGTTTGCCTGTATCGGGTGGCTGAGAACAGCAGCCTTCCGCACACTTTTATACTGTACATATTTGTATAGACTAACTATATCGCCATGTATGAACACAGATTTTGTTATATTTGCTTGTTTCTGTTTCCTACCAAACTGGCCCACAATGGGGATTCTTTTGTATAGAAAAAAAAATTATGCTTCTAATTTTTTTTCCTGATCATTCTCTTTCAATAGCTTATGAAAGAATTAGATCTGAGTTTACAAAGAAACGATTAAGAACCAAGTTTGTCTGTCTGCATGAGTCCATCCAGTTGCTGGATTTAAGGAGGAATCAACGTCCTAATTCAGGGTTTTCCTTTAAAGGCATGCTTTACCCCTTGGGAAAACTGCAAACTCATCCATGTAAGAATTATCCTCTCTGTATTTTATCTAATAGTGCCTGAACATTTTTTTAATGTCTTCTTAGAGGAAGAATTCATAATTGTCAAAATTTGAAACATTAGCTTAATTTTGTTTTTATGACCTCGCAATTCTTTTCCTTATTTATTCGGTTGCTGTTGTAATGGGGCCCCAGGCCATTCCTGACATCGGCGTGTTCGTCTTCTGCATTAAGGATGTTTTTAAAATTACAGAAATTATTGAGCCAACAGGCTGTTTTAATCAAAACCATGTTTCACTTGTTTTTTGATGATTATAAATTGTCCTTGCCATGAAAAAAAAATTTTTTTTCTGCTAGGAAAATTATACCACCCTGTGGCCAAACAGATTCATCACAGAGAGGAATCCAAGCCTTCGTCTCTGGGATCTGGAAAGTTCTTTCCCTGGCTGACCCCGCTTTCCTTTGCTCCTGATCATCCCAAATGCTAGTGCTCAATGCAGTCACTATTGTGATTTTCCAAAGGCTCAGCTGCACTGTCACTGCCTAAAGACACACCGCCCCCCAGAAATGATGGCTTTCCAGCTTGGGAAAAAAAAAAAAAAACAGGGATTTTCAGGAAAGGTGCTCCTCCTTTTGTCCCCGGGCACCAGCCTCCTGTCCTTCCTCCTAATTCTAAACAGTTTGGTCTCAATACCCCATATAACTCAGATCAGCCAAAAGAAACACCTGGAGCAGCCCCCGGCTGAATAAAAATGACTTGGTTTGAGCACACTCTAGATGTATGTGTGTGATACTCTAGCAATGAAATAATCTCTAAAAGGAGAGGAGTTTTTTTAAAAAGTACAATTTTACCACTAGAAATATCTTCTGATGGTGGAAGTGAAAATTACATCAAAGAAGCCATTATTTTTTTACCTCTAAAGAGTTTTTTTTTAAAGGAAAAATCATTCCACTTTGAGAACTGTAATTAAAGCCCTATATAATAGACACTTCTTTTAGCTATTGTGAAAAAATAACAACACCCTCACCAAGGTTTATACGAGCCCCTCATTTCCATCAAAAAGGTTTCTATACGTGTGTTATTTACATTCTTAAGCATGAGAACTCTTTCCTTTGTGTCAAAAAAAAAAAAGGCTTTGTCTCACCCACTCAGGAGTTATTGGAAACAGACTGTCCCCATCTGAAACCTTACCATAATTTACATCAGGAAGTTCAACTGCCAACATTAAGGACCTAGGTGTGTTCAATTATGATTTTGCTGGAGGCTGTCCCTCATTTGAATGCTGCAGACATTGAACCACCTTTTGGAAATCGGGCTGATACAGTATAACTCAGACAGGCCTCCCAACACCATTAGCTTTGCAAATGGCTTCATTTCCGTCAACCACGACTTCCGCTTTAGCTAATTGAAAAACGAAAATTAAAGGAGAGGAGAAGAAAAAAAAAAAAAAAACACAGATGCACTTAAAACATGAAAAGAATTATTTATATGATAAAAATATATTTAGATTTTCAAAGCACAAGACTGAATAAAAGTGCTCTTTTTATGCTTCCTGCAGATGTTGCTGTTGAACGTCTTTCTACATCAGGCTTAATAAATCTGTAATGACATTTGATGGATTGATTTCTGCCTCTGTGTGTTTTTTTAAGGTGGCAAGAGAAGAGAGGGGAAGGAGGGCATGGGGAGCTGCACCGAGCCTCAGGGAGGCCACGCCAGGAGATTATTGGTGGGCTTCTCTGTTGCTCAGACCCACTGACCACTTCTAGCATCTCCCCTTGTCTCCAGCAGATTATTTTCTTCATCTTTTTTTTTTTTTTTTTTTTTAACGAATGCCAGCCGCCTTGCTTAGTTCCTAGGCTGCCTTTGCAGACTCTCAGATCCAGTCAGCTTGTGCCTGAGTAATTTACGGTGGAATCTCAGCAGAGGCAGCGGGCAGCTGTCTCTCAAATTCAAGGATGCAACAGAGCAGACAGACATGATGCAGAGACCCAGGCTCCTCCCGCTTGGAGCCATGGCCCTGCTGGGCAGTTTCCCTGTCTGCTCCCTTCCGTTTCCTTTAATGCCCAGGGGAACGAGACCACGTCTCACACCCAAGCTGCCCAGGCAGAGGCCGATGGCCCACCAACAACGACTGCTGCACAGCCGCTCTCGTCTGCCATGTGGCAGGGCTGCAGGAGACCCGTGCTCGTCCGATGATGACGTTCCACCTCATTGTCATGGTCCAAGAAACACGAGAGGCCAGGCTAGAGAAAGCAAGGCTGCAGAAAGGAGAGGCAGTGAAGGCAGAGGGCTGGGCTCAAGCCGGCCCTAACCTCCAGGGTCGAATGCCTCATGAGCTGAGGTGGAGCTGATGTAATAATAATAGAAACATGCATGGTAAGTGTGATGTGCTGGAATCATCCCAAGACCATTCACCCTCTCCCAGTCCACGGAAAAACTGTCTTTCACAAAACTAACCCCTAGGGCAAAAAAGGCTGGAGACGGCTGGGATAAGCCATCTGGACGGAACCATAACGTTCTTGGTCTTCATCCTCTCGGTGACTACGAAGGGAGCACCCACCCTAGGGGAGGTCTGAGGGTTCCGCCGACGGGTCAGCGCAGTGACGAGAATGGAGCCTGGACTCAAATTCTGTTGAAGATATGGGCTCTGTCCTGGTTATCTCTGTGACCTAAGGTGAGGTTAAAGGAAGCACAGAACATCATGGGAGGAAGAGTAAAGGGAGTCTGGGGACACACAGGGGCCCCCAGCCACCCTGAAAAGCCACGGAAGGAGTCCTGAAGGAAGAGATGGTCAAGAGAAAGTGAATCTCTGGGACCTGCCTGGCTGGCGGTTGGTACTCTTGCACTTTCACTGCTGGGGCCCAGGTTCAGTCCCTGCTTGGAGAACTAAGATCCCACAAGCCTTGCGGCAAGGCCAAAAAAAAAAAGACAAAGTTAACTTCTCCGAGGAAGAAGATTAGAAGAACCAAGTGTACATAAGAACACACCCCTTATCCGCTCCCTTTTCTCCAGTCCAGTCCGTCAGCAAGCTGTTTGAGATGCAGCTCATACCTGCTCACTGTCTGTCTCTCCTGAATACCCATGCTTGCTAAATCACTTCAACGTCCAGCTCTCCCCAACCCTACAGACCGCACCCCACCAGGCTCCTCTGTCCACGGGAGTCTCCAGGCAAGAACACTGGAGTGGGCTGCCATGCTCCTCCCTAGGGGATCTTCCTGACGCAGGGACTGAACCTGCATCTCTTACATCTCCTGCACTGGCAGGCGGGTTATGGAAGGTTTCTAACTGGTCTTGGAGCGCCTGCCTCACATCCACTCTCCACACAGCTATGGGAGTGAGATGTTAATAAAGTAAGTCCGACCACGCCATTTTGCTCCTCAAGACCAGAGCTACCAAGGTACTTATCCCAGCAGCTGGAGACAGCTGAAGAATCGGATAGTGAATATGTTTGGCTTCACGGGCCATCTGGCCTCTGGCCCAGCAACCCCACTCTGCCATTACAGTGAAAAGCAGCCACAGACGATAGGAAACAAATGGCCAGAACTGTGTGCCGATAAAACTTCACTTATAAAAACAAGCAACAGCCCAGATTTGGCCCTTGGCCTATAGCTTTCTCACTTCTGCTCTCAGGATCCTCCATACTCAGGTTTCCACTTGTCTTAGACTGGCTTCCTAAACAGGTGGAAACGGGTCTGCAGATGGGAACAAATAGTTTCGATGGGAGGTGACACCAAGAAACATAGATGGGGGTGGGGGAGGGAAATGGGAGAGGGAGGATGCCAACAGGGGCTTTGAGAAGCATGCCCACCATGGGTGACGGGGCCCAGTCCCCCTGGGCACCGGAAGATGGTACAGGACAGGCTTCAGGTTCTTGCCTACTGAGTAGGGAGCTGGGGTATTCACACACCACCTCCTCTCGGTTATTAGCAGACAGCTGCTGGGGGGTGTTGGGGGGTCCGGAGGAGATGGCTGAGCTCCCAGCACTTCCAAGCAGCCCAAAGGTTGGAAGAGGTAGGCTCCCTTCCTCACCCCTGCCTACCCGCTGCCTGGGTCTTCCCAGATACACTTCTTCCACCCAGGCTGCAGTGCAGTAGTGCATCTCTTAAGAATTTCATGGGATCAAAGGCCGCTACCGACTAGACAGCCATCTTAACTTTCTGCGCAGCCAGGGGCTTTGGTGAGCCTCACCTGAGTTCCTGGGAGTGGTCTCAGGGAAGAACTAAGAGAGGAAGGGGCCAACAGCATGAGACCACCCCCTCAGCAGCGGCTGAGCTAAGAGCCCGAGAGAGTGAGTCCTCTAAAGCCTGTGCGCTCAAGATGGAGCCTCAGAGGTTCAAGTGCAGAAGCTGGACATAGGCAAGCCCTGAGGGGACCAAGACTCAGCTCCCAACACGAGAGGGTCAGGCAGGACAAACAGAGGCCATCAACAAGCTCCGAACGTGTCTAATTTGTTTTGCAGCTTGAAATTTTTAAACAATATTCAACAAATCGAACATTTAAAAACATTATAGTCATATTGAATGTTTTAATAAGCATATGTATTGACTTTTCAAAATTAAAAAATAGACAAAGATGATAAATAGTGTGTATATATATATATATATATATATGCATATGTGTGTATGTATATATGGGGCGTCCCTGATGGCTCAGAAGGTTAAGAACCAGCCTGCCAACCCAGGAGACTGGATTCGATCCCTGGGTCGAGAAGATTCTCTGTGTTAGGGGAGGCACACTGACTGGAACCGCCCGCCCTGGCCAGGAACCATAGTGACCATGTGCAGGAGCTGTTTCACGACAGGAGGTCCTGGTGAGGAAGACGGGCCCAATAAGACAGCACCGACCAGAAGAGTTCAGGAAAGGTCACGGGTGACATCACACGTCTGGCCACCTCCCAGAATCCTCGCTGGCATCCATCTTGGCTGAGCAACGCGTACCCCACTGGGAAGGACTCTGAGTCAGAATGACTGGTCAGACAACCCGGAAACTAATCCCATCACCATAAACCCGAGACTGCAAGCCACGTGGCAGAGCAGTCCTCCTGGGCTCCCTCACCCTGCCGCTCTCTGCCCGGGCACCCTTCCCAATAAAATCTCTTGCTTTCTCAGCACATGTGTCTCCTCGGACAATTCATTTCTGAGTGTTAGACAAGGGCCCAGTTTCAGGCCCTGGAAGGGGTCCCCCTTCCTGCAACTCCTGGAAAAGAAAACTGCAATCCACTCCAGTATTCTCGCCTGGGAAATCCCATGGTCAGAGGAGTCTGGCCAGCTATAGTCCATGGGGTTCCAAAAGAGTCAGACACAACTGAGCGACTCACACACACACACACACACACACACACACAGCAAGGCCCGGCACGACCGAACGTGCATAGAATCTGAAAAGAAAGTTCACCGTGAGTATGATGAGAAGTCACACACAGGAGGAAATTACATTGCTACATGATTAATGGTGGCTAGCATAATTGATGATGTAGTATTTATATATACATACGTGAAAAATAGATAAATATCCAAATAGAAAAATTTTGGCAAAACTCATGAACTGACAACATGCATGTAAAGAAATGCTTAGTGAATATTTAAGATAATATCAAGTGACAGTAATAACCAAAGTGACATATATTAAAACAAGGAGAAATCATTCCCGCTTATCAAACTGACAAAAATAAAACATAATATTTCCATTATTGGAGAGGGGTCAAGGAAGCAATGTCCATACTCACTGCTGCTGGATGCTAAAGTAGACAGGAATTCCTAGAAAAAGATTAAGCCGTGTTTATCACTTTTTTCAAAATGTGCATGCATGCCCTTTGATTAATTACTCTTCTGAAGGGTCTTCCTCAGAAAATAACCAAAGATGTTCACTGAGATGTATTTGATAAGAATGTCCAGTCATTCACTGTTGTAATCGTGAAAAGCTGGAAAGAACCAAAATGTTCTAAAATAGGCAACTGATGAAATAAATCACATTACAGCCACGTGGTAGAACAATACACAGTCCCCAAACGTGTGCGCTTAAAAACAGCTGCACCTGGTTCAGCAGGTAAGTTGGGCAGACACCAGTCTATCCTAATGATGAGTAAAAAGCTTGAACAGACAGAAAAATCAACTCTGAGATCCAGAAGAGAGGGGAGGACTCTGCTCCGAAGAGGGCAAAGCTCTGCCCCCAAGATTAAAGAGGCAGACAGGCAAGAACAGAGGGACTTCCCTGGCGGTCCCGTGGCTAAGACGCCAGCTCCCAATGCGGGAGGCCTAGGTTCAATGCTTGGTGGGGGAACTAAGATTCCACTTGCTGTCCATATGGCCTGGGAGGAAAAAAAAAAAAGGCAAAACAGAATTCCACAGACTTGAAGCCTGTCGACTGGTAGGCTACAGGCCACGGGGCTGCAAAGAGTTGGACATGACTGAGCAACTAACACACTTCCATTGATCTGGGGAAGGGAGACACCCAACTCCACGCAACCTGTCCCAGCCTCTTACCTCACCTAAGCAGGGAGGGAAAAACCAAGAAACTCTTGCGCCACTCACGGTCCAAAGCACAGGCTCACTAAAAACCCGAGACTAAACCATAAGACTCTAGACCCTTCCCCGCGCCCACGCCTCACCTTTGCCAAAGCCCTATTTACAGCAGTTTCTTTTACCCTCGACATCATTGTTGCTGTTCGGTTGCCAAGTCATGTCTGACTCTTTGCAACCCCATGGACTGCAGCATGCCAGGCTTCCCTGTCCTTCACTATCTCACAGAGTCTGCTCAAACTGATGTCCGTCGAGTCAGTGATGCCATCCAACCATCTCATCCTCTGTCACCCCCTTCTCCTCCTGCCCTCAATCTTTCCCAGCATCAGGGTTTTTTCCAGTGTGTCGGCTCATGGTATCAGGTGGCCAAAGTATTGGAGCTTCAGCTTCAGCATCATCCTTCCGATGAACATTCAGGCTTGATTTCCTTTAGGATGGACTTGTTTGATCTCTAGTCCAAGGGACTGTCAAGAGTCTTCTCCCGGAACCATCCAGCTTTTAAGGCATGTGCATGTGTGCTAAGTTGCTTCAGTTATGTCCAACTGTTTGCGACCCTATGAACTGTAGACCCCCATGCTCCTCTGCCCATGGGATTCTCCATATAAGAACACTGGAGTGGGTTTCCATTTCCTCCTCCAGGGGATCTTCCTGACCCAGGGATCAAACCTGTGTCTCCTGTGACTCCTGCTCTGCAGGTGGATTCTTAACGGCTGAGCCACAGGGGAAGCTCTATTAAGACATACGAAAGGGCACAAAATATAATTTGAAACGACAGAGTTAGCATCAGAACCAGATGTGGAATTTAAAACAACTACAGTTAATATGCTAAGGGCTCTAATGGATAAAGTAGACAAGAACACATGGGCACTGTAAGTGAAAAGATAAAAATTTTGAGAGAACCAAAAAGAAACGCTACAGATTTTAAAAGATGACAAGAGCAACGACAAAAAAGCCCAGTAACAGAAGTGGGGGATCGTGGGCTTTTCAGGAGACGAGACGCGGCTGAGGGCACGTCTGAGAACGCTCGAAAGCGGAAAAGCGCAAAGACTGAAAAGAAAAGAGCACTCGAGGGCCACAGGGCAACCACAAAAGGTGAAAGACACACGAAACGGGAGCGGGCGCGTGCGTGCTGGGGCGCCCCAGGCCTTCGGACCCTGTGAGACGCCACGGACTGTGGCCTGCCAGGCTCCTCTGTGCGTGGGGTTCTCCAGGGGGGGCTTCCCTGGGGGCTCATTGGTAAAGAGTCTGCCTGCCAGTGCAGGAGACGTGGGTTGGAGCCCGGATTTCGGGAAGATCCCACATGCCCTGGAGCAACTACGCCCGCAGGCCGCAACCACTGAGCCCGCGCTCTGGGGCTCGGGGGGCGCAACGGGGGAGCCCACGCGCCACAGGTACTGAAGCCCCAGCACCCTAGAGCTCACGCCGCACAAGGGAAGCCACTCGGCGAGGAGCCTTCACCGCGGCCAGAGAGTAACCCCGCCCGCCGCAATCGGAGAAAGCCTGCGCCCCGACAAGACTACACACAGCCAAAATTAAACAAGTAAAATTATTATTTTAAAAAAAAAAAGAATACTGCAGTGGGGTGCCGTGCCCTCCTCCACTGGGTCTTCCCCACCCAGAGCTGGAACTCGAGTCTCTCCTGTCTCCTGCACTGGCAGGCGGGCTCTTTACGACAAGCGCCACCTGAGCTTTGGTGGGACGGTAAACGGGTACAGCCATTATATAAAACAGTAGGGAGGTTGACCCAAAAATTAAAAATAGGAGCTACCTCACCAGCCAGCAGCCCCACTTCTGGGTGTATATCCAAAGGAAACGAAATCAGTTCCTCAAAGAGACATCTGCCCTCCCATGCAAACCGCTGCATCACTTAACAGGGCTAAGATGCAGAAACAAGCCAAAGGTCCACCGGCAGGTGAACGGATAAAGAAAACGTGGTATGCAGGGACAGCGGATTAGTATTCAGCCTTCAAAAAGAAGGGAATCTTGCCATCTGTGGCAACATGGGTGGGCCTAGAGAAAACTACGCTAAGAGAAATAAACCAGAAAGCAGCAGTCCAGGATCTCACTTATATGGGCTGAGCTTTTTTTTTTAATTTTTAAAGCAACATCTTAATGTAGCAAGACTACAATGTGCAAAAGAAGACAAAAAAAGTGATTTTAAAAAATCATTTCAATGAAGTAGCCACCGTAACTGTTCTACTCAGGAAACGGGGGGAATTTCTCAGGGTATAACTCAGCAGTTACCCCCAGTTAGCTAAAGTCTCCCAGGACCTGGTCAAGCAACACTTATGACAGTGGCAATTTGACTCATCACTAATCGGTGACCATAACTGATTAACGCCAACCTTCTCACTTATGAAAACATGAAGAGCTAGCCTTTATCATAGCAGGCACCACATTTCAAATGTTGTACTAAGCACTCTACATATATTACTTCATGTAATCCCAACAAACAACCCTAGGAGGTTAGCACAATCGTCACCCCCATTTTACAGAGGAAAAAACTGAGAACAGAGAGGGAAAGTAAGTTGCCCGAGACGGACCAGCTAAGAAGTGGGATGGCTGAGATTCAGCCAGGCAGACCGGCTCCAACAGCTGTGTTCTTGGATGCTCTCTTGCAGCAGCCAGCAGATTGCAGCCCACGGAACAAATTCTCCGCTCGCCTGTTCTTTCTCTTTTTTAAATAAAGTTTTATTGGAACACAGCCACAATCGTGGGTGTACTTACTGTGTGGCTGCTCTCATGATAAAACAGCCAAGTTCAGGAGCTATGTTGGAGACGTCTGTGGAGCCTCCTCATTTCACAGGGCTGCCCATACCCTTCAAGTCGGAGTGAGGTGGTTATAACGCAATTTTTTCTGGACACTGACCCCTCCCCCACCCAAAACCGAAAAGATGTGCTCTCTGGTCTTTTACCAAGAAACTCTGCCAGCCCCTGCTACCCTGTCACTAGACAGCTGACCCGACGAGGGCTGGACCAGAGCCTGCTGGCTTCACCATCGTGCCCCCAGGTTCTAGGACACCCCATCTCGCCTCGCACAGCACACTTGCTCGAGCCAATATCTGTGAAAAGAACCAGTGAGTGCATGAACCAGCACTCACTGATACCTCAACATGTCATGTGTACGGATGCCCACCTGGTAGCCAGACAGGAAGCAAAGAAACGTCCCAGTCCTCCCAGCAACCCCACACTCCACTCAACACAGTGGGCCCGAGATTCAAACCTGAGCTGTGACATGGGAAAGGCACGCGCCTGCTTCCGGCATGAGGCTTGGCAAACAGCAGGCCCCCTTTAGAGCGGGCGGTTTATACCCTTGTTGATGGGGCTTTGTGTAATAACGTGCCATAACTGGCTTCCCCCTTCACCTAAGGTCTTTCTTTCATTTTTGGCTGAAGATGGTACTTAAGGTGATAGCTTGGGCATTACTTTGACAACAAAGGTCCATCTAGACAAGGCTATGGTTTTTCCAATAGTCATATATGAGAGATGGACTATAAAGAAAGCTGAGCCCTGAAGAATTGATGCTTTTGAACTGTGGTGTGGAGAAGACTCTTGAGAGTCCCTTGGACTGCAAGGAGATCCAACCAGTCCATCCTAAAGGAGATCAGTCCTGGGTGCTCATTGGAAGGACTAATGTTGAAGCTGAAACTCCAATAATTTGGCCACCTGATGTGAAGAGTTGACTCATTTGAAGACCCTGATGCCAGGAAAGATTGTGGGCAGGGGGAGAAGCGGATGACAGAGGATGAGATGGTTGGATGGCATCACTGACTCAATGGGCATGGGTTTGAGTGAGCTCCAGAAGTTGGTGATGGACAGGAAGGCCTGGCATGCTGTAGTCCATGGGGCTGCAAAGAGTTGGACATGACTGAGCGACTGAACTGAACTGGGCCATTTCAGGGAATGACTCACTTTTCCTGATTAGGTCCCATATAGTCAGAAGGTATGGTAGTGGTGGTTTGGTCGCTAAGTCATGTCTGAATCTTGCAACAGCCCCACATATTGTAGCCAGCCAGGCTCTTCTGTCCATGGAATTTTCCGGGCAAGCATACTAGAGTGGGTTCATTTCCTTCTTCATCAGGCAGTAAGCATGCTATTAAAATTCTGTTTTAAAAAAAGCAGCAGCAGCAGCAGCTGATGGTTTGGTCACCACAGCGGTCACTGGGCCCAGGTTCTGAGTCTGAGCAGTATACATCTCTGGGCTTCCTGGACCAGCCAGAGGCCTAGGAGCTGCAGGCTGAGAACAGAAGAGACACTTTGCCACCAATGCAAACGTGACAGCAGAGATAGTTGAAATAGGAGCTGGCGCCTCACTCAGTTCAGTTCAGTTCAGTTCCGTTCAGTCGCTCAGTCATGTCCGACTCTTTGCGACCCCATGAATCGCAGCACGCCAGGCCTCCCTGTTCATCACCATCTCTCAGAGTTCACTCAGACTCACGTCCATCGAGTCCGTGATGCCATCCAGCCATCTCATCCTCGGCCGTCCCCTTCTCCTCCTGCCCCCAATCCCTCCCAGCATCAGAGTCTTTTCCAGTGAGTCAACTCTTCGCATGAGGTGGCCAAAGTACTGGAGTTTCAGCTTTAGCCTCATTCCTTCCAAAGAACACCCAGGGCTGTTCTTCAGAATGGACTGGTTGGATCTCCTTGCAGTCCAAGGGACTCTCAAGAGTCTTCTTCAACACCACAGTTCAAAAGCATCAATTCTTCGGCGCTCAGCTTTCTTCACAGTCCAACTCTCACATCCACACATGACCACAGGAAAAACCATAGCCTTGACGAGACAGACCTTAGTCGGCAAAGGGTGCCTCACTAGCCCCCTAGGTTATCGGGGCCCCTGGGTCTATTTCCCAGACTCCAGAACTAAGCTCCTCCCATGCCAAGGGAAGTGGGAGGAGTCTGGGAACACACAAAGAATCCAGAGGGTAAAAGCACGCAGCGCCCCGGCCCCGGCCCCTCCGCAGCCGCCTCTCCTGACTGATTCTTGTCCTTGATCCCTGCGGCCCTGTGGACCGCTCCCTGCCTCGCCCCGGGAAACCAGGCCTCGCCCAGCCGCCCGGAGCTCCTGCGCCCTCCAGCGCTTTCCGCTCTCCGGCCAAGCCCCGCGCTCTGCACCGCGGTAACCGCCTTCCCCTCTGGCCCTCCTGGAGGGACGAGCCCACCTGCCCTGCAGTCACCGCCGGACGACCCTTCTGCCCTCGAGGAGACCGACACTGCCCTCCCGGCCGCCTGGCCCCACCGCCCGCCCATCCCCGGGCCCTCGCCCTGTGAGAGCCCGGAGGCCGAATCCACACCCCCAACCACGTGGTGGACCCTTCGGCGCCCCCGCACTGACCCGTCCCCGCATCCGGGGGGAGAAGAGGGTCGTGTCCAGGGAGGGATGAAGATGCAGGGACCCAGGCGCTAACCAGCGCCTCGGGGATCAGCAGGCCCGTGAGGGAGACGCAGGCCTGGGCTCAGGTCCCGGACAGCTGTGATGTTTTGCAGAAACCTCAACTCCCTTCTGCTTCTCCGCCTTCTTCTACCTTGACCTTTCATTCCTACCCGATCCGCAGGTACTAGACTGGGGATAATACAGGATGATACAGTGAGCTTCCCTGGTGGCTCCGTGGTAAAGACTCAGCCTGCCAATGCAGGAGACTTGCCCTGGGTCCGGAAGATTCCCTGGAGATGGAAATGGAAACCCACTCCACTTTCTTGCCTGGGAGATGCCATGGACAGAGGAGCCTGGTGGGCTACAGTCCATGGGGGTCTCAAAAGAGTTGGACACGACTGAGTAACTAAGCAACAGCAATAACATGCCAATAATATATCAATATATGGTGGACAGCTGACCCTTGAACAGCCCAGGGCTTCAGGCCGCTGGCTGGCTGTATTCGAGGTTCTAGACATTTATGGCTTCAAGCGACCACAGACCACGTCGTCCTGTCATATTCACTGTTGAAAAAGAATCTGTGTGTAAGTGGACCCACGCAGTTCAAATCTGTGTTGTTCAAGGGTCAACAGTATATTGTATTAATCATAGTATATGATCTCTAACATAGTTTATATAATGCACACAAATACATAACCATTATTGAGGACTGACTTTGTACAGGGTACTTGACAGAAATTACCTTCTCTTAGCCTTTACTATTGCCCTAAAATAAGCATTCTCAACAGGGTGACATCACTCCCAACTGGGGAAACCATCAGCTCTTGAGCAGTGAGCAATCGTAGGCTGTTACAGTGCTTTGTGGTCCTCCGCAAAGTACAAAAACAGATGTGCTCTGGGGCTGTGGCATTAAAGTTTCAACACTCTAATGGAGGGAGGCAATGGGGAGGGGCGCGTCTAAAAACGTTGCTCAAAGAGGCAGCTCTTTTTTCAAGGTTGAGTCACACTGCCCTAAAAGGGAAGGTCCTCATGAACATGATGCCAGCTCAGAGAGGTGAGTTAACCTGCCCATGGGCACATGGCTCCTGATCTGTGCAGCAAGAATGCAAGCCCAAGTCTACTCACAGAAGCCAGGCCCTGAGTGACGTCTGAACGCTGTCTCCAAACACTAAGTTCCAGGTAGCACCAGGAAGGTGCTGCAAATCCCGCTACTCAGTGGTCCTTGAACCGGCTGCAGCAGCATCACCCGGGAGCTTGTTTAAAATGCAGGAATGCAGATTCCCAGGCCCTGCCCCAGACCTGCCTGCTGGGAACCCACAGCTCACCCGGAGGNAGGCCTGGCATGCTGTAGTCCATGGGGCTGCAAAGAGTTGGACATGACTGAGCGACTGAACTGAACTGGGCCATTTCAGGGAATGACTCACTTTTCCTGATTAGGTCCCATATAGTCAGGAGGTATGGTAGTGGTGGTTTGGTCGCTAAGTCATGTCTGAATCTTGCAACAGCCCCACATATTGTAGCCAGCCAGGCTCTTCTGTCCATGGAATTTTCCGGGCAAGCATACTAGAGTGGGTTCATTTCCTTCTTCATCAGGCAGTAAGCATGCTATTAAAATTCTGTTGTAAAAAAAAGCAGCAGCAGCAGCAGCTGATGGTTTGGTCACCACAGCGGTCACTGGGCCCAGGTTCTGAGTCTGAGCAGTATACATCTCTGGGCTTCCTGGACCAGCCAGAGGCCTAGGAGCTGCAGGCTGAGAACAGAAGAGACACTTTGCCACCAATGCAAACGTGACAGCAGAGATAGTTGAAATAGGAGCTGGCGCCTCACTCAGTTCAGTTCAGTTCAGTTCCGTTCAGTCGCTCAGTCATGTCCGACTCTTTGCGACCCCATGAATCGCAGCACGCCAGGCCTCCCTGTTCATCACCATCTCTCAGAGTTCACTCAGACTCACGTCCATCGAGTCCGTGATGCCATCCAGCCATCTCATCCTCGGCCGTCCCCTTCTCCTCCTGCCCCCAATCCCTCCCAGCATCAGAGTCTTTTCCAGTGAGTCAACTCTTCGCATGAGGTGGCCAAAGTACTGGAGTTTCAGCTTTAGCCTCATTCCTTCCAAAGAACACCCAGGGCTGTTCTTCAGAATGGACTGGTTGGATCTCCTTGCAGTCCAAGGGACTCTCAAGAGTCTTCTTCAACACCACAGTTCAAAAGCATCAATTCTTCGGCGCTCAGCTTTCTTCACAGTCCAACTCTCACATCCACACATGACCACAGGAAAAACCATAGCCTTGACGAGACAGACCTTAGTCGGCAAAGGGTGCCTCACTAGCCCCCTAGGTTATCGGGGCCCCTGGGTCTATTTCCCAGACTCCAGAACTAAGCTCCTCCCATGCCAAGGGAAGTGGGAGGAGTCTGGGAACACACAAAGAATCCAGAGGGTAAAAGCACGCAGCGCCCCGGCCCCGGCCCCTCCGCAGCCGCCTCTCCTGACTGATTCTTGTCCTTGATCCCTGCGGCCCTGTGGACCGCTCCCTGCCTCGCCCCGGGAAACCAGGCCTCGCCCAGCCGCCCGGAGCTCCTGCGCCCTCCAGCGCTTTCCGCTCTCCGGCCAAGCCCCGCGCTCTGCACCGCGGTAACCGCCTTCCCCTCTGGCCCTCCTGGAGGGACGAGCCCACCTGCCCTGCAGTCACCGCCGGACGACCCTTCTGCCCTCGAGGAGACCGACACTGCCCTCCCGGCCGCCTGGCCCCACCGCCCGCCCATCCCCGGGCCCTCGCCCTGTGAGAGCCCGGAGGCCGAATCCACACCCCCAACCACGTGGTGGACCCTTCGGCGCCCCCGCACTGACCCGTCCCCGCATCCGGGGGGAGAAGAGGGTCGTGTCCAGGGAGGGATGAAGATGCAGGGACCCAGGCGCTAACCAGCGCCTCGGGGATCAGCAGGCCCGTGAGGGAGACGCAGGCCTGGGCTCAGGTCCCGGACAGCTGTGATGTTTTGCAGAAACCTCAACTCCCTTCTGCTTCTCCGCCTTCTTCTACCTTGACCTTTCATTCCTACCCGATCCGCAGGTACTAGACTGGGGATAATACAGGATGATACAGTGAGCTTCCCTGGTGGCTCCGTGGTAAAGACTCAGCCTGCCAATGCAGGAGACTTGCCCTGGGTCCGGAAGATTCCCTGGAGATGGAAATGGAAACCCACTCCACTTTCTTGCCTGGGAGATGCCATGGACAGAGGAGCCTGGTGGGCTACAGTCCATGGGGGTCTCAAAAGAGTTGGACACGACTGAGTAACTAAGCAACAGCAATAACATGCCAATAATATATCAATATATGGTGGACAGCTGACCCTTGAACAGCCCAGGGCTTCAGGCCGCTGGCTGGCTGTATTCGAGGTTCTAGACATTTATGGCTTCAAGCGACCACAGACCACGTCGTCCTGTCATATTCACTGTTGAAAAAGAATCTGTGTGTAAGTGGACCCACGCAGTTCAAATCTGTGTTGTTCAAGGGTCAACAGTATATTGTATTAATCATAGTATATGATCTCTAACATAGTTTATATAATGCACACAAATACATAACCATTATTGAGGACTGACTTTGTACAGGGTACTTGACAGAAATTACCTTCTCTTAGCCTTTACTATTGCCCTAAAATAAGCATTCTCAACAGGGTGACATCACTCCCAACTGGGGAAACCATCAGCTCTTGAGCAGTGAGCAATCGTAGGCTGTTACAGTGCTTTGTGGTCCTCCGCAAAGTACAAAAACAGATGTGCTCTGGGGCTGTGGCATTAAAGTTTCAACACTCTAATGGAGGGAGGCAATGGGGAGGGGCGCGTCTAAAAACGTTGCTCAAAGAGGCAGCTCTTTTTTCAAGGTTGAGTCACACTGCCCTAAAAGGGAAGGTCCTCATGAACATGATGCCAGCTCAGAGAGGTGAGTTAACCTGCCCATGGGCACATGGCTCCTGATCTGTGCAGCAAGAATGCAAGCCCAAGTCTACTCACAGAAGCCAGGCCCTGAGTGACGTCTGAACGCTGTCTCCAAACACTAAGTTCCAGGTAGCACCAGGAAGGTGCTGCAAATCCCGCTACTCAGTGGTCCTTGAACCGGCTGCAGCAGCATCACCCGGGAGCTTGTTTAAAATGCAGGAATGCAGATTCCCAGGCCCTGCCCCAGACCTGCCTGCTGGGAACCCACAGCTCACCCGGAGGACAGCCTGCACATCCAAAAGCCAAGGGAGCCAGGGTTCGCACACGCCAGCTGAGCGGCCCCCACGCACCTCGAACAGCAGAGAGAGGAAGACATCCGCACGTTATTCCTGCAAGCTCGGTCCCCAGCCCCGATCGGGGGCTCCCTTGTCAGACTAATTATACTTGAGGGTGTTCTCCGACTTGCTGTATTCCCCAGAAAAGAAAGAAAAATGAAGTTCTCTTTCAGGTTTGCAGGGTGGATAATGTCAAATATTTACAGAGCAAACATCATTCTAGAGGCACGCCATTCTCTTCCCTCTGATTAGGGGGCTGTCAATCATGCCCCAGGGAGAGGGCCCGTCTGCTTGTCTTGGGAGAAGCCACCTGTCATCGCGGCTGAATTCTGCATGCCTGTCGAGTAGGGGGGCCGCGGGGAGAGGGTTCTGAACGTGGGTCGTGGAAGCGGGGGGCTCCAGCGCTGTAAAGACCCATCTTTGTGGGATGGGGCGGCTTGAGCCTGGCGGTCCAGTGAAGCAGCTGACGGCAGACTGGAGACAGGCCTTCAGCACACAGGAGACCGGCACACTCGCAGACCAGGGGTTTTCAAACCCAAGCATGCATCTGACCGCCTGCAGAGCTCAATAAAACATAGATGGCTGTCTGCCTGGGCTCAAAAGTCTGGGGAGGGGACCTTGAGAAGGCGCATGTCTTCCCAACTCCCACGTGATGCTTCTGTCCTAAGGACCACACTTGGAGAAACACGGCCAAAAACACACAGAGACAATAAGTAAAGGGCTTCCCTGGTGGCTCCATGGTAACAAATCCCCCTGCCAGTGCAGGAGACCCGGCTCGATCCCTAGTCCTGGATGACCCCACACGCCGCGGGGCAACTAAACCCTGAGCCGCAACCACAAGGCCCGTGCTCTGGACCCCGGGAGCCGCCAGGAACGCCGCTGCCTCTGAAGCCTGCACACCGTGGCTGGAGAGCAGCCGAGGTCGCTGCATTGTGGCGAAGACCTGGCTCGGCCACAGGCAAATAATAATTTTTTTTAAGGGATGTTATTTTTTAAAAGCAAGTTCAGGTGTAGCAGGGTCCACTTCCAGGTAAAATCCGTGGCTGCAGGCAGGATTAGCTCCAGTGGGGCTGAGGACTTCAGTTCTTCGCCGGTTGTTGGCTGGAGGCCTCAGTCAGCTCATTGCCACGGGGGACTCTCTTTACCTGGTCCACATGCGGCAGCTACTCCATCACAGGAAGCAAGCAAAGACGACATGGCAAGGAGACAGAAGCCAGACTGCTTTGTGTCCTCATCACCAACATCGTGCCCCCTCATCTCGCCTCACTCTGTCCTTCAGAAGCAAGCCATCCGCTCCAGCCAAGCTCACAGGGAAGGGATCACACAAGGTCATGAACACCACTGGGTGGGTATCAGTGGGGTCATCTCAGAGGCTGCCTGCCACCCTCTCTCAGGCTGAGGGGTGGGCAGGTGTGCAGGCCTTAGGCTTTTTCTCTCATCCAGGAGAGACTAAACTCATTTCTGAGCCCTGGGGCCCCAGGCCCCCAGCTGGTGTTTGGCCAGCTATCCTGCACCATTTCAGAAGAGCCGTTTTTGTTTCCTGCATCATCAAATTATAAAGGATAGGGCTTCCCCGGTGGCTCAGTGGCTAAGAACCCATCTGCCAATGCAGGAGACACGGGTTCGATCCCTGGGCCGGGAAGATCCGACTTGCTGTGGAGCAACTAAGCCCATGAGCCACAACTCCTGAAGTGTGAGCACCCCAGAGCCCGCGCTCCACAGCAGGAGACGCCCCGTGACGAGAAGCCTCGAATCACACAGCGCGAGCAAGACCCAGCACAAAGATAAAATACATACATATAAATGAGTTTTTAAAAAGGCAGACCCAACCTTTACAAAGCGATCAAACATATTTAAAAAAAAAAATCTAATGGATAAAGAGTAGGAAATGATTTTTCCATCATTTGGAAAAAATAATGAATTATAAACCTTGGGCCCAACTATTTTTTAAAGATTTTTTTGGTGTGGGCCATTTTTAAAGTCTTTATTGGATTTGTTACAATATAGCTTCCACTTTCTGTTTTGCTTGGCCATTTTGGTTTTTCTTTTTTCCTTTTTTTTTTGGCTGAGCAACATGTGAGATCTTACTCCCCTGCCCAGGGATGGAACCTGCGCCCCCTGCGTTGAAAGGCGAGGTCTTGACCACTGGACCAGCAGGGAAGTCCCTGAATCCATCTAAATCATAAACCCAGCCATCGTAAAACAAATGCCTACCTGCCAAATGGATGGATGGTGGATGTATGCATGGATTTGGATCTTTAAGGGATGTGCCCATTGGCCTTAACCCCCTTCACCTGCCTAACAACTTTTAATAGCATGATAACATCAAGTTTCCTATTTCGGTTACATTTCTGGGCTTTTATCTACTTGAAGCAGGGACCACAGCGGATGTGTGTGTACACATACTAGTTTGTCCACATTTATTGACTTTCTGAGGTATTCTGAAATTAACCAGGGCTGCTAAGGGACGTTAGTAAATATTTGGTTGTAAAGTATCTTCAGAGAACCGTTTTCTGAGCTAACCATACCCAATAAAGTCCTCTGGCATCAAAGACAGCTCTGTCTGGCTGTCAGACAACGAGATCGTTTTATTGAAAAGACTCATGATGTAGTGAACAAAAGCTTAGGAAATAAACTCTAATCCCCAAAGGAACACTCGATACAACTCTACTCACACTAAAATATTCAATTTATGGCTTATATTGAATCCTATGCCTATAATTTACTGCCCTAACTACAAAGTTTTTTTTTTAATACAAACCAATTCAATATATTTTACTATTTTCCTTGCCTCTGTTAAAGCAGAAATAACAAATTTTGCTGAAAGATTAGGAGACAAATGCAACAGACGTTTCCAGGGATCCATCTTCCAATCACCTGGTTTTCATCAAATTCTGAGTACCCAGGATTGCATTGCCCTGGGGACCCAATGGGCATTTTTATTTTTCACTGGCTTCCCAGGTGGTTCTGATAAAAACACCAAGGTCAGTAGTTCTTAGGAAAACAACGTGTTGAAATATTTTAGGAAATATCTTAGGGCACCTACTGTGTGCAAGAATCATTCTAGATGCTGGGGACACAACAGTTAACAAACTAGACAAAAAAAGACTCTTTAAGGAGCTGTCTTTTGAGAACAGAGAGAAAACAAATAGACATATAAATATAAACACTATGGAGACTGCTCAGAAGTCAGAAAATTCCTCATTAAGAAAGAAGGTGCTTTTTTGGCAAAGATCCAAATAAAGTGGTGGGAGGGCGCTATTCACAGGTCTAGAGGGAGAGTAATCGTGATGGGTCCGGAGCAGAAGAATTATCCAGCTTACATTTTTTAAAGCATCCTTCTGGCTGCTGTATACCAAACTGACTCTAGGAAAGTGAGGGATAAAGAGAATTTCGGCAGATCCAACCGCGCCAAGCTAGTGAGGGAGCGCGGGGCGGAGCGAGGCTCTGAGCAGACTCGGAGGGCTTTGGGCTACAGGTCACAGTCAGAACAATGGGAAGTGCTCTCAGATTAGACTTGAGACGTGACATGGAGCTGGGTTCTGAGGATGCTTTGAGGAGGACGTGTCCGAGGAGAGCCTTAGTAACAGGAACCATGACAGGCCACTCTCTGCACCGCGAAGGCAGGGGGAAAGCCGTGCTGCCGGAGGGAGCGGGTGCCGCACGGATCACCCACCGTTGCATGATGCGCCGCCCCCAAACTCAGCGCCTTAAAATGGCAAGCCTTGACTTCCCGGGGCAGCCCGGGGGGCAGGTCTGGCCCAGGGGTGGCAGTCGGCCGTCAGCCGGGGCTGCGGTCGCTTGGAGGCTGGACGGGGCCGAGCGAGCCAGTTCGGGGCTCCCGGCGGGCGCTTCCGCTCCCCGCGCACAGAGCCGCTCCGGGGCGGGTCGAGCGTCCACCCGCGCGCTGGCTGCCCCCGGAACGAGCCGCTCAAAAGACTCCGGCAGAAGTCGCGAGTCTTTCATGACCTCGCCTTGAAGATCACACAGAGTCACTTCCGTGGCGTTCTGTTAGAAGGAAGCCATCGATTCAACTCACACTCTCGGAGACCGACGTCAAACGTCACTCCCGGGGGACACTGCACCAAAGAGCTCGTGAGCATTTTTCTTAAACCCTCGGAACTGTCTACTAGATATTCAAGTGGAGCGCATGCAGCTGGTTACACAAATCTGGAGCTCAGCAGGGAGGTCTTAAGTGGAGATGTAGTCTGGGCATTGACAGCACAAGGTTATTATGACTGTTATATTCTTATAGCCGTTGTGAGCACAAGCTCTGGTGTTAGATCTGAGTTCAGACTCCAAACCATGCACTCACTAGCTATTTGACCTTGACCGCCATATGCAAACCTCTTGCCATCTCTCTCCTTCTTTATAAAATGGGAATAAGAATACCCACCCAATCTTCTCCCCAAGGAGCTTTGGTCCATAATGAATTTCATGTTCAAAAACATTAAACTGAGGTAGGGGAGTTTCCCAAAGAAGCTACAAATTGTGGCCCCAGGGTAAAGGGGAAGGAAACCAACAGATGCCCCTCCAGACATTTCAAACAGAGCACTGCCAACCCTTTAAAAGACGTTTACATGGTGGGATGTAAAACCCTTCTTTGTCCTAAGAAATGGCCAAGAGAGCCTTTGAAGTGATCGGTCCAAGTGGATTGTTACACTTTTGAACCAAGGAAAGACTGAGTTTCAGGGAAGCAGGGAGGAGAAAGGCAGCGCCTCAGCATCCAGGGAGAGAGCCGCCCTACACTCCTACACCCCACAGGAAGCAGCGGACGTCTGTGGGGAAGCTTCAGGATTGCGCGGGCTCAGAGAATGAGGGTTTCGAGGCGTTTCTACCCGGATATCAAGGGGCAAGGAATTCTCCAGCTGCCATCCAAGCTGCCGTTATAGCTCTGATCATGATTTTCATGCTGTCTCCGTGGGCACACCTGGCAGAGATTAGGAAAATTCACGCCGGTATGCAGATCCAGCGGGTGGGGCGGGGCAAGAAAAGTCAGGATGATAACTGACTCCAAGAAAACAAAGAAACCAGGACTTCCCTTGGTGGTCCAGTGGTTAGGGCTCTACTTCCAGTGCAAGGGGCGCGGTTTCAATCCCTGGTTGGGGAAGTATGACCCTGCATACCTCTAGGTACGGCCAAAAAGAAAACCAAGAAAAAAAAAAAAAAATGAAAACCAAGAAACTAGTGGGATAAGAGAAGCTTGAATCCCAGTTTGGAAAAGTTTAGTAAGATCACTAAATTTGTATGCAGAGGTATTCTGAATCATTTCTTTAATGATTTGATGAATGCCTTGGTACATTTTAATGACATGTTTCAGATTTATAAAAAGGTGTTGGAAAGTAATAATGCAAACACCTTTGTTTCTACCATCCAGCTTTAAAAAAAAAAAAAAAGCTCTCTATAATTAACAAACCATAGAGAATGATAGGAGTCTTTAAACTCTGGCCATGATAAACATAAAAAATGAAACAAACCGTAGACAGAGTAACAGAAGGAAATTTAAGAATAAAATTACAGTGGCAGCATCTTACGCGCTGACAATGGACTGTGTCTTTAAGTAGCTGTTTTTCTTTAATGAATAAATAATTACATCCATTTTTTTTATAATAGACCCCTGTGAACGTCTTGTCTCTCTGATCATGTTTCCCTCCTTCTCCCCTAACTACCATGATCCTGAGTTTTATGCCTTCCTTTGATGTTTTATATTTTTATGTTTCACATAAACATCCTGTGTTACATACAATTTTCTGCACTTTTTTAAACTTCATACCGAGGGTGTCAGTCTGCACATATCCTGCAACTTGCTTTTCCCACGCTCTGTCACCGTCTGACATGCAGCCTCTGATTCGTGTAGCCCTTGCCCCTTCCTTCCAGGCAAGCGTGGGTCCCCATTTCACAGCACAGTCCATTCATTCCGTCTCCTAGTGTCGACCCTTGTGCTGTCTCCAACGTTTGGAAACAGATGATTTTGCAGTCAACGCCCCATCCACACATGTGCTTTCCTAGGTATCCACCTAGGAGTGAAATCACTAAGTCATGGAGTGTGTCCGTGAAAATTCCCTTTGTTCCCATCCCAACTAATTCTTGCTAATAAAAATTAAAATTTTTCACAGTTTTTTTTTTTCAGACCTGGAACAAAAATCTCATCAAATTGCTTAGCAGAAAGTCTTTACCTCCGCCTTCCCCGGCCTCACTCACTCCTCTCCTGCGTCGTGAGCACGTGGCTCTTTCTAGAAAACCCCAGCACCCACGCCTCTGCTCAGTCTTCCTCCTCCACGGTTCCTCTGCCCTGTTGGACCTTGTGGGCCTGCAGTGTGGTGGGAGGAAAAACCTCAGTAAGTGAAGACATATTTCCTTGTCCGCAGGGAGCCTACACTTGAGACCGGTTTTGTCTAAGAAAAATATGTGAAACACACACAAACTTTAAAATCTCTAGATGCCCTGGGACTTCCCTGGTGATCCAGAGGTTAAGACTCTGCCTTCCAGTGCACGGGAGATGGTTTGATCCCTGGTGGGAGAACTCAGACCCTGCATGCTATGAGGCCAAAAATAAACAGGTTTTTGTCTTTTTAAATAAAATAAAAAAATTTCCAGTAGTCCTACTTCAAATGAGAAGAACCAGGTGAAAATGAGTTTTAATAACATATTTATTGTAGTATTATTACTTAATAATATAGAGTAAATGCGTGCGTGCTAAATCACTTTCAGTTCAGTTCAGTTCAGTCGCTCAGTCGTGTCCGACTCTTTGCAACTCCATGAACCATAGCCCGCCAGGCCTCCCTGGCCATCACCAACTCTCGGAGTTCACTCAGACTCACGTCCATCGAGTCCATGATGCCATCCAGCCATGTCATCCTCGGTCGTCCCCTTCTCCTCCTGCCCCCAATCCCTCCCAGCATCAGAGTTTTTTCCAATGAGTCAACTCTTCTCATGAGGTGGCCAAAGTACTGGAGTTTCAGCTTTAGCATCAGTCCCTCCAAAGAAAACCCAGGGTTGATCTTCAGAATGGACTGGTTGGATCTCCTTGCAGTCCAAGGGACTCTCAAGAGTCTTCTCCAACACCACAGTTCAAAAGCATCAATTCTTCAGCACTCAGCCTTCTTCACAGTCCAACTCTCACATCCATACATGACTACGGGAAAAACCATAGCCTTGACTAGACGGACCTTAGTCAGCAAAGTAATGTCTCTGTTTTTGAATACACTATCTAGGTTGGTCATAACTTTTCTTCCAAGGAGTAAGCGTCTTTTAATTTCATGGCTGCAGTTACCATCTGCAGTGATTTTGGAGCCCCCCAAAATAAAATCTGACACTGTTTCCACTGTTTCCCCATCTATTTCCCATGAAGTGATGGGACCGGATGCTAAATCACTTTAATCATGTCCAATTCCTTGTGACCCCGTGGACTATAGCCCACCAGGCTCCTCTGTCTATGAGATTCTCTAGGCAACAATACTGGAGTGGGTTGCCATGCCCTTCTCCAGGGATCGTCCCAACCCAGGGATTGAATCTGCATCTCTTAACTCTCCTACATTGGCCGGCAGATTCCTTACCACGATCTACAACTAGGAAACACCATAGAGTACATGTAACTATATTATTAAAGTAATAATATAAAAATAATGTATTATTGTCATTTCAACACATAAATTAAAAGTTGTCAAATATGTTTTTCAGATTTTTTAAAAATAAATCTTCAAAATCCGGTGCGCGTTTGACACTTCCAGCGTGCCTCAGTTCAGCGGAGTCACATTTCAGATGCTCAGTGGCCACACATGACTGGTGGCCACAGGAGGACACAGAGCTACACAGACTCCATCTCTCAAAGTGTGGTCCTGGGATCCTCTGCTGCTGCTGCTGGTAAGCTGCGTCAGTCGTGTCCAACTCTGTGCGACCCTATGGACAGCAGCCCACCAGGCTCCTCTGTCCATGGGAGTCTCTAGGCAAGAATGCTGGAGTGGGTTGCCATTTCCTTCTCCACAGAATCCTGTAGGAAAGCCTGAATCTCAGGCCACCCTCTGGAGCTGCTGAATTTGAATCTGTGTTTCCACAAGATTCAGTTCAGTCACTTAGTCGTGTCTGACTCTTTGAGACCCCATGAAGTGCAACACACCAGGCCTCCCTGTCCATCACCAACTCCTGGAGTCCAAACCCACGTCCATTGAGTCGGTGATGCCATCCAGCCATCTCATCCTCGGTCATCCCCTTCTCCTCCTGCCCCCAATCCTTCCCAGCATCAGGGTCTTTTCCAATGAGTCAACTCTTCACATCAGGTGGCCAAAGTATTGGAGTTTCAGCTTCAACATCAGCCTTCCAATGAACACCTAGGACTGATCTTCTTTAGGATGGACTGGTTGGATCTCCTTGCAGTCCAAGGGACTCTCAAGAGTTTTCTCCAACACTACAGTTTAAAAGCATCAATTCTTCGGTGCTCAGCTTTCTTTATAGTCCAGCTCTCACATCCATACATGACTACAGGAAAAACCATAGCCTTGACTAGATGGACCTTTGTTGGCGAAATAATGTCTGTGCTTTTGAATATGCTCTCTAAGTTGTTCATAACTTTCCTTCCAAGGAGTAAGCGTCTTTTAATTTCATGGCTGCAATCACCATCTGCAGTGCTTTTGGAGCCCAGAAAAATAAAGTCAACCACTGTTTCCACTGTTTCCCCATCTATTTCCCATGAAGTGATGGGACCAGATGCCATGATCTTCATTTTCTGCATGTTGAGCTTTAAGTCAACTTTTTCACTCTCCTCTTTCACTTTCATCAAGAGGCTCTTTAGCTCCTCTTCACTTTCTGCCATAAGGGTGGTGTCATCTGCATATCTGAGGTTACTGATATTTCTCCCGGCAATCTTGATTGCAGCTTGTGGTTCTTTCAGCCCAGCGTTTCTCAGGATGTTCTCTGCACATGAGTTGACATGACTGAGAGACTTNCCCCATCTATTTGCCATGAAGTGATGGGACCAGATGCCGTGATCTTCATTTTTTGAATGTTGAGTTTTAAGCAGGCTTTTTCATCTCCTCTTTCACTTTAATCAAAAGGCTCTTTAGTTCCTCTTTGCTTTTGGCCATAAGGATGGTGTCATTTGCATATCTGAGGTTATTGATATTTCTCTAGATACAGTAACTTTTGCCCTAGATACTGTAGATACATTGTTTTTGGAAATTTCAAAAAAATTAGAAAATCATAGCTGATTTTAATGAAGAAGGAAAGATGGATTTATGTTATTAAGGGACCTTAAGTTGTCTGCATGGTGTCTAGCACCCTTTTCTTACTAGTGAAACTCATAAGTTCTTTATGTGGGGTTTGAGGAAAGAAGTGGGTGGGCAAAGTTTTATTGGTACCTAGTTAAAAAACTCTCCAGTTTCTAAGCTCTCTTTCAGTTCAGAGTGACATGTTCCACAGATCTGACCAGTGAGATGGAAGTGGAAGGCCTCCTGCTTTCTTTGATGTTCCATCATGCCGATTCCTAGCTGCCAGTTTTCTGCCCTGTCAGCCATGATAGCTGCAACATTGCCTGCCATGTGGGAAAGCAAGGCCTTGCTCTGATCGGTGCATGTGCTAGGGCCAGACTGTTTCTTTGGCCCCTGAGTGTCCTGACTTCAGCTCTGCTCAGACCTGCAGATACTTGCCCAGCTCAGGCCTCTCTGTCTTCTTTGTTCCCTAGATTTTCTGGTTCTGATACACTTTTTCTTGGACAGGGGTTGACTTTTCATGGTGAGATGCAGTCTGACTGCCTTCTTTTTGTCTTGGCAGTCTTCCACTTTGAGGGCTCTGGTATACAGTCTCTCCTTTGCTATTATGAGGGCAACAAAGGGTCAGGACTCAGAACCATGGCTCTAGAGTCAGACTGACCTAGTTTTGAATTTGGGGAGCTGCTTAATCTCCTTGTTCCCTGATTTTTGAACTGCAAAATGGGAATGATAGTTTCTATCTCATGATATTGTTGTAAGGATTAAATGAGGTAAACGTGTAAGGTAATTGGCCTGATCATGATCATGATCAGTTGATCAGTCACTCAGTCGTGTCCGACTCTTTGCGACCCCATGGACTGTAGCCTGCCTGACACAGGGATCGAACCTGTGTCTCTTATGTCTCCTGCATTAGCAGGCAGGGTCTTTACCACTAGTACCACCTGGCATGTGGCAAGCACTCAGTATAGTTGAAATGATTTTATATGATGGTGCTGGTTGTTATGCTAAGCCAAAACAGATATTGCGCAGAGTTATTTTTTCTTCCTTCTAAAATGTAGGAATCTAAGTTTGATCATGTAGTATCAGAACTGGTGCCAAATGAACAAGTCAAAAAGCCCTGTGGAGCAGAAGACAGGCTAGTCTCACTCAGTGCTGTCTCCCTAGAATCTGGTAGTATAAGGCCTGCTACAGAAGAGGAAGAAAAGCAGTGTACATTCAGTGAACGTTTAGTTTGTATCAGTCTATTTGAAGTGTTTTACATGTATTAACTCCTTTTCTTTCAAAGAATAATGGTTAGGATTTATTATTATCCCTATTTATAGATTAAAATCCAGAGAATTTAACTGTCCAATTCAAGGTTAACACATTTCAACTGGCCAAACAAAATTCTAGTAGTCTGGTACCAGATTTCCACTGCTTTTCAATAACTGTTCATTGGGTGCATGAGAGAAGGAAGGGAAGGAAAAAAGGAAGAAATCCTGTATCTTAACTCCTTGTATTTGAAGTTGGTTGAGTATGCTGTACAACTGGGTTCTGTCACTACTTTAGCAGAGGGTATCAGTCCTGAATTATTGACCTTAAGGAGAACCACAATATTGAGTTTCAGCAGTAAAGGAGGGGTACATGAATACCACCCCCCCTGCCCCCACCACAGCAAATAGATCACTAACAGAATAGTGCTGGTTATAGACAGTTTGCAGCTTATGGGCAGATTGGTTTTCCAGAATGTGTAATTTTACTTTTGAAACTCAGCATGCTTCATCAGTAAATAGCTAAGTTACACAGTAGAGTAGCTGTAACAGTTTATAGGGTCTAGAGCCTGGAGAGGCACTGGGGGCTGGGTGGAGAAAGGCCTCAGTGACAGAAAGCCAATAGTGAGGAGTTAGAATGGCCACAAGTTTTACTGTTTTTAAGAAGTTTACTATTTTTGAAAAATCCCTATGGTTTAATTAGTTAGATTTTTATATCACTGGAGGACATAGCATGTGTTTCTGTTAAAGTGCAGACATTTTTCAGGAAATATTTCTCTCCCTATAGTCTGAGATAAAATATATTTAAGATGAATTATGCAGGTCAGGAAGCAACAGTTAGAACTGGACATGGAACAACAGACTGGTTCCATATAGGAAAAGGAGTACGTCAAGGCTGTATATTGTCACCCTGCTTATTTAACTTATATGCAGAGTACATCATGAGAAACGCTGGACTGGAAGAAACACAAGCTGCAATCAAGATTCCTGGGAGAAATATCAATAACCTCAGATATGCAGATGATACCACCCTTATGGCAGAAGGTGAAGAGGAGCTAAAAAGCCTTTTGATGAAAGTGAAAGAGGAGAGTGAAAAAGTTGACTTAAAGCTCAACATTCAGAAAACGAAGATCATGGCATCCGGTCCCATCACTTCATGGGAAGTAGATGGGGAAACAATGGAAACAGTGTCAGACTTTATTTTTCTGGGCTCCAAAATCGCTGCAGTTGGTGACTGCAGCCATGAAATTAAAAGACCCTTACTCCTTGGAAGAAAAGTTATGACCAACCTAGATAGTATATTCAAAAGCAGAGACATTACTTTGCCAACTAAGTTCCGCCTAGTCAAGGCTATGGTTTTTCCTGTGGTCATGTATGGATGTGAGAGTTGGACTGTGAAGAAGGCTGAGCACCGAAGAATTGATGCCTTTGAACTGTGGTGTTGGAGAAGACTCTTGAGAGTCCCTTGGACTGCAAGGAGATCCAACCAGTCCATTCTGAAGGAGATCAGCCCTGGGATTTCTTTGGAAGAAATGATGCTAAAGCTGAAACTCCAGTATTTTGGCCACCTCGTGCAAAGAGTTGACTCGTTGGAAAAGATTCTGATGCTGGGAGGGATTGGGGGCAGGAGGAGAAGGCGACGACAGAAGATGAGATGGCTGGATGGCATCCCAGACTCGATGGACGTGAGTCTGAGTGAACTCTGGGAGTTGGTGATGGATAGGGAGGCCTGGCGTGCTGCGATTCATGGGATCGCAAAGAGTCAGACACGATTGAGTGACTGAACTGAACTGAACTGAAGCAAACCCATTCAACTGTATTTGTTATGCCTGTCTCCTTTTTGTCATAGGAATTAAGCAAAGAAATTATATTGTATTTGGCCAGCACCTCCTTCTTGTTGTTGTTAGTCACTCAGTCATGCCCAACTCTTTGTGACCCTGTAGACTGTAGCCCACCAGGTTCCTGAGACCATGGGATTCTCCATGCAAGAATACTGGAGTGGGTTATTAGAATTCAGCTTATTTCCCAGTTTTCTTCTTCTACAATAACACTCTGTCTTCCTGAAATTTAGCTTCATTTTCCCTCACCAAGAAGCATAGTCCTTTGAATAATCAAAATAATGTTCACAAAGTCCCTGTCCTTTACTTATAGCAAAGCCCTGTTCATCCTCATTTCAAACTTTGCCCTTCATCAATGTCTAACCTTAGAAAATTTTTCCAGCTCACTGGTGCCTCAGTGTTCTGGTTTCTCTAGTGGAGATAGTATTTTCCTTATAAGTTTGATTGTGTATTCAATGAGATAAAGAGCACAAACTCTGAATATAATTCATGGAACATACTAAGCACTCAGTAAATAATATTTATGCTAAATATTATTTAAAACAATACAGGTTTACTGTTTCATGTAGACAGAGTAAATTACCCAGGTGAGAGGGTTATTGTAGGAACATACTCCAGCAACTGTGGGAAGTAACAACTGATTGTGTGGTTTGAAGGAAGAAGACAGACGCTATAAAATTAGATATAAGAGAAACAACTGTGCAGTAGTTATAGTCATGTAGTATAGGATCAAAAGAGCTTTCCACCTCTCCATAATTTCTTCCAGCTGAATAAATGTAGAGCTGAATAAAGCAGTTGATATTCATAATAGGGGCTTCTTTGAGTCATCAGGAAAAGATTAAATTATATGAAATGCATTCCATTTAAGAAGGCAGTGGGGTTGGAACACAATTTAGAAAGGTTTTTCTTCAAAATAGTGCCTTTCTTTTTTTTTTTTTTAACTGATGGCTCTGCAGCCCTCAGTCTGTGTTAAAATCTCTGATGTTCCATATGAACATGGAAAGTACTGGAAATCCAGCTAGATCTCAGTAGTTCTGGAGTAAGAATGGAGGTGCCATTAGCAGGACATGCTTCTCAGATGATGTGGTATTCTGGAGGATTTATATCCTCTGATACCACTCACAGAACAGCTAAGCCAGAGGGAAGAAGGGGTGAAATTACCCTTGCTAGGCTGGCAGTGCCAGCCTGGATCTAGTGCCAGTCCTTACTCTGGACTTAAGCAGGACTTCAGAGTCTTTTGGCTCTTCACTGACAGTCGGGGTTGCCCGTGACCCCTTCATCCTTGCTCTGCCTTGGAGGCAGTATTGTATAGTAGCTAAGAGCATGAACTTTGAGATCTACCAGTTAGGGGTTTAGAGACGCTTTTGGCTGTGACTGAAACCCAGCTAAGACTGGCTTAGCCAATAGGGCAATGTATGAGTCCATATAACTGAAAGTCCAGAGGATGCAGGGTTGTCTGTCCAGTGGCTTCCATTCTGTTACTCAGTGTGACTCAGTGGTTTTGCCTTCCTCTGTGTTTCAGTCTCATTTTCAGGCTGGTAATGATATATTCAAATGCAGAGATATGACTTTGCCAATTAAAGTCCGTCTAGTCAAGGCTATGGTTTTTCCAGTGCTCATGTATGGATGTGAGAGTTGGACCGTGAAGAAGGCTGAGCGCCGAAGAATTGATGCTTTTTGAACTGTGGTGTTGGATAAGACTCTTGAGAGTCCCTTGGACTGCAAGGAGATCCAACCAATCCATTCTAAAGGAGATCAGCCCTGGGATTTCTTTGGAAGGAATGATGCTGAAGCTGAAAGTCCAGTACTTTGGTCACCTCATGCGAAGAGTTGACTCATTGGAAAAGACTCTGATGCTGGGAGGGATTGGGGGCAGGAGGAGAAGGGGACGACAGAGGATGAGATAGCTGAATGGCATCACTGACTCGATGGACGTGAGTCTGAGTGAACTCCAGGAGTTGGTGATGGACAGGGAGGCCTGGAGTGCTGCGATTCACGGGGTTGCAAAGAGTCGGACACGACTGAGCGACTGAACTGAACTGAATGGTGAGATGTCCACAGCAGTGCTGGACACGGGACATCTGGAGGCTTGAGTTACTCAGGAAGCATCCAGCAGACTTTTCCTTGTGTCTCTTTGGCCCATATGGGGGCATCTACTCATTTTGGAGGCAATCTTTGATGCTGGAGGAATGTTAAATATTGAATCGCTTAGTCCAGGTGCCTGAATCAGTCATTGCCAAGAGGGATGGAATTATCATGATTGGTTTAGACAAATCATGATTTACCTTTAGAACTGGAGTTGGACCACCTAAATCACAAAGGTTGCTACACTGCTGAGTAAGAGGTATTGAGGATAACAGAGTATTCTTTCTAGATTCACCCAGGACTTGTTCCCAAGTTTCACCCCTATCATTTACTAGCTGTAGGCCCCAGGCTAACATTTGTAGGGCCTGAGGGAAGAATACAAATGAAGGCTCACATATTGTATGTCAAAACATTTTTACAAGTTATAAATCAAACCAGTTTCTTCTGCCTTGACAAATTTCCTTTTATAATGACCTGGGAAGTCATGCTTCAATTTGAATTCTTGGATACTTCAGAGTTCTGCCCTAGAACATGGTTACATAAGGAGAGTAGGCCCTAGGCTTGCTGTGTCCATAGCCTCCCTTCTTCTCTCCTGCGCTGAAGAGTGTTGACATGCCAGCCCATAGTCCATGCTGTTTCTTTCCCATGCCGAGGGCCACCCCTTGTCTTTTTGGGCCTAGGTGTGTGAGTGCGTGACACTTGCTATATAGTCAGTCCTGGGGAAGGATTTGGGAAAGAAGCCTTAGAGGTGAGCTTAGGGAAGTTTGCACAGAGAATTATGAGCTAATCAGAAAATGTCCAGAAGAAGAAACACATGACTCTTGGTTGATAGATACCCGTGGCCTTGTCGTACCTTTGGGGAGAAGTATAGAAAGGAAGGGCTTCCCAGGTGGCGCTAGTGGTAAAGAACCCACCTGCCAATGCAGGTGACGTAAACGATGAGGGTTTGATCCCTGGGTCAGGAAGATCCTCTGGAGGAGGGCATGGCAACCTGCTCCAGTATCATTGCCTAGAGAATCCCATGGACAGAGGAATGGGGAGGGCTACAGTTCATAGACTCGTGAAGAGTCGGACATGACTGAAGCAACTTAGCATGCACGTACACTCGTAGAAAAGAAAGCCCCATTCGGACCTTTCAAAACTCAGGACCCAGGGTAAAGGCTCATCTTCCTGGTACAAGGGCAATTCTGATGAGCTATGAGACCACAGGCAAGTGACAGTTCATCTCCTCAAGCATCACTTTGTCTTTAAAATTGGANACACTCGTAGAAAAGAAAGCCCCATTCGGACCTTTCAAAACTCAGGACCCAGGGTAAAGGCTCATCTTCCTGATACAAGGGCAATTCTGATGAGCTATGAGACCACAGGCAAGTGACAGTTCATCTCCTCAAGCATCACTTTGTCTTTAAAATTGGATAGTGGTGCCTTTGGATATAATGCTGTTGATGGGTATAATGGTAAGGCGCATAAAATACACAGCAGCACAGCCTCGATTGTCAGGAAACTTCTGTTTCTGATGAAATAAGGTAGACGTTCATGACTGCTAACTGCCCTCCATAACTTTTCAGGTAAAATTATCCTGGTAAAATCTACTGCTGACCAGATGATTTGTTCAAACTTCAAAGTAAGTCAATTTACTAAACCAGAAAGAAATTTTTGATAAATTAGCCCCCTTCTTTTTTTCTGCTTCAAAGTATTTCCTTCTTGTCCCACCTCTACCCAAGGCAGTCTGATAAAGTTACTCTTGATTTTCTGAGACTTTATCTCAGCAGAATCATCCCTGTAATGATAATTAATAGATTCCCATGATGTTCAAATGAAAAAACCATAGAAAACTTTCAGTGGTGAAAAAACACCTCCGTGTGGTGTAGTAACTGGATGTTGACATTTTCAAAAAAAGGCAGTATCTGAATGGGGCTCCAGCTAACATAAGGTGAGATTCACAGGGGACTGTAAGAAAAATCTTTTTTTTTAAATATAAATTTGTTTATTTTAATTGGATGTTAATTACTTTACAATATTGTATTGGTTTTGCCATACATCAACATGAATCCGAACTGGAGTGGGTAGCCTATCCCTTCTCCAGGGGATCTTCCCAACCCAGAAATTGAACTGGGGTCTCCTGAATTGCAGGCGGATTCTTGACCAGCTGAGCCACCAGGGAAGCCCGCCCCTGCCCCTAACCACGCGTCCACTCACAGGTGCCAGGCCCACTCACATCTGAGTCACTTGACCGGATATGACGGCCTTGCTGCTTTTCACCGCTGCTCTAATCCCACCCCTCCATTTCCCCAGGGACGTTCAGAGAGGCTGGGCGGCCCACCCAAGTTACACGGCAAGTTGCCATGTAGCTGGGACCGGACCCCAGGCCTCTGGGCTTCCAGCTTGCTTGTTGTCACTAATAAATTTATAAATGTGGGACTTCCAGCCTCCAGGACTGTGGGAAAATAATGTTTGTTGTCTAAGCCCCTTGATCTATGGTGTTTTTGTTATAGCAGCCTGAACAGGCTAAGACAGTCCCCTGCCTTGGCATGCTGGAGAGATAAGCCTCTTCTCTACCTTCAGAATTTCTTGCCAAAAATGAAGCAAAAATTTCAAAAAATGTCCCTACTTAAACAGACTCCAGAAATGACTAAATAGAGATTCTTTCTCTTCCTTCATAAGAAAATTTATAGGTGATATTTCTATGTATACTAGATTAAATCATATGGCCTTTTATTGTGACATTTAAAAAATTCTGTTCTACATCATTTCACAAAGGAGTTAAAACAGAAACTTGGGCATATTTTATGGAAATAATTATTTAACTCAGACTCTGCTTTGTTAACATTCAGAGAGTTTCCATGAGAATTATACTTCTAGGGGAACTCACAGGCTGTCTAAAGAGATGCTAGATATATCTGAAGGAAAGAAAAAGAGTAATTTGGAAATCTACATGCATCCCAATGTTCATAGCAGGGTTATTTACAATTGCCAAGATTGGGAAGCAACCCACGTGTCCATTAGCAGATGAATGGATAAAGATATATGTGTACATACAATGGAATACTACTCAGCCACAAAAAAGAGGGAGATTTTTGCCACATGCAACAATGTAGATGGACCTGGAGGGTATTATACTTAGCAAAATAAGTTCAATGACAAATACGTTATGTGTGCTATCATTTACAAAATACATGGAATCTAAAAAATAAACGAATGACTGTAACAAAACAGAAACAGACTCCCAGACATAGGAAGCAACTAGTGGCTGCCAGTGGGAAGGGAGAAGGGCTTCCAAAGAGGAGAGGCAAGGCAGAGAGAAGGGGCCAAGAGATGCGAACCAGTAGGTATGAAATAAATAAGCTGTGAGAACATACTGTACACCACAGGGAATATAGCTGGTATTTTACAATAACTATCAGTTCAGTTCAGTTCAGTCACTCAGTCGTGTCCGACTCTTTGCGGCCCCATGAATCGCAGCACACCAGGTCTCCCTGTCCATCAGCAACTCCTGGAGTTCACTCAGACTCATGTTCATCGAGTCCGTGATGCCATCCAGCCATCTCATCCTCGGTCGTCCCCTTCTCCTCCTGCCCCCAATCCCTCCCAGCATCAGAGTTTTTTCCAATGAGTCAACTCTTCTCATGAGGTGGCCAAAGTACTGGAGTTTCAGCTTTAGCATCAGTCCCTCCAAAGAAAACCCAGGGTTGATCTTCAGAATGGACTGGTTGGATCTCCTTGCAGTCCAAGGGACTCTCAAGAGTCTTCTCCAACACCACAGTTCAAAAGCATCAATTCTTCAGCACTCAGCCTTCTTCACAGTCCAACTCTCACATCCATACATGACTACGGGAAAAACCATAGCCTTGACTAGACGGACCTTAGTCAGCAAAGTAATGTCTCTGTTTTTGAATACACTATCTAGGTTGGTCATAACTTTTCTTCCAAGGAGTAAGCGTCTTTTAATTTCATGGCTGCAGTTACCATCTGCAGTGATTTTGGAGCCCCCCAAAATAAAATCTGACACTGTTTCCACTGTTTCCCCATCTATTTCCCATGAAGTGATGGGACCGGATGCTAAATCACTTTAATCATGTCCAATTCCTTGTGACCCCGTGGACTATAGCCCACCAGGCTCCTCTGTCTATGAGATTCTCTAGGCAACAATACTGGAGTGGGTTGCCATGCCCTTCTCCAGGGATCGTCCCAACCCAGGGATTGAATCTGCATCTCTTAACTCTCCTACATTGGCCGGCAGATTCCTTACCACGATCTACAACTAGGAAACACCATAGAGTACATGTAACTATATTATTAAAGTAATAATATAAAAATAATGTATTATTGTCATTTCAACACATAAATTAAAAGTTGTCAAATATGTTTTTCAGATTTTTTAAAAATAAATCTTCAAAATCCGGTGCGCGTTTGACACTTCCAGCGTGCCTCAGTTCAGCGGAGTCACATTTCAGATGCTCAGTGGCCACACATGACTGGTGGCCACAGGAGGACACAGAGCTACACAGACTCCATCTCTCAAAGTGTGGTCCTGGGATCCTCTGCTGCTGCTGCTGGTAAGCTGCGTCAGTCGTGTCCAACTCTGTGCGACCCTATGGACAGCAGCCCACCAGGCTCCTCTGTCCATGGGAGTCTCTAGGCAAGAATGCTGGAGTGGGTTGCCATTTCCTTCTCCACAGAATCCTGTAGGAAAGCCTGAATCTCAGGCCACCCTCTGGAGCTGCTGAATTTGAATCTGTGTTTCCACAAGATTCAGTTCAGTCACTTAGTCGTGTCTGACTCTTTGAGACCCCATGAAGTGCAACACACCAGGCCTCCCTGTCCATCACCAACTCCTGGAGTCCAAACCCACGTCCATTGAGTCGGTGATGCCATCCAGCCATCTCATCCTCGGTCATCCCCTTCTCCTCCTGCCCCCAATCCTTCCCAGCATCAGGGTCTTTTCCAATGAGTCAACTCTTCACATCAGGTGGCCAAAGTATTGGAGTTTCAGCTTCAACATCAGCCTTCCAATGAACACCTAGGACTGATCTTCTTTAGGATGGACTGGTTGGATCTCCTTGCAGTCCAAGGGACTCTCAAGAGTTTTCTCCAACACTACAGTTTAAAAGCATCAATTCTTCGGTGCTCAGCTTTCTTTATAGTCCAGCTCTCACATCCATACATGACTACAGGAAAAACCATAGCCTTGACTAGATGGACCTTTGTTGGCGAAATAATGTCTGTGCTTTTGAATATGCTCTCTAAGTTGTTCATAACTTTCCTTCCAAGGAGTAAGCGTCTTTTAATTTCATGGCTGCAATCACCATCTGCAGTGCTTTTGGAGCCCAGAAAAATAAAGTCAACCACTGTTTCCACTGTTTCCCCATCTATTTCCCATGAAGTGATGGGACCAGATGCCATGATCTTCATTTTCTGCATGTTGAGCTTTAAGTCAACTTTTTCACTCTCCTCTTTCACTTTCATCAAGAGGCTCTTTAGCTCCTCTTCACTTTCTGCCATAAGGGTGGTGTCATCTGCATATCTGAGGTTACTGATATTTCTCCCGGCAATCTTGATTGCAGCTTGTGGTTCTTTCAGCCCAGCGTTTCTCAGGATGTTCTCTGCACATGAGTTGACATGACTGAGAGACTTCCACAAGATTAGCGGGTGCTCTGTGCACAGCAGAGTCTGAGAAGCCACCCTGGGACCCCCCAGGGGCGTCTCGGTGGCACTCTCGGGCCCCTCATCCATTCATCAGACATTCGTCATGTCCGGCTCTGTGCCAGGCCCCGGCTGGGTCACGAGGGTGAGCTGAAGAGCGTTCCCCCGGGGTTCATGCCTCCATGGAGACTCCTCTTTGTTGAAAATGATAGAAAAACCCAACTCAAACAGGAGGAGGAGGGGATGACAGAGGATGAGACGGTTGGATGGCATCACTGATGCAACGCACATGGGTTTGAGCAAGCTCAGAGAGTTGGTGAGGGACAGGGAGGCCTGGCGTGCTGCGGTCCATGGGGTCACAGGGTCGAACACTTCTGAGTGACTGATCAATAACAAACTGGCTCCAGCAAAAATGCAGATGACTGGGTTCTAATCACGAACACGGGGTCTGGCTTTAGCTGGCTGCTCTTGGGCGAGTCTCCGCCTCTCCCTGCTCCTCAGACCCTCAAGCTCTGAAAATGAGCAGAGCGTTGTGCTGGACACCGCTCGTGATCAGCCCAGCACCCATCGTCCTGTCTTTTTCAGCCATAGAACCCTGACCCTGTTGCAGGGTTCATTCACCTCCCGCATGGTGCAGGTGACTTGGGGTAATCTGAGATTCACCCCAGGTATTCCCATGATGTCACACGCTTGTCCCCAAACCAGCGACAGTGGCCAGCAGGACACGAGGTTCCGATCGCCAAACCCTGCATCCTAGACTCCTGCCCGGATCAGAGGTGGAGTGGATTCTGTCCAACAGAGGGAGCACCTACTGGGCACCAGGCAGCATGATTCACACACGTTCACCATCAGGTAAAACAGTCCACATGCTGCAAACAACAGACCAAGTCCAGGCTACTGAGATGAACAACCTCCTCTCCATAATCTCAAGTGAAAAATAAGCAAATTACCCAAAGAATACAAAGAGAACAAGGCTGTCTGCAGTTTTAAAAACCTTCCACGTCCACGTTACACACGGGAAACCCCATGAAGAATGCTCATTAAAGTGCTGGTGGGGATTATCTCCGAGGAGGGGAGTGAGGTGGAGAGGGCAGAGAACTCAGCAGTGACTAGGATTTTCCTGCATTATTCAAATAGCTCACAAGATTGTGCATGTTTGCTTGGGAAATTTTTGCAGAGCACTGGGATTAGATAAACCTCGGTAAACAGGAAGACCACCATGCAGTGATTCATAATCTGCCTGCTCATCCCACTAGAAAAAAAAAAAATGCACATTTTGCACACCTGTAAAAAGCTGCATTCGGGGGGTTTCAGTGGACAGTGTCCCTGAGACCGGGTGACTCCTGGTTTAACGAACTTGTGATGGAGGGAAAGTTTATGGTGGATGAACCTGCCAATAGGTCCTTGCTGCGTCTCCCTGGAGATGTGGGGTCTGATTCTACCCTGCCTGGAATCTGAGAAGCCTCAGAGATTTCCGTGACCAGTAGGAGGCCACAGGAGCAGTGCCCGGGACTTCCGAGGGTGCTCTTACGTGGCCTGGCTTGCAGCTCGGCCCGTGGACACTGGTTTTGGGAGAATCCAGCCTCCAGTAAGGCCTCCGGCTCCGACATCGCCCGGAGGCAGAGACTGCGTGGAGCAGAGTCAGGGGTGCACCTTGCAGCCAGCTTTGGCAGGACACCAGACATGGAAGGAAGCCATTTCACCTCCAGACCGCCCATCCTCCAAGGGACCACGTTCACCCCCACAGGGAAGACTGCCGGTGAGCCTGGCCCAAATCCTGGCCCGCAAAATCAAGAAACATCGCACTGCTTGTGGCGTTAAGCCACTACGTGTGGGGGTGTTTGTTACTGGGCAAAAAACAGAAACAGGATGCTCTCCTATGATCTGGGGTGAAAGTGGAGACCCCACCTATCCAGGGACCCCGGGAAGGGACCCCCTTTCAGACCTGGCATCTTAAGATGCGTCCTAACTTTCCACTGAGAGAAATCCTTCTTCTCCCTCCCTCCCTCCCTTCTTTCCTTCCTTCTTCCTCTCCTGTTTCCTTCCCAAACATTATCTGATCACCTACTAAATAAGCATAAAGCCAGACTCTGGGGAAACGAGAGTTTGGTTTAGATCAGATCCCCATTCTTAAGGGACCATTCCAGTTTGAAATGGATAAACATGCAAATAAATAGTGACAATACATTTCAAAACCATAGTAACCACAATGCTCCTGATTAACATTAATTGGCTTTATATGGATGAACCTATTTAATCCCCTAAGATGGTTCTGGGTCCCGTTATTATTTCCATTCATCCCATGAAAAGACTGAGACACAGAGACATGAAGAGGCGTGTCCAAAATCACATGATGAGTCCACGACTCCAGAAGTGAACCCAGGCTGCCTTGCTCCAAACCAGCGCCCCTGGGGGAAAGGGCAGGCTGCGGGGCCTGGGGGCGGGGAGACCCTGCAGGAGGTGCCGGGGACGCCCCTGGGGGAAAGGGCAGGCTGCGGGGCCCCGGGGGGCAGGGAGACCGCTGGCAGAAAGGACAGGCTGCAGGGCCCCGGGGGCGGGGAGACCCTGCAGGAGGTGCCGGGGACGCAGGTGTTGTTCACTGATTAGGACCGAAGGGGCAGAGGAGGTAGGAGCCAGCAGCTGGAGACGCTGGTGGAAAGCTGCCTGAGGAGTCGGCTGCTGGCTGCATTCCTGCGAGACCCTTCCACATGCCTCATGGAAGCGCCTGAGGTTTGGGGTGACAGAGAGAGGTCAGAGATGGAGCGAGGACTGGTGGGGAAATTGAGCTCACTTTGGTGAAGCACACTGGAAATCCACAGACGCCTTCCAGTGGTGGTGGTGGTTTAGGCAGTCGCTCAGCCGTGTCTGGCCCTTTGCAGCCCCGTGGACTGCAGCCCACCAGGCTCCTCTGTCCATGGGGTTCCTCAGGCAAGAATACTGGAGTGGGTAGCCTATCCCTTCTCCAGGGGATCTTCCCAACCCAGAAATTGAACTGGGGTCTCCTGAATTGCAGGCGGATTCTTGACCAGCTGAGCCACCAGGGAAGCCCGCCCCTGCCCCTAACCACGCGTCCACTCACAGGTGCCAGGCCCACTCACATCTGAGTCACTTGACCGGATATGACGGCCTTGCTGCTTTTCACCGCTGCTCTAATCCCACCCCTCCATTTCCCCAGGGACGTTCAGAGAGGCTGGGCGGCCCACCCAAGTTACACGGCAAGTTGCCATGTAGCTGGGACCGGACCCCAGGCCTCTGGGCTTCCAGCTTGCTTGTTGTCACTAATAAATTTATAAATGTGGGACTTCCAGCCTCCAGGACTGTGGGAAAATAATGTTTGTTGTCTAAGCCCCTTGATCTATGGTGTTTTTGTTATAGCAGCCTGAACAGGCTAAGACAGTCCCCTGCCTTGGCATGCTGGAGAGATAAGCCTCTTCTCTACCTTCAGAATTTCTTGCCAAAAATGAAGCAAAAATTTCAAAAAATGTCCCTACTTAAACAGACTCCAGAAATGACTAAATAGAGATTCTTTCTCTTCCTTCATAAGAAAATTTATAGGTGATATTTCTATGTATACTAGATTAAATCATATGGCCTTTTATTGTGACATTTAAAAAATTCTGTTCTACATCATTTCACAAAGGAGTTAAAACAGAAACTTGGGCATATTTTATGGAAATAATTATTTAACTCAGACTCTGCTTTGTTAACATTCAGAGAGTTTCCATGAGAATTATACTTCTAGGGGAACTCACAGGCTGTCTAAAGAGATGCTAGATATATCTGAAGGAAAGAAAAAGAGTAATTTGGAAATCTACATGCATCCCAATGTTCATAGCAGGGTTATTTACAATTGCCAAGATTGGGAAGCAACCCACGTGTCCATTAGCAGATGAATGGATAAAGATATATGTGTACATACAATGGAATACTACTCAGCCACAAAAAAGAGGGAGATTTTTGCCACATGCAACAATGTAGATGGACCTGGAGGGTATTATACTTAGCAAAATAAGTTCAATGACAAATACGTTATGTGTGCTATCATTTACAAAATACATGGAATCTAAAAAATAAACGAATGACTGTAACAAAACAGAAACAGACTCCCAGACATAGGAAGCAACTAGTGGCTGCCAGTGGGAAGGGAGAAGGGCTTCCAAAGAGGAGAGGCAAGGCAGAGAGAAGGGGCCAAGAGATGCGAACCAGTAGGTATGAAATAAATAAGCTGTGAGAACATACTGTACACCACAGGGAATATAGCTGGTATTTTACAATAACTATCAGTTCAGTTCAGTTCAGTCACTCAGTCGTGTCCGACTCTTTGCGGCCCCATGAATCGCAGCACACCAGGTCTCCCTGTCCATCAGCAACTCCTGGAGTTCACTCAGACTCATGTTCATCGAGTCCGTGATGCCATCCAGCCATCTCATCCTCGGTCGTCCCCTTCTCCTCTTGCCCCCAATCCCTCCCAGCATCAAAGTCTTTTCCAATGAGTCAAGAGTATAATTTATAAAAATGTCAAATCACTATGCTGTACACCTGAACTAATATAATATTATAAACAAACTGTACATCAATAAAAATTAATTAATACTAATTAAAGAGCTGCTGAGGTCGGGATTAATAAACCTTTCTGTGAAGAGCCAGATAGTAAATGTTTTCCCGGGGGCAGGGGAGGGGAGCTGGGCGTGGAGTTGATGGGGTGAATGCACATCCCTGTTGCCACTGCTCAGCTCTGCTGTTGTGACACAAAAGCCACAGGCAGCATGCAAACCAAGGAGAATTCTGTGTTCTCAGGAAACTTTATTGCATCTACACGAGAAGATGGATGTTAGTGGAACCTACCGTGTAATCATCTTACAATATATGCAAATCTAAGCATCACACTGTAGCCCTTAAACTTATACGGTGACGTGTGTCAATTATTTCTCAACAAAACTAAGGGAAAAATTTAATAAACAGTCTAACCTTTGAGCCAATAATCTCATTCTGAAAAACCTAACCACAAGTAAATCTGAAATATGAAAAAAAAAGCTTAACACTCAAAGACGTCCGTGGCAATCTCTTCTGTAAACGATGAACACTGGGAGCAACTGAAAGTGCTGTAGGTCTGTGTTCCCCCAGAACTCACGTGCAGCGATCCCGACGCCCGCTGCGATGATCTGAGAAGGTGGGGGCCTTGGGAGGCGGTCTGTCCCGTGGGTAGAGCCTTCCCGAGTGGGAGGGTACATAATCAAGGAGATCCTCGGCCCTTCCACCGTATGGGAACGCAGTGAGAAGCCTGCCACCCAGGTGAGCGCCCTCACCCCGCCACGCTGACCCTGGGTCCCAGGCCTCCGCCTCCAGAACCCGGGGCAATAAAGTTCTGTCGTTTCACGCAGGCTGCAGTGTTTGATCACATCCGCACACAGCGGAGGGCAGGACACACCGCGAGGCTGGCACCGGCCCCCGCGCACCGCCGGGAGGGACGGGCGCTGTGGCTGTTAGCGGCTCAGTCACGCCCAGCTCTCTGCCACCCCGGGGACGGTAACCGCCAGGCTCCTCCGTCCGTGGGACTCTCCAGGCAAGAACACCGGAGTGGGTTGCCATTTCCTCCTCCAGGCGACCTTCCGAGCCCAGAGATCAAACCCGAATCTCCTGCTTAGCAGGCGGATTCTTTACCACCTTGGGAGCCGTAAAACGGGCAACTAGCGGGAAGCTGCTCTGTAACACAGGGAGCTCAGCTCGGCGCTCCTGATGGCCTAGAGGGCTGGGTGCTGGGAGTGGGCGGAGGTCCAAGCTCAGGGGACCTACGCGCTCATGTGGCTGATTCACGTTGTACAGCAGAAAGCGACACAGGACTGGAAAGCCTTTATCCTCCGATTAGAAATTTAAAAAACAGAACCCTTTAAAAAAATACTGAAGACGCCCATGCTCACACGTTAGCTGCCTCGAAAATGGGAACATTTGGATGATCTTCCTTTCTGATGGCCTGCTGGGGTGGTTCAGTTCAGTTCAGTTCAGTCACTCAGTCGTGTCCGGCTCTTTGCGACCCCATGAATCCCAACACGCCAGGCCTCCCTGTCCATCATCGAATCCCGGAGTTCACTCAGACTCACGTCCATCGAGTCCATGATGCCATCCAGCCATCTCATCCTCGGTCGTCCCCTTCTCCTCCTGCCCCCAGTCCCTCCCAGCATCAGAGTCTTTTCCAATGAGTCAACCCTTCGTATGAGGGGGCCAAAGTACTGGAGTTTCAGCTTTAGCATCATTCCTGCCAAAGAAATCCCAGGGTTTATCTCCTTCAGAATGGACTGGTTGGATCTCCTTGCAGTCCAAGGGACTCTCAAGAGTCTTCTCCAACACCACAGTTCAAAAGCATCAGTTCTTCGACGCTCAGCCTTCTTCACAGTCCAACTTTCACATCCATACATGACCACAGGAGAAACCATAGCCTTGACTAGGCGGACCTTAGTCGGCAAAGTAATGTCTCTGCTTTTGAATACACTATCTAGGTTGGTCATAACTTTTCTTCCAAGGAGTAAGCGTCTTTTAATTTCATGGCTGCAATCACCATCTGCAGTGATTTTGGAACCCCAAAAAATAAAGTCTGACACTGTTTCCACTGTTTCCCCATCTATTTCCCATGAAGTGATGGGACTGGATGCCATGATCTTCGTTTTCTGAATGTTGAGCTTTAAGCCAACTTTTTCACTCTCCTCCTTCACTTTCATCAAGAGGCTTTTTAGCTCCTCCTCACTTTCTGCCATAAGGGTGGTGTCATCAGCATATCTGAGGTTATTGATATTTCTCCCGGCAATCTTGATTCCAGCTTGTGTTTCTTCCAGTCCAGCGTTTCTCATGATGTACTCTGCATATAAGTTAAATAAGCAGGGAGACAATATACAGCCTTGACGTACTCCTTTTCCTATTTGGAACCAGTCTGTTGTTCCATGTGCAGTTCTAACTGTTGCTTCCTGACCTGCATACAGATTTCTCAAGAGGCAGGTTAGGTGGTCTGGTATTGCCATCTCTCAGAATTTTCCACAGTTTATTGTGATCCACACAGTCAAAGGCTTTGGCATAGTCAATAAAGCAGAAATAGATGTTTTTCTGGAACTCTCTTGCTTTTTCCACGATCCAACAGATGTTGGCAATTTGATCTCTGGTTCCTCTGCTTTTTCTAAAACCAGGTTGAACATCAGGAAGTTCACGGTTCACGTATTGCTGAAGCCTAGCTTGGAGAATTTTGAGCATTACTTTACTAGCGTGTGAGATGAGTGCAGTTGTGCAGTAGTTTGAGCATTCTTTGGCATTGCCTTTCTTTGGGATTGGAATGAGAGGAACATTAATAAGTATTCATGTATTTTGTTGAAAGTTTGCATCATGGATGGCGAGCAGTAGTAAAATCAATCGAAATTGTCTTAAAATAATTTTAAAACATACTACTGACCAATTTAACAAGAAAAATATAATGTGAAGTATATTCTTATTAATATTAGGAAAACAATTGACGCTTTTAAATTAGGAAGTGAGTAAAGCAATAGTACAGTCCAAAGACTTGAGAGATTTTAAGGGAGAAGCAACTGAGGCTCAGGACAGGTGGATGTCATAGGAGGGAAGAGGAGTGCTCATGCTCAGTCATGTCTGACTGTTGTGACACCTTGGACTGTAGCCACCGGGCTCCTCTGTCCCAGGCAAAAGTACTGGAGTGGCTGGCCATTTTCTGTTCCAGGGATCTTCCTGACCCAGTAATCGAACATGAGTCACCTGTGTGTCCTGCATTGGCAGGCAGATTTTTACCACTGAGCCACCTGGGAAGCCCAGATGTCATAACGACCGATGAATCAACAGACCAGACCATAGGTTTCCAAGTCCTGATGAGTTAGTCCTAGACAGGAGATTTGCAAGGCTAGAGAGGGCTTGGCAACTTGGGCACTTGACATCATCCTTAAGCCATAGACAAGTTTCAGTAGACCATGGAATTGATGTATAGGAATAGGATCTGTCTTTCCACCAAGAATAGATTCTGTCCAGACAGGTAAGAGCAGTTATGAGTACAATGTATATGGAGCAGAGGCATATAACATTCCCCTGCCTGTAACAAATTACATTCAAATCAGGTTATCAGGAGCAGTTTCTAGAACTAAAGTACAGGGGAAAGGCCAAGGGACAAAACCTTTGCTACTTGACCAGTACCAAAGCAAAAATGACCTCCTATTGGTACTTCACTAGTGGTCCAGTTGGTTAAGAATTCATACTTCCACTGCAAGGGGCACGGATTTGATTCCTGTTTGAGGAACTAAGATCCCACATGCTGTGCCATGAAGCCAAGAAAAAACCCTAAAACAAGTAAATTACATTTTAAAAAGTTGCTTCATATTGATTGCTTAGTTTGGGGTATCTTATTTCCCTACTTCAACATGGTATTCCCACACATGAGAACTTACAAAGTTTACCATGAAGACAGGACAACTATGGAATGAGGTTCGTGACATTGTATGGGAGACAGGGATCAAGACCATTCCCATGGAAAAGAAAAGCAAAATGGCTGTCTGGGGAGACCTTACAAATAGCTGTGAAAAGAAGAGAGGTGAAAAGCAAAGGAGAAAAGGAAAGATATAAGCATCTGAATGCAGAGTTCCAAAGAATAACAAGAAGAGATAAGAAAGCCTTCTTCAGCAATCAATGCAAAGAAATAGAGGAAAACAACAGAATGAGAAAGACTAGAGATCTCTTCAAGAACATTAGAGATACCAAGGGAATATTTCATGCAAAGATGGGCTCGGTAAAGAACAGAAATGGTATGGACCTAACAGAAGCAGAAAATATTAAGAAGAGATGGCAAGAATACACGGAAGAACTGTACAAAAAAGATCTTCACGACCCAGATAATCATGAGGATGTGATCACTAATCTAGAGCCAGACATCTTGGAATGTGAAGTCAAGTGGGCCTTAGAAAGCATCACTACAAACAAAGCTAGTGGAGGTGATGGAATTCCAGTTGAGCTGTTTCAAATCCTGAAAGATGATGCTGTGAAAGTGCTGAACTCAATATGCCAGCAAATTTGGAAAACTCAGCAGTGGCCACAGGACTGGAAAAGGTCAGTTTTCATTCCAGTTCCAAAGAAAGGCAATGCAGAGGAATGCTCAAACTACCGCACATTTGCACTCAACTCACACACTAGTAAAGTAATGCTCAAAATTCTCCAAGCCAGGCTTCAGCAATACGTGAATCGTGAACTCCCTGATGTTCAAGCTGGTTTTAGAAAAGGTAGAGGAACCAGAGATCAAATTGCCAACATCTGAGATCAACCCTGGGATATCTTTGGAAGGAATGATGCTAAAGCTGAAACTCCAGTACTTTGGCCACCTCATGCGAAGAGTTGACTCATTGGAAAAGACTCTGATGCTGGGAGGGTTTGGGGGCAGGAGGAGAAGGGGACGACCGAGGATGAGATGACTGGATGGCATCACGGACTCAATGGACATGAGTCTGAGTGAACTCTGGGAGATGGTGATGAACAGGGAGGCCTGGCGTGCTGCATTTCATGGGATCGCAAAGAGTCGGACACGACTGAGCGACTGAACTGAACTGAGCTGGACAACTTCAGGGGCTAGATACTAAGGATGTATTATGGAAAGATACAAAGTTCTCTGTAACAGAAGTGTAAGGACATCAGTTCATGGTTGGTGCTCATTAACTGGTTAGTTAGACAAGGGAGGCCTGGCATGCTGCAGTCCATTGGGTTGCAAAGAGTCAGACATGAATGAGGGACTGAACTGAAGTGGTTAGAGTAATAGATGTAATCCTGGTAATTTTCATCATAGAGTTGAAGTTAAAATAATGAGATCTAATATTATCTAATATCATTGGTGTAACTTTAATGAGCCACTGCAGAGTAGCAATATACCTCCATCATTTTTTTGAGTATTCCAGTGTGTGTACTGAAAGATTCAGATTCCACAGGACAAGGCAGATGTTCATCAACTCTAAAAAGGGGGAAGGTATATGCATTATAATTTTGTATCAGAATTCTATTCCTGCATTTGCCTTGGAAACCACAGTGAGGTCTTAATGCTTTTGTATTTTTGTTTTAAAGCAAGTTCCCAACCTACTTGAATTCCAAAAGTTCCACATAAGCAGCTTGCTTAAATTGAACACATTTTTCAATAGTAATTGTGTTATAAATGGCAGTTCGGTTTCCAGAATAATTCTCAAATCCCTTTTAACCCTCAGTTCATCTGAATTGCTGAATGTTAGCAAAAACACTAGAGAAGGCAGTGGCAACCCACTCCAGTACTCTTGCCTGGAAAATCCCGTGGACGGAGGAGCCTGGTGGGCTGCCATCTATGGGGTCGCACAGAGTCGGACACAAGTGAAGCAACTTAGCAGCAGCAGCAAAAACACATATTGGTTAGCAATGGAATTAAGAGAGTTGCAATAACTCAAGATGCGAGATGTTAGTTGCTCAGTCGTATCTGACTGTCTGTGACCCCATGGACTATAACCCGCCAGGCTACTCTGTCCGTGGAATTCTCCAGACAAGTGGGTTGCCATTTTCTTCTCCAGGGGATCTTCCTGACCCAGGAATCAAACCCCAATTCCGGGCAGATTCTTTACCATCTGAGCCATACAGTTTTCTAAAAGGAGAGACAAAAGAGAAGAAAAGAATATGTGTGTGTATATAGCTTCCCTTGTAGCTCAGTCGGTAAAGAATCTGCCTGCAGTGCAGGAGACTCCTGAGTTTGATCCCTGGGTTGGGAAGATCCCCTGGAGAAGGAAATGGCAACCCACTCCAGTAACCTTGCCTGGAAAATCTCATGGACAGAGGAGCCTGGTGGGCTGCAGTCCATGGGGTCGCAGAGAGTCGGGCACGACTGAGTGACTAACACGTACTTACTTATATATACATATGATAACTTTTTCAGGTAGGGTTAACTCAGCTGAATTTGTTTTCAAGTGGGTGTAGTAATAAAAGGTGGAATAAAGGAAGAGCCCAGATTATGCTTTAGTCTTTCTGAAGGGCAAGGGAGCAGGTGGATTTTGGATTGTTATAAGCCCTTGGCAACCAATAGATGGTGCTGTTGTCATCCAGTAGTTAAGCTGCTCGCGGCCCTAAGTAAAAATGTCAACTAAGTACTAGGCACATAAATGTTGCTCAATAAATATGATTCTCCTCTTCTGAATGAATCAGATAATACTGAGGAATAAAACCACTTCAGTAAAATGCTACTGATATGTTGCTAAATTCTATTGTCTCTGGACTCTGGAAGCTTATAAAGAAGTAGCAAGGCTTAGGAAAAAAGTGTTAAGCTTTATCATTTGTTAAGTCCAGTTATTTGATTCTTTTGCGGGTAATGTCCTGAGGTGCATTACCAGCATTCTCTTGACTAGAGACAGTGCCCATACTCCTGTGTACAGTGGCTGGGAGACACCCATCTTGAAGTGCTCCCCAACTGAAGTGGGCCTGTGTCTCCTTAGGGCTTCCCTTGTAGCTCAGTCGGTAAAGAATCCGCCTGCAGTGCAGGAGACCTGGGTTTAGTCTCTGGGTTGGGAAGACCCCCCGGAGAAGGACATGGCAACCCACTCCAGTATTCTTGCCTGGAAAATCCCATGGACAGGGGAGCCTGGAGGGCTGCAGTCCATGGGGTTGCAAGAGTCAGACACGATTTAGCGACTACACCACGACCACGCCTTAGTGTGTGAGATTTAAGGAACAATCCTGCGTTGTCTTACATGGATCACTCAGGATTTGTGACAGAGCACAGGATTAACTACGTGAAAGATTGGGTAGGAAGAGAAGCAGTATGGTCTTTCTGCTACTCACAAGATCTTGCTTTTGTCTGGAGAAGGAATATATGTTCGTGGGTGGATTTTGCAGTTTCAGAAGTGCAGTACATGGTCTGCGTTAGTGAATTGCACAGTGCTTCTTGGGACTCTAACAATGTAAGGAGGTTGTCTCCAGGGAAGGGGAGGAGAGTAAAGGTAAATTGTACTTTGGACGGACCCCTGCCTGCCTCAACCAGAGAAGCTCTGCTTTGAACAGCTTCATAAATTCATCTACTAAAGAAGGTATTTTTAAAAACAAGAGTCTGAAAATTATTGACACCTCAGTCTCTTACCAACTGAGCCCAGTTTTTATACTCAGAAATCTGATTCACAAATACTAGTATAGTTCCTGTTAAATAGATGAATGTATCATGTTTCATTAGATGAGTATGTGTGGTCTCTTTCTATATCAGAATAGATTTCTGTTCATTCATAAGTAGTGCCTGATGTTAACCAAACTAAATAGATGAATGAGGATATTAATAATTTCATGGACTAATAACTAAATATATATATATTAAAATTAATACTAATGCATCACAAAATGTACTCTATTTCCACTAAATTATCCATGTTTAAAACTGTCATCTGTTTTGTGAATTAGTCATGGTAGCTAACAGTGCGGTCCTTGATGCTTTTATGATCTTTTGATTTCTGTGAAACTGTTTCGGTCTAGAAATTAATCAAATGATCAGCCATGTCATCTACCTTTCAAATCTGAAAATAAAATTTGAGGTAGTCCCAAGCTTTGCAAGTGGTGTAGCATAGTTTAATAATTCTCTAAACTTTAATAATATTTGCTACTTTAAAAAGTTGATTCTTTCAGCTTCTCTCTTTACCCCTCTATTGAGAGACCCAAGTATTCAAATGGAAATCAAATGCTTTGATTATATCTGTTTTACAACACTATGAGTATTTGCTAATTTTGAGAGGAGAAAATACTATTCCTTTTTATATTAAGGATGTACCAGATTGGAATTTGTTTGCTTTAGCTAACAACTTTCACTTCAAAATGAAAAAAAATGATTCTTTCAGCTTCTCTCTTTACCCCTCTATTGAGAGACCCAAGTATTCAAATGGAAATCAAATGCTTTGATTATATCTGTTTTACAACACTATGAGTATTTGCTAATTTTGAGAGGAGAAAATACTATTCCTTTTTATATTAAGGATGTACCAGATTGGAATTTGTTTGCTTTAGCTAACAACTTTCACTTCAAAATGAAAAAAAAATTTTTTTTCAGTCAATCATAAATTTCCTCATTGTAAGAATAGTCTTTTTAAAACCTGAAATTTCTGTATAATATGTTTTAAAGCCTGTTTAATTTGGCTAAAAAAAATTCTATACCCTCCTTTATTTTCCTTCTCTTTTTATGTGTGTTTAAGACATTTAACTCATCTGTCGTGATTCAGACATAGTTATATAGCAGAATCATCAACTGTTAGTTTTTTGTGTTATTTCTTCAAATGCTCACATTTTCAACATAAATATACCTTATACATTGAATATAATTTAGCTTTACAAAGAACTGTAGAATATATTAGATGAATAAAGTACTTCAAGATACTGATTTCCTAAACATCAGTCAAAACCAGAAGGCTGCTTCTCTTTCAGCTCTTCAAAGTGAACACATTATTATGTATGTTCATAAATAGTAAGAATCCATCATTTGAATTTTTCTTTTTAATGATTAATTCTTTTGGGGGTGAGGGACAAGTGTAATTACAGCTGCACTTTTTCTGAGCATGAAAAATTCCTTGCAGTTTGGAAACTAGGTGATTTTATACAGAACATTCAGGTGTCTGTTTTTTAAAAAACATAGCTATTTTCAATGTTTGATTTCTGCAGTAACGGAAAAGACATAAATGAACTAAAATACTGGAAATTTCTAAGATGTATGTGCCTGATTTGGGGCTAGAATCAGAAAAACCTACTGAGCTTTTGACTTTGAGTCTTTTTAGATTATTGTAATAGACTCTTCTATATATAGGGACTTACCTTGTAGCTCAGTCGGTAAAGAATCTGCCTGCAGTTCAAGAGACCAGGGTTCGATTCCTAGGTCAAGAAAGTCCTCTGGAGAAGGAAATGGCAACCCACTTGAGTGTTCTTGCATGGAGAATCCCATGGACAGAGGAGTCTGGTAGTCTGTAGTCCATGGGGTCACAAGAGTTGGACATGACTTAGTGACTAAAGCACCTTATTGTTTGAATAACATTTTGAGAATTTTCAAGTTTTATTTGCTCATGATATACTGTTGTTGGTTGTTCAATCGCTTCGTCATGTACGATCTCTGTGGCCCCATGGACTACAGCACACCAGGTTCCTCCATCCTTCACTGTGTCCTGGTCAGTCAGTTCAGTCGCTCAGTCGTGTCCAACTCTTTGCGACCCCGTGAACTGCAGCACACCAGCCTCCCTGTCCATTACCAACTCCCACCCAGACCCATGTCCATTGATTTGGTGATGCCATCCAACCATCTCATCCTCTGTCGTCCCCTTCTCCTGCCCTCAATCTTTCCCAGCATTATGGTCTTTTCGAATGAGTCAGCTCTTCACATCAGGTGGCCAAAGTATTAGAGTTGCAGCTTCAACATCAGTCCTTCCAATGAATACCCAGGACTGATTTCCTTTAGGATGGACTGGCTGGATCTCCTTGTAGTCCAAGGGACTCTCAAGAGTCTTCTCCAACACCACAGTTCAAATGCATCAGTTCTTTTGCACTCAGCTTTCTTTATAGTCCAACTCTCACATCCACACATGACCACTGGAAAAACCATATCCTTGACTAGATGGACCTTTGTTGGCAAAGTAATGTCTCTGCTTTTTAATATGCTATCTAGGTTGATCATAACTTTCCTTCCAAGGAGTAAGTGTCTTTACTTTCATGGCTGCAGTCACCATCCACAGTGATTTTGGAGCCCAGAAAAATAAAGTCTAACACTGTGTCCACTGTTTCCCCATCTAATTGCCATGAAGTGGTGGGACTGGATGCCATGATCTTCCTTTTCTGAATGTTGAGCTTTAAGCCAACTTTTTCACTCTCCTCTTTCACATCAAGAAGCTCTTTAGTTCTTCACTTTCTGCCATAAGGGTGGTGTCATCTGTCTCCTGGAGTTTGTGCAGATTCGTGTGCATTGAGTTGGTGATGCTATCTAACCATCTCATCCTCTGCTGCCGCCTTCTTTTGCCTTCAACCTTTCCTAGCATTAGGATCTTTTCCAGTGTTTCGGCTCTTCACATCAGGTAGCCAAAGTACGGGAGTTTCAACTTCAGCATCAGTCCTTCTAGTGAATATTCAGGGTTGATTTCCTTTAGGGTTGACTGGTTTGATCTCCTTGCTGTCCAGGGGACTCTCAAGAGTCTTCTCCAGCACCACAGTTCAAAACTATCAATTCTTCAGTGCTCAGCCTTCTTTATGGTCCAACTCTCACACCTGTACATGACATGACTACTGGAAGAACTGTAGCTTTGACTATGTGAACCTTTGTTGGCAGTGATATATCTGATTTTTATTATGCTATCTAGGTTTGTCATAGCTTTCTTTCCAGTGAGCAAGCGTCTTTAAGTTTCGTGGCTTCAGTCACCATCTGCAGTGGTTTTAAAGCCCAAGAAAATAAAATCTGCCACTGCTTCCACTTTTTCCCCTTCTATTTGCCATGAAGTGATAGGACCCAATGCCATGATCATCCTTTTTTTAGTGTTGAGTTTCAAGCCAGTTTTTTCTCTCTCCTCTTTCACCCTAATCAAGACGCTGTTTAGTTCCTCTTCGCTTTCTGCCATTAGAGTGATGTCATCTGCATATCTGAGGTTGTTGATATTTCTCCCAGCAACCCCAGCTTGTGATTCATCATGGCATTTCGCATGATGTACTCTGCATATAATATTACTATGGAACTCTTAAAAAAAGACAGTAAGTAAGAGTTTATTGTCCATGTGAAAAAGCACAGACACAAATTGGCAGTACGTTCATCTTTTTTTGTCTTAAATTTTGATGTTCTTCCTGTATACTTTCAGATCTACATTTTACAAATGTTATTTACGGCCTTTGAAAAATTTATGAAGTCAGATTTAAACAAAATAATATTGTTGTGCTATAAACTTGCCACAAAATGTTTATGGTAATAAAGGAAGTAGATCCCTTGTGATTTTTCCACTGTATTTCTGGGTATAGTTTAAGACCTCTCACTTTTGGGTTCTGAAAAGTTAAACCATATTGTATAAGGCATTTTCGAATAACCAAGCATTTTTATATAATTTCGGATTTTCTAAGATAGAAGAAGCTGAAATTCCTTATGGGAAACCTGTAAGAATGGGGAAGCTAATAAGATTTTAGGTAATCCATTGAACTAGTTGGCAGTCTTAAAAATTCTGAAAGCTTATCTGGAAGGCCTCTTTAATTACTTTTAAAAAAGTATTACCTGCTGAGATAGTCTTCAATGCTCACATAAATATATGTAGAATATGTCAAATTATACAATCATTTCATTTTCAAGCAGGAATGCCTCATTTGATCACTATGGGAAAATAATAGCTTATGATAATTATGAATAAAATGTTAGTTTTTAATTAGATATCTATAATGATACTATGTGCAGACTTTGTGAATGCTAATTTTAAAGTGTTAAATGGAAAATGCTTACTGTTAGGATTCCAAAAAAAGCTTAGGGGCAAATACTGGCTCTACTACTTTAATTAGTTGTGTGTATTTGGATAAGCTAATCACCTTATGTCTCATTTTCCTCATATGTAAAAGATTATTTTATAGATAATGGATAATATATCAAGTGCATATAAACATTGCCTGGTACATAGTAGGTTCATAGTAAAAAAAAAATGTTACCTCTGAGTAACCTTCAGTCAAATTATGCTGTAAGTCAAATTGGAAAATGACTTTCAGTGTAAGGATTCTTATTTAGTACTCTTAATTGATGTTTTTTTAAAAACGTACAAGAGTTCAGAATAACAAGGTTTTAGGTATCCAAATCTAACATATATAGTATGGGTCATGGCTTTCAGTAGCCCACGTTTTCATATATTATGCATTGACACTTCTAAGCCTCCTTTCGTATGCAAAATTCAGTCTTCTATACATCACCACACAGACTGATTTAGAATTATTACCTGGTTTGCACTGATCTCTGCCACTGGGGTAAAGGACCAGACATCAGTCAGGCGGCAAAGATCTTACTTGGCCATCCTGCCTACTTCATTACCATTCCTCCAAGCCAGGGGCTCCTGTCAGGCATCAAAGACCTGAATCTTGCTTGTTTTCAAGGGGATAGCGATCCCAGAGATGTGTTACTTTACAGCCCAGTCTCTCTTTCCACCTCAGAGTCGCCCCTGAATTCCATTCATTCTCCTCGCAGTGCTCCACCAGCGGGAAATGTTGGGCTGGAAGTAGACAGCTGGTTGAAAACCTTCACCAGGACTGCATGTGCCCGTGGGCCACAACCAACAGAGGCCTCCATCTTTGATTTGGTGTTCATGGGAGAAAGCTTCTTCCTCACTGTGGTAGATATTTTGTGAGTCTGATGCTTCAACATTTAAAGATTAAAGTCTGCTTAAGTATTTTTCCTAGCCTCTGTGGATGGATTAGGAAAGGAGCAGTGGCCCAAGTAAGGAGAAACGTGTAGTCTGCCATTTTTTCTTCTGGGCCATTGATGTCACCTGCCTCAGACTGGTACCTGTCAAGGGTCTTACTCCTCAGCAGGGTCACTGAGACTCTAGGAAAGCAGTATTTGAGGTACCAAATTAGAAATTTTATAAGTTTCTAACCAAGTAAGTTTTATTTAGTTTTCCAATGTGGAGGGACACCCTAAATGTAGAGGAAAGGGAAATTACATCCAAATAAAAACAAAAGACAGAATCCTTTCCTCTTAATGATTCTGACCAGAACGATTCTTTATCACATGGTTACAAAATGATGATTTTCCAGCTCTTACAGTTACTGCACATATCCTGTTTGACACTGTGGTAAGCAAGAGTGTTTTAATCTCAATTTATTTACTTATGCATCTGTTTATATTTTTAGTGGTTTGGCTTTGTGGATTCCATTCTTTTCAGTGCTATATAGTTCTGATGCGTTAAACTCTTAATAATTATTGGAAGAGCTTTGTTTATAAGGTATGTATTTAATATTTATGGTATTGAAACAAATGAAATTTTAAAATAATTCATTAAAAATAACTAATAAATCCATTAGATATTTATGGAAAGAATATATTTTGATCAGAAATAACTATACTTTCTAAAACAGAAACATTTAGAGAAAAGAGTAGCATTGCTTTCTTTTATATGCAAATCCTCCTAATGTGTGACTTAATAAAAGACAGGTGGATTTTTCATATCTGTTTCCTCATTCAGTGTGTTACTATATCCCATATCATGTAACTTCTAGAAAACTCCATTGTACATTCATGAAAAAAGAGGAAAATAACATCTTAGCATTATTAAAAGCCTCAGAAACACCCTAAAAGGGTTATAGGCACCCTGCAGATCTCTCTTTCACACTTTTGACAATTGCTGGTCTGTAATTCCTGGATTATTTTGATGCTCAGATTATCCCAGAGTTAGCCAGTGTCTGCACCTTCAAGCTGGCTCTTAAGTCCTTGTTACAGGCCCCTATTATCGTCATTGTTTTTTTTTTAAACTCTTGTTTTTTTGGCATAGCAAGATGTTCCAGGCTCCCCTTGAATCCACCCTGCCCTAGGCCTGAAATCAACCATTTTTCTGAGGAATCCTGATTTCTTTTGATGGATGATGGCATAGAGACCAAGATTTGAGAATTAGGAATCCTTCTTGCTACTGAAGCCTTTGCTTCTAGGCTCTTCTGCAAATAGAACCAGAAAAGTGTATACACGTATATGTGAAAATACATATATCTGTGTACAAATACATGTCTATCTTATTTATCATAAGCCAGTATCTCCAGTTTCAATCTGACCCCTGGTCTTTTTTGCCTTTTCCCATTGCATGTCTATATATCCTTCCACAGTGAGAACCCTGGCTTCTAGTAACAGTAATACATATACACATTTGCTGAATCATGTATCTAAAGTAGTTTCAGAATTGCCTTACCCATACCACTACAGAAAACAAAGATACTATAAACAGTTCAGGATGTATCTGCAGGTCTTTTCCTGCCCAAGACTTAGGGTACATATGCAAATACCATGTTCATAAGTTACCTGCTATAGTTCTTTCTTTTCTTTCCCCATTCAGTGTGGTTGTGTTTTTAGTCTGAAATAAAGTTGGGTTTATTTGTTTCAGCTCGCTTTCATTTCCTTTATTTTCCTTTCACATCGATGTTTATTTAATTTTTTGCTTATATAGAACATAAGCATACTTTCAGACTTATTCAAAAGTATCTACTGAGACAAATACCACTCCCTTACTACTTCTAAGATCTTTGCCGCCGCCTTTCAAACCTAACCTAAGATTGTACATAACATAGGGGTTTTTGCAATGAAGAGTAAACACAATCCATACAGTGCTTCAGTGTTCATTGACCATTTCCTATCCATAGTAATTTCTTACTGGTATGTTGATTCCTATGCCCTGTATCAACATATGTGCCACTGGGCCTGTCTCTCCAGACTAGTGTTCAAGATAACTTCAGGAGGTACAAAGACAACCCATTACATTTTAAAGGTATTTTATCTATTTTATGTATGTTTGAACACAATACAACTAGTATATTAAGTCAGTGATTTTCTGGGTTTTTTGAGAGGAAGGTAGGGTAAAGTAAAAGTGAATATTGAAGAATAAAGCAAGTCAAAATTAAAGAAAAATATTAGGGAATTAATACCAGATAGTGTGACCAAAATTGCAAAGCAGGCACTTGCATGAGTGAAGTTTAGGGCTCTCTCCTCGAGCTCTTCTTTCCCTTGTCTGTGCCCAGGGTCCTTATACTCTGTGCCAGAAACCCAGTAGAACAGATGAAATCTTTTACCTAAAACCATCATCTACCTGATACTAAAAAATCGTGCCTTTTTTCTTCTTTTAACTAAATGGATTCCATATTTTTAAAAACAAAGTTTTAAGTTTGGGAAACAATATGTTGGGCTTCCCAGGTTTCGCTAGTGATAAAGAACCCGCCTATTAAAAGATGCAAGTTCAGTCCCTGGGTCGGGAAGATCACCTAGAGGAGAGCATGGCAACCTCTCCAGTGTTCTTGCCTAGAGAATCCCATGGATAGGGAAACCAGGTGGGCTACAGGCCATAGGGTCACAAAGAGTCAGACACAACCGAAGCAACTTAGCACAGCACTATTACTTACACAAACTTTAAATCCATATACCATTGACCATTATTGATCCACCTAAATTCAGACTTTTGACTATTTTAATTTAATATTGTTTAATATTAAGTAAAATATAGTATTATATTGTTTTACTTAATATTCATGGAGTATACCACTGTTGATTGTTTTTGTTGTATTAAGCCTTATTAAACCTATACATACATTAGATTTAATGTCTTTGTTATTAAGTTAATTTTTAAATGTAAATTAGATCATAAAATTAGACACTTGAGTAAGTACTTATATTTGCTCCACTTACTAGACGGAATTTTTTTTTGCTATGGTACATAGGATTGTCTTTACAACTCTTATATGAAAACATATTAGAATGAGTAAGTGTTCAATTTGTGCATAATTTCTTACTAAGTACAAAGCATAAGTTTTATTCCCAGTTCATAGTTGTACACGTAGCATTTATTCCAAAGAATAGAGTAGTCTTAAAACAGTTTATTTGAGGGGGAAAACCCATATCTGGTTACTAAGAGTTTATGCAATAAATTAAAGGCCTTATTTTGTATTATTGAAGGTGTGTACATGTATTTTATAAACCTTTGATGTCATCTATTATCAGCGACTAATTCATGAATTACTCTTGTCTTTCCATATACACACCAATAGATAGGACTTTTGATTTTAAAATTCTTAAGATAGGTTAAATGAGGTTTATAAATTCGAGGGTAGGAAATGTATAGATATACATGTGTATTCATTTACTGGTGCTGCTGTGAATGGTAGACCTCTCCGCTCCTCATATGCTCAATTTTATTGACGTACACTTAAAACCTTATAGAACACACATGAACTTTCAGAAGCCCATCTGTTAGCATTTTGTATTTTAGATGATAATTTTCTGTACTTGTTATTGCTAAAAAGACATACTTGCATCTTAGTATTAAGTTAGGGACTATATGAAGGCACAGATGTTTTGACTCTCAAACATTTTGAAAATTGTCACTTAAACATGCTTCAGTAAATTTGGTCTATGCTAAATTTATGGGAACTCTTGGTATTATGATGTGTTTATATATGTGGATATAAGTAGCATTTTAGTAAAAATATATGTATATATGTTGAGCTTCTGCTATGAAAGTAATGCAGCGGTTATTGTTGTAGGCTCCTTTTACCCTAATTCTTGTCCCTATAGCCTGGAAGCTTTACTACTGATCCCTTGTCCTACTGTGTATTTATTAGGGAAGATAAGGTAAACAAAAAGGAACTCCTCTTGGAGAACCTCAGGATTAAACCAGCCTGATTAAATGAGTCCGTAATAAAATGCAGAGATTCCTTGACCTCATCTCAGAGTTTTTAGTTATTAATGGCTTTTCTATGAAATCCTAACCTTTCACTTACTGTTACTAAGGCAGAGGAAATAAAATTAGCCACTCTGTAATCTTAGGCTTCCCTTTTGTAGTTCCCTATCTCCTGCACAGTCACTCCTAGAAGTTTCCTTGTCTATAATTGAAAAAAAAATTTTTCTTTTGGCTGCCTCTTAGTGTGGAGTCTTAGCCACTGGACCAGCAAGGAAAGTCCCGAAGGAATTTTTTAATTGGTAAAATTTCATGTCATATAGGAGAGAGATTTGCAGGAAATAAAGTCAACTTCTTGAATTATGTCACCTAGTCCGTTTGGATTAGTGTAAGGTTGGCCTAAGAGTGGAAAGAGAAAGTAGTATGTTGCAAGGCCCAGATTTCTCTCCCTGACTGGCTTGATCATGGTTAAGCCATACTCCTCCCCTCACCATTATTTACCAGTGTCTTCTCTCTTTTAACTTGCATTGCCTGAAATAGGTAGGCAGACTTGTTAACTGTTGGACTGTAGAAAATTACCTGGTTTCTTCAGGATTAAAGTTTCAATGACAAAGAAATGTGTTTTGAAACCATCATTTTGATAAAGTTGCTTCAAAAGGATATAATCAGGACTTTTTGTTTATTGACATATAGTTCTACAATATTGTGTTAGTTTCAAGTATTAGCAAAATGATTCAGATATATACACACACACACACACATGCACATATATATAAATACACACACAGAGACACATATATATACACACACACATACTTTTCAGATTGTTTTCCATTATAGGTTATCATAAGGTATTGAATATTGTTCCCTGTGCTATACAGTAAATCCTTGTTGCTTATCTATTTTATGTATAGCAGTTTATTCCTATTAATCCCATATGCCTAATTAATTCCTCACTTTCCTCCCTTTCCCCTTTGGTCACCATAAGTTTATTTTCTGTGTCTGTGAGTCCTTCTGTTTTGAAAATAAATTCATTTGTATTATTTTTTAGATTTCACATGTAAGTAATATATAATATTTGTCTTTCTGTGACATAATTTAGTATGCTGATCTTTAGGTCCTTCCAGGTTGCTTCAAATGGCAATATTTCTTTCTTTTTTTATGGCCAAGTAATATTCCACAGTGTAGTGTATTCCACAATGCGTCTCCTTTAACCATTCATCTTCTGATAGACACCTATGTTGCTTCCATAGCTTGGCTATTGTAAATAGTGTGCTGTGAACATTGGGGTACATTGGTCTTTTCAACTTAGAGTTTTCATCTTTTCCAGATACATGCCCAGGAGTGGGATTGCTGGACAATTTGATATCTCTGTTTTTAGCTTTTTAAGGAACCCCCTATTATTTTCCATAGTGGGGCCAAAAATGTTGATTCCCTTAGGCATTAACAGCAGCCTCTGGCATCTCTCCTATGTATACTCGCAGGGTGTGAAAGAGTTAAACACTTTGTTGTTAATAAAAATGTTTTTTTAATTGGCCTACAAATTAATTGATTTCTCTTTTTCTCTACACATAACCTAGACTTATTCTGCCAACATTACTTTTTCATACTATGGTAGGAAATTTAAAATTTCTGAGGTAGTTTTAGTGACAGAAGTAGTAGTAACATTGTACAGGAGACAGGGATCAAGACCATCCCCATGGAAAAGAAATGCAAAAAAAAGCAAAATGGCTCTCTGAGGAGGCCTTACAAATAGCTGTGATAAGAAGAGAAGCAAAAAACAAAGGAGAAAAGGAAAAATATGCCCATTTGAATGCAGAGTTCCAAAGAATAGCAAGGAGAAATAAGAAAGCCTTCCTCAGCGATTAATGCAAAGAAATAGAGGAAAACAATAGAATAGGAAAGACTAGAGATCTCTTCAAGAAAATTAGAGATAACAAGGGAACATTTCATGCAAAGATGGGCTCAATAAAGGACAGAAATGGTATGGACCTAACAGAAGCAGAAGATATTAAGAAGAGGTGGCAAGAATACACAGAAGAACTGTACA
>SJYX01013693.1:346934-357803 GCA_006410675.1 Oreotragus oreotragus
AGAATTGATGCTTTTGAACTGTGGTGTTGGAGAAGACTCTTGAGAGTCCCTTGGACTGCAAGGAGATCCAACCAGTGCATCCTAAAGGAGATCAGTCCTGGGTGTTCACTGAAAGGACTGATGTTGAAGCTGAAACTCCAATACTTTGGCCACCTGATGCGAAGAGCTGACTCACTTGAAAAGACCCTACCGCTGGGAAAGATTGAGGGCAGGAGAAGAAGGGAACGATAGAGGATGCGATGGTTGGATGGCATCACCGACTCAATGGACATGAGTTTGTGTAAACTGTGGCAGTTGGTGATGGACAGGGAGGCCTGGCGTGTTGCAGTTCATGGGACTGCAGAGTCAGACATGACTGAGTGACTGAACTGAAGCAGTTTAGAAGCTGCTTTTTCTAATATACCTAATTCTAAATGAAATCTATTCTTTTTCCTGTTCATTCTCTTATCATAGGAGGAAGTGTGCAATATCTAAAGAGATAGTACTTCTTTTAGTAGTGACTGTGTCATGTACTTTGCTCTTAGCCACTCAGTAGTGTCCAACTCTTTTCGATCCCAGGGATGTAGTCTTCCAGGCTCCTTGGTACATGGGGATTCTCTAGGCAAGAATACTGGAGTGAGTTGCCATGCCCTCCTCCAGGGGATCTTCCCAACTCAGGGATGGAACCCAGATCTCCCGCATTGCAAATGGATTCTTTAACCTCTGAGCCACCTGGGAAGCCCAGGAATACTGAAATGGGTAGCCTATCTGTTTGCCAGGAGATCTTCCCAACCCAGGTAACAAAACAGGGTCTCCTGCATTGCAGGGGGATTCTTTACCAGCTGAGCCACCAGGAAAGTTCTGACTGTGCCATGGGTTCTTTTAAAAATGTGATGCTCACTTTTGTCTTACAGGACAAACTATTCGAGAGAAAAGAATTGTAGAAGCAGCAAACAAAAGTGAAATAGACTATGAAGTGGGGGATATCCCAACGGAATGGGAAGGTAAGCTTCTGCTTTTAGTTGTAACTTCTGCAAAGCAAATTGTCTATGTATAAAATCATTAAGAACAGGCATAATCTCATGTTTATTCTCTTTGCAAAAACTTTTACAATCTGAATTGATGAAACTTTTTTTAAGCTTTTGTAGTTCTTTGAAAGTTGTGACTGTGTCACGTTTCAGGAAGGGAACAGTGAGAAGAACTATGAAGCATTAGCAGAGCTCAGACTAGGGTGAGGGGAGCAAAGCTCCGTACGTGCAGAATTGAAGGAGGCACTCATTTTTGTGTGCTGGTCCTAAACTTGCCCAGCCTCAGGATTTGAATTCTGTTTCTGTTTCGTTCTCTACCCACATGAACGTCTTCCCAGGAGGCTCAGTGGTGAAGAATCCACCTGCCAGGCAGGAGACACACGTTTGATTCCTGGGTTGGGAAGATACCCTGGAGAAGGAAATGGCAACCCACTCCAGTATTCTTGCCTGGAAAATCCCATGGACAGAGGAGCTGGGTCAGCTACAGTCCATGTGGTCACAAAGAGTCAGGTACAACTTAGTGACTAAAGAACAACCCACATGAACATGGGAAAGTAACTCCTATTCTCAGACTTAGTCTCCTCTTTTCTAAACTGTGGATAATATCTGTTTTAAATGCCATTTAGAATATTTGTTCAACTTAACAGTTAGCTGCCCCTGTGTTTAGACAAGGATGGACACTTGATCCCTGTCAGGCCTTTGGAATTAAGGTAAAAAGTCTAAGAAAGAGCTAATAATAGCAGTCTTTCCATATGACTGGGAATAGTAACTTATGAACCTGGTAGCTTTGGGGAGACTGTCTTCAATCCACCACTTAACCTTTGTTACAGAAAAAAATCTCTATCTACTAAGAAGAAAATGGAAACCAGTCTGGAAGGAGAAGTACAATTAACCCTTGAACAGCACAGATTTTCTGTTTTTTTTTTGATTTTGTTTGTTTTGAACAACACAGGTTTGAAATAGGTCCACTTAGACACAGATTTGTTTCAGTGAGTTCATGCTATGGTATTACATGATCATTGGTTGGTTTATTCCACTGATGCAGAACTGCAGATGTGGAAATATGACTGCAAAGTTCTGGGTGGATTTTTAACTGCAAGGAGGTCAGTGCTCCTAACCCTGTGTGTAGAAAGACAGAATGTTTCCTAGGTTTCCAGCAACTTTCCAGTACCCAGTTCCATTTCTTTCTGAATGATGTTCAGCTGCAAGTTTGCCTTTGAGTTCTGTGTTATAAATTTTCCCTTTCTCTTTACTTTTAGTTCTTAACCTAGTGCTTGGCACATAGTAAGTGCTCAGTAAGTATATATTGAATACTTAAAACTCTTGCTTGTTATTTGCAACTAAAGGAAACTTAACTGAAACACCAAATCGTGCTCAGTTGCTCAGTCATGTCTGACTCTTTGCAACCCCATGAACTGCAGCCCTTCAGGCTCCTCTATCCATGGAATTTTCCAGGCAAGAATACTGGAGGGGGTTGCCATTTCCTACCCCAGGGGATCTTCCTTGCTCAGGGATTGAACCTGCAACTCCTCTGTTGGCTGCATTGGAAGGCAGATTCCTTACCACTGAGCCACATGGGAAGCCCATGCCTATCTTATATATCTTACATATGTCAAGTGTTTATCTGTATACCTCATATTATGCCATTGCTTTAAATCATTATATATATAGCACACTATATATGCTTAGTCGCTCAGTTGTGTCCAACTCTCTGTGACCCCATGGACTGTATGTAGCCCACCAGGTTCCTGTGTCCATGGGATTCTCCAGGCAAGAAAACTGGAGCAGGTTGCCATTGCCGTCTCCAGGGAATCTTCCCGACCCAGGGATCAAACCTGTGTTTACTAGTTTCTTGCATTGGCAGGCAGGTTCTTTACCACTGTAATCCTATGAGGTAGACATGGCAGTTTTACCCATTTAACAGAGAATGTAAGTTCTAGAAAGATTAGATAACTTACCTGGGTAATATAGCTATGCGCTGTAAGCAGTCAGCCCTTTGTTTTCTAGTGGGTTTAGTATAATACCTTACACATGGTAGCTATAGTCATTGAGTTATTTTTATGTCAGCATGTAAGTGTAAATATGTCCCTGGAAATACCTTTTCTATTTTTCCGTATTAACTATGAAAATAGTAGAACTATGAGAAAAGAATATAAAAACAGAGACTTTTTGAAGAAATACAGAATATAAACGGACAACTTCTAGGAATAATTGAGCTTTCTTATTTTAACAGTTTCCAGTGTTATAAGCCTGGGTGGCTTAGATGGTAAATCCTCGGCCTGCAGTGCAGGAGACCTGAGTTCAATCCCTGGGTTGGGAAGATCCCTTGGAGAAGGAAATGGCAACCCACTGCAGTACCCTTGTCTGGAAAACCCCATAGACAGAGGCGCCTGATAGGCTACAGTTCATGGGGTCGCCAAGAGTCAGACACGACTGAGCAACTTCACTTTCATTTTCAGTGTTATAAGCTACGTTTGAAATTCTCAGATAATGCCTTCCACCTTGTTATACTGAACCTATTTTATCATTTTTTCCAATATTGGTATAGAATTAAAATGTTTATAGAAATAAATAGATAATGACTCATTTTTGAGTGTTTGAGACTTCCAGAAAATCAGAATGAAGTTCTGATGCTTTTTATGGGTCTGTCCTGCTCTAGTAATTCAGCATAAGTGTCCTGGGGGTCATACCCTTAAAATAAATGTGCCATCTAAGCACTGAAACAAAAATTATTTTTATAGTGTTGCATATCAAGTAAATGTAAAAAATAAGAACTCCATGAGTGAAGTGAGTCAGAAAGAGAAACATAAATACCGTATTCTAACGCACATATACGGATTCTAGAGAAATGGTTCTGAAGAATTTATTTACAGGGCAGCAGTGGAGAAACAGACATAAAGAATAGACTTATGGACATGGGGAGATGGGAGGAGAAGGTGAGATGTATGGAAAGAGTAACATGGAAACTTACATTAGCATATCTAAAATAGATAGGCAATGGGAATTTTCTGTATGGCTCAGGAAACTCAAACAGGGGCTCTGTATCAACCTAGAGGAGTGGATGGGGAGGAAGATGGGAGGGGATATATGTGTACCTATAGCTGATTCATGTTGAGGTTTGACAGAAGACAACAAAATTCTGTAAAGCACTTATCCTTCAATAAGAAAATTAAAAAAAAGAACTCCATCCCATGAAAAAGTAAAGTAAAATATAAATATGTACACAATACACTGTATACAGGAAAGGAAAGAAAAAAACCTTAAATAATGTCAACCCCAAATGAATCTAAAGTATTTCCAGGTCCAAATGAATATTATATTTAATTATTAGTAGTAGGGTACAGGTTCCCACAAGCTGCATTTTCTGCCACAATATGTATTAAACAGTTCAACCTTTTCATCTGTTTGTATACTAAACATCTATTGAGGACCTCTGGATTCATGAAGTTTACATTCTGAAGTGGGAAACAATAAATCAGATAAATAGCTGTATGGTATGTTATTGGCCCCAGAAAATAAACCTGATAAAGGGAGTAGGGAGTGTTGGGGAGGGAGGGTTTTGCAGTTTTAAGTAATTTTTAAGAACAGCTTTTGAATAAAGGCAGAGGAAGAAGCTAGTCATGCTGATAAGTAGCAGAGGAACATTCCTAGAGAACCAGGGCTAAAGCCCTGAGGCAGGAGCATGCTCTGGTTTTTAAGGAACAGCATGGAAACCAGTGTGGCTGGTAGCAGGTGAGGTTAGAAGAGCAATAGGATGCCCAACCTTGCAGTCCTTTTGTAAGGACTCTGGCTTTTACTCTGAGATTGGAAGGCAGTAGAAGGTTTGAAGAGAGTACTCATATGCTCTGAATTACATTTAACAAGATCACTCTGGCTGCTGCATTGCAGAGACTGGTTGGGGAGAGGGGCGGTGCATAAATAAACCTTGGAGCCAGGATGCTCTTGAAATAATTCCCCCAAGAGCTAACTGTAGCATGGACCAGAGTAACAGTGTGAGTGGAAAGAAGTGGCTGCATTCTGGATCTCTTGTAAAAGTAAAGCCAGTGAGATTTGCTGACACATTGGATGTAGAAAGTGAGAGAAGAACAGTCAGTGCTGACTTAAACTTTTGGACCTCACCTGGGAAAGTGCAGTTGCTGTTGACTGAGTGGGGCAAGACTGGAAGGAGCAAATTTGTGAGAAGAAATTAGATCAGTTTTGAAAATGAAGCTTGAGATAACTGTTAGATATCCAGGTAGAGATATTAAGCTGTATATAAGCCAAGAATTTAATGGAAAAGTTTGGCCTGGCAATAAAATGTGAGCGTTGACAGCAAATAAATGGTATTGAAAAGCCAGGAGATAGGATGAGATCACAGAGAGGATATATGTAAATAGAAAGTGAGAAGTTCATACAGTATGACCCAGCAATCCCACTCCTGGGCACATATCTGGAGAAAAACATAAAAATACCCTAATGTTCATTTCAGTACTATTTACAATAACTAAGACATAGAAGCAACCTAAGTGTCCATCAACAGATGTACGGATAAAGAAGATGTGGTTAAAAAAAGAGGATGTGGTGTAATGGAATGTTCAGTTCAGTCGCTCAGTCCTGTCCGACTCTGCGACCCCATGAATCACAGCACGCCAGGCCTCCCTGTCCATCACCATCTCCCGGAGTTCACTCAGACTCACGTCCATTGAGTCCGTGATGCCATCCAGCCATCTCATCCTCGGTCGTCCCCTTCTCCTCCTGCCCCCAATCCCTCCCAGCATCAGAGTCTTTTCCAATGAATCAACTCTTCGCATGAGGTGGCCAGAGTACTGGAGTTTCTGCTTTAGGATCATTCCTTCCAAAGAAATCCCAGGGCTGATCTCTTTCAGAATGGACTGGTTGGATCTCCTTGCAGTCCAAGGGACTCTCAAGAGCCTTCTCCAGCACCACAGTTCAAAAGCATCTATTCTTCAGTGCTCAGCTTTCTTCACAGTCCAACTCTCACATCCACTGGAAAAACCATACCCTTGACTAGACGGACCTTTGTTGACAAAGTAATGTCTCTGCTTTTGAATATACTATCTAGGTAGGTCATAACTTTCCTTCCAAGGAGTAAGCGTCTTCTAATTTCGTGGCTGCAGTCACCATCTGCAGTGATTTTAGAGCCCAAAAAAATAAAGTCTGACACTTTTTCCACTGTTTCCCCATCTATTTCCCATGAAGTGATGGGACCAGATGCCATGATCTTCGTTTTCTGAATGTTGAGCTTTAAGCCAACTTTTTCACTCTCCTCTTTCATTAACGGAATACTACTCAGCCATAAAAGAGCAAAATATGCCATTTGTAGCAAGATGAATGAGCCTCGAGATTATTATACTAAGTGGAGTGAGTTAGTCAAAGACAAACATCATGTAATATTCCTTATATTTGGAATCTAAAAATATAATACAAATAGACTTATTTACAGAACACAAATGTAGAAAAACAAATTCATGGTTATGGAAGGCCAAAGGGGAGGTGGAAGGGATAAATCAGGAGCTTGGTATTAACATAGACACACTGTGTGTATGTGTGCACGCGCTCTCTGTCATGTCTGACTCTCTGCAGTGGTCTGTAGTCCACTGGGCTTCCCAGGCAAGAAAGATGAGAATGCTAGAGTGGGTTGCCATTTCCTTCTCCACAGATCTTCCTGACTCAGGGATCAAACCTGTGTCTCACGAATTCTTTACCATTGAGCCACCAGAGAGGCCCAAAATCAACTATACTCCAGCTGAAAAAAAGAACTGTGAAGGAAAAAAAGCGTGAAGTTCAAAGACTGAGCCCTAGGTTTTCCTAAAGTTTAGAGACAACAAAGACAAAAGGAGCAGCCAGAAAAGTCGGAGGAAAAAAGGAAAAGTTTCAAGAAGAAACAGGTGATCGACCATGTCAGATGAGGACCAAGAATTAATTCTTCGCTTTAAGAACAGGTCACTGATCCTGACAAAAATAGTTCTGTAGAGTGTTAGGAAGAAAAGCCTTTAGAAAAAAGAATAGCAAGAGATAATTTCAAGAGAATGAGTATAAGTAATGCTTATGAGAATTTATCTATAAAAAACAAAGGAGAATGTTGAGGGTGTACCTGGGTGGGAAAGTGGAATTGAGAGGAATTCTGCTGTGTTCTTAAAGACAATAGATGTAACCAAATGTTGTAATAGTGATGAGAAAGTTCCAGTTGAAAAGGAAGCATTAATGATGCAGGAGAAAGACCTTGAGAAAGCAAGATGAGACAGAATCTAATACACTTGGGGAAGAATTGGCCTTTACAAGAGCCTGAACAATTCATCAGGAGGAACAGCAGAAAAGTAGAGTCTATTGGTGTAGATGGAGGCAGATCAGTAGATGTGGTGATAGCTTGTGTAAATTTCTTTTTGATGCCACCAAATGAAGCAGAGAAATTAAATAGCTCCTAAACACAAAGAGCAGCTATAGCCATGATTTGAACCCAAATTATCTGTCTCCCTGGTGGCTCAGATGGTAAAGAGTCTGCCCACAGTGTGGGAGACCCAGGTTCGATCCCTGAGTAGGGAAGATTGGACACGACTGAGCAGCTTTCACCCTCACTTTTGTCTGTCTCCAGAGTCTTTACTCTTAATATTATCTTCTGTTACCCACCTCATAACGACGAGGCCTATTTCTACTTACCCTTCAAGTATTAGAGTAGACATGAATTTCTTTGGAAGTCTTTCCGACCCCACTCCTCACCCCCTAATGCTAAGTGGGATAATCCTTTCATGTTTTTTATCTCACTTTATGCCTTCCCCCAAACATAACACAACACACTGTAGAATACTCTTAGAATATTCACTGTAGAATATCTACCTCTTCTCCCTGGACTTGAAGATTCTTTAGAATAGAGTCGTTACCTTGTTCATCATTGTATTCTTAGGGCCTAGTTCAACACTTAACATAAAATAAGTGCAAGCTCTGTCAATATTTGATGAATGAATGTATTTTACATTGAAACTACACGAGGAAGAAACATTTTGGGGACTTAGCTGACATGCTGAAAATAGTCCATTTTAAAAAGAAAGCCATGAAATGGTACACCAAAGCAGCTGGTTCCAAACATAAAGGACACTCAAAGTTCAGATGTGGGAGGTAGTATAGTACCAGCTACTGAACTTTCTTATAAAAAAAAGTTTCTTATATAAAAAAGTTTCAGGGAACCTTTAAGTTTCATCCATGTTATGATATGTAGTTCTTATACAGAGCATCTCAAAAGCTTTATCTTTCTGATTCAGATCACAGTTTATCTTCCTTTTTCCTGGCTTGTTGTTTTTGGTAAGTTTAGACTAGTCTTTTGTTGATAATAATAAACATTGTTAATAAGAACCCTAAAAATACATGCAAAGTAGAGTATAATAGGAAGAGACAGAAAGGTTCTGATCCAGTATTTATTTTTAAACTTTACTTAACCACACATACTCATTAAAATGTAAAAATAAATTTCTAAATAAAGTCAGATAAAAATTAATTTTCAGATATATTAATCCATATATGTCTACCCTTAACACAGTAATGAATCAGTTCAGTTCAGTCGCTCAGTCGTGTCTAACTCTTTGCGACCCCATGAACCACAGCACACCAGGCCTCCCTGTCCATCACCAACTCCCAGAGTCCACCCAAACCCATGTCCATTGAGTTGGTGATGCCATCTAACCATCTCATCCTCTGTCGTACCCTTCTTATCCTTCCCTCAGTTATGTCTCTGCTTTTTAATATGCTGTCTAGGTTGGTCATAACTTTCCTTCCAAGGAGTAAGCGTCTTTTAATTTCATGGCTGCAGTCACCATCTGAAGTGATTTTGGAGCCCCGAAAAATAAAGTCAGCCACTGTTTCCAGTGTTTCCCCATCTATTTCCCATGAAGTGATGGGACCAGATGCCATGATCTTAGTTTTCTGAATGTTGAGCTTTAATATCTCAATAATAAATATCTTAGTATAAAAGCACTTTCATTGCATTATTATTAATAAATAATAACTTTTAACATGCTTTTCTCAAACCACAGGAACATCAGACATAGATGGGGCCTTAAAGGACTACCCACCAATAATTTTCTAAATAAACTTCAAAAACTAATGTAAGGGCATGTCCCAGCATCAAAAGGGTTATGCTCAGGTCCTTCAATGTCCATTTATTATGTTGGTCATTTTGGGCAGATTGATTTACCTCGGTTTTTGATCTGTCAAATTAAAAGGCTGGGTTCAGTATCCTTTAAGGCCCCACCTATATCTGATGTTCTGTGATTATATGAATCTAGAATTATCTCTAATCAACTGATGTCCCAATTCAAAGTCTCTGGACCTACTGTAAAACCAAATTGCTTGGCTGGGAATTATTGAGAGTTGATGGTGATCTTCTTTATTAGATGATAGGATAGGTGCATGTATTAATTATCTATTGCTGCTTAACAAATTACCCCCAAAATTAAAGGCTTAAAATGACAATTTTATATTATCTCATAGTTCCATGAGTCAGGAATCTAGGCATGGCTTAAGTGGATCTTCTGTCTTAGGGTCTCTACCAAGCCTGCAGACAAGGTGTTGGCCTGGTCTGCAGTCATCTCAGTGCTTCTCTCAGGGCCCATCTGTTTTGAGGCTCATTCACTTGGTTTTGTCATGCTCTAGAAGATCTGTTTTCAGGCTCACTCAGATGGTCATTGCCTGGCTTCAGGTTCTTCCTAGCTATTTGCCTTAGGGCTTTGGTTCCCTGATAACTTCTTTTTTGAAGTTGTTTTGACTATTTGAGATTCTTTATATTTTCATATGGATTTCATAATCACTTGGTTAATTCCTGTAAAAATACCTCCTAGGTTTTCAGTTGGGATTGTGTTGAATCTATAGATCTGTTTGCAGAGAACTAATGTCTTAACAATAAGGATCTCTTGACCCCTGAACATTGTATATCTCTTCATTTAATTTAGGCATTCTTTAATTTCTCTCATCAGTTTGTAGCTTTCATTATACCTATATTGCACATTTTTTGTCAGATTTTTTCCTAACCATTTCATATTTTTTATGATATCATAATGATAACATTTTTCAAATTTAATTTCTCATTATTGAAAAATATTCAATAGACTTTTGTACATTGATTTTGTATCCATTACTTTGCTAAATTCAGTTTTTAGTTATAGTAGCCTTTTAAAAATAATGCCATTAGATTTTCTACGTAGAAGATCATGTTGTTTGTGAATAAAACATTTTTCTTAATTCTTTCAAACTTGGATATCTTTAATTTGTTTTATTCTCACTGATTTGCATTGGCTAGAAATTCCAATAAACTGTCTAGTAGAGAAGAGATAAGAATGAACAGTCTTACTCCTTATGTTTTACTTTTTTAAATGTGTTTTTGAGTTATCTAAAACTTTGGTTCGGATTTTTATATCTGTGTTCTTGAGGGATACTAATTAGTAATTCCTTTTCCCTTGTCTTTTTGTGATTTGTGTATCAGGGTAATGCTAATCTTGTGAAATGCATTCGGATGTGTTCCTTCTTCACGAGTCTGTACGAGTTTGTGTTCAGGGCTTCCCTGGTAGCTCTACTGGTAGAAAATCCGCCTGAAAAGCAGGAGGCCTGGGTTTTATAGCTAGGTTGGGAAGATCATCCCCTGGGCAAGGGAATGGCTACCCATTCCAGTGTTCTGACCTGGAGAATTCCATGGACTGTATAGTCCACGGGGTTGCAAAGAGTCGGATATGACTGAAACGCTTTGGCATAATTTCTTTACTAGACAGGATATTCAGGTTATCTGTTTCTTCTTGAATGATATTTGCTGGGTTGTATTTTCCAAAGAATCTGCCATTTCATCTAAGTTTCCAATTTTTTTTTTTTTTTTTTTTTTTTT
>SJYX01013693.1:357896-404700 GCA_006410675.1 Oreotragus oreotragus
ATTTTTTTTTTTTTTTTTTTTTGGCATAAAACAGACCATGCTGCTGCTGCTGCTAAGTCGCTTCAGTCATGTCCGACTCTGTGCGACCCCAGAGACGGCAGCCCACCAGGCTCCCCCGTCCCTGGGATTCTCCAGGCAAGAACACTGGAGTGGGTTGCCATTGCCTTCTCCAATGCATGAAAGTGAAAAGTGAAAGGGAAGTCGCTCAGTCGTGTCCAACTCTTAGAGACCCCATAAACTGCAGCCCACCAGGCTCCTCCGTCCATGAGATTTTCCAGGCAAGAATACTGGAGTGGGGTGCCATTGCCTTCTCTGAAAACAGACCATAGTATTATCTTGTTTTTCTTTTAATAGCTTCAGAAGCTGTGTGGTGTTAACCTCTTTCATTCCTAGTTGTTATAGCTACAGTGGGTACCCCCAGATTCTGCATTGAAGTCTTAACCCCCAGTACCTCAGATGAGGGGCTTCTCAGGTGGCGCTAGTGGTGAAGAATTCACCTGCCAATCCAGGAGATGCAAGAGAAGTAGGTTTGATCCCTAGATCGAGAAGATCCCCTGGAGTACGAAGTGGCAACCCACTGCAGTATTCTTGCCTGAGACAGAGGACCCTGCTGGGCTAAAAAGTCATGCGGTCACCAAGAGCTGGACCCAACTGAGTGACTGAGTACACCTCAGACTATATTTAGAGACAGTCTTTAAAGAGATAATTAAGTTAAAATGAGGTCCTCAGGACAAGTCTTAATCCAATATGACTAATGTCCTTATAAGGAAAGTCCTTTAGAACAGAGGTGTGAACAGAGAGGGGACCTTGTGAAGACACGGGGAGAAGAGTGCAGTCTCTAAGCTGAGGAGAAAAGCTTCAGAAGAAACCAACCTTGCCACCACCTTGATCTCAGACTTTCAGTATTCAGAATGTGTGAGTCTTAAGATTTTTCAGCGTCAGGGATGTTTTTTAGAACAGATGCCTGCTACAGTTTTCCTCAGCGTCTGTTGGCCATTCATTATCCCTTGATAGGGCTTGTCATCGAGATTACGTGGACCGGAGCCTGCAACTGGATGTTGAGAGGGGTCTCTTCTTTGGTCTGTGGTTGTCACAGCCCTGTCTGGGGCGGAATCTGCTCCCTGCTTGTTGAAGCCCCCAGGTCTGTTTCTGAGTTGTGGCGTGAGGTAGGTGGGACTAGAGTGCTTCCACTGGGAGAGGAGCTACCGAGAATTCCAAGACAAGCACTCTGGTGTTGCCAGTCGCCTGATGTATGCATTTACAAAGTGCACTCTTGTGGGCGCTGACCTGGGCCCTCCTCACCCACTGGAATGCAGGCAGTCGGCCCAGAAGCCCCTCAGGTACTGTGCTCACACAGCCACCAGCACAGCTCTGACCGCACAGATCTGCTGAAGTTAGGTACTGGGACCTGCCATAGTTGCATGTATTCTCACACCTGGCCCCATTGTGGGAGTTGCAGGGCCAGCCCAGTACCCAGCTGCGCTTGTACGTGTGCACACTTGCAGAGCCTGCAGCTGCTAGTGCCAGACCTGCACACCCACAGGAGTACCAGTAATTCCCTCGGATGCCCTGAGGGCGCTGAGCTTACAGAGGCGCCGGCACCTAAATCCTCCAAAGACACCAGGATGTGGCTCAGATTTCAACCCCACCTCCACATGTGGGCCGCTCACAGGCACTTGCATACTGCCAGACCTCTTGGAGGTGGAGCTACACCTGCTGTGAGCACCCGAGAATGAGAGTGAGGCTGCTGTGTGGGGCTCCGATAGCCAGCCAGCCCCCTGCCTTTGCACACCCCTGTTTGAGGCCTGGGCCACGCTGCAGACTGTCTCTGGGCAGCCAGCCCCAGTCCTTTCCCCAGGGCAGTCCACTGAAGTCGTTTCAGCACCCAGTCCCTGTGCACACCAGCAGAAGACTCACATCTTGGGCTGGGTAGTACAGTGAGGTGGTCAGGACCATCTGCACTGGTCCTTCTTGGTTCTGCCTGCCACAAGCCAGCGGCTGCACTTTTCTCTGAGCTTCCGGAGGGCCCTGTCTATTCTGGCTGATCTCCCAGCTGTTGAAGGCAGTTCCCAGGGTAAAGGAACCTTTCTTTTTTCACAGGTCCCTCCCAGGGGCTCAGGTCCTATCCCTATTTCCTTTTTTTTTTTTTTCCCCTCTCATCCTTCCCAGTTACATGGTGATCATTCTTGCAGCTTTGGATGTGTGAGATCTTCTGACCCTGTTCAGTAAGTATTCTATGAGAATTGTTCCACGTGCAGATGTGTTTGATGTATTTGTTGGAGGAGGTGAGCTCCACAGTATTCTGTTCCACCATCATGATCTTTCCCCCCCTTCTAGTTCTGAGACTCGTTTATGATTCAGTTGTATTTCCCTTTGTGGATTATCAGCTATATTTCTTTGATTTCTTATTTTAGTGGCTGCTTCAGGTTTTGTAGACTACCATCTTCAATGTATCAAAGTCTTTCTTTATGTAGTTACTCTACTTCATACAGAGTACAAGAGCCTTATAAAAGTATGCGACCATTTTTTCTTTCTAACATTTCTGTTACTATCATGTATTTTAGTTCTGCATATGTTATAGTCTACAGTCTACATCATTATTTTTATTGAAACAGCTAGCATTTAGAGATGTTTAATTAATAAGAGAAATATAACATTTATCCATATTGTTAGCATTTCTAATGTTCTTCAGTCCTGCTTGGAGATGCAGATTTCCATCTGGAATTATTTTCTTTTAGTCTATAAGACTTCCTTTAACATTTCTTTAAATGTGAGTCTACTGGCGTTGAACTCTTTCAACTTTTGCATGTCTGAGATACACTTTTAAAGATGTTTTAAAGATATTTCTCTGCATGTAACATTCTAGGTAGATAGCTGCTTTGCTTTCTGTAGTTTTAACATATTCTACCTTACTTGGAAGTTTCTGTTGAGAAATCTGTTGTCATGCTTATCTTTATCCGTATGTATGTGATATGTATTTTTTTTTTCCTGTAGCTGATTTAAAGTTTTTCTTTTTTTAACTGGTTTGGAGCAATTTGATTATGATGTACCGTGATACAATCTCTTGTGCTTGATGTTTCTTGAGCTGCTTAGACCTACTGATTTGGTTTCCATCAAATTTAGAAAAATTTTGGCCACCGTTTCTTCAAACATTTTTTCCTGTGTCCTGCTTTGCCCTCTCTTTCAGGCCCCCCATTCACAGTGTTAAGCTGCTTGAAGGCGTGTCACAGCTCACAGATGTTCTGTTTACTTGTAGAAACTTTTTTCTCTTTGAGTTTGTATAGTTTCTCTTCCTGTATCTTCAAGTTCACTGATCTTTTCCTTCACAATGTCAAATAACAATTAATCCCTCCAGAGTATTTTTCACGTTGGCATTGTAGTTTTCATCTCTACCAGTTTGATATGAGTCTGTTTTATATCTTCCAGGTCTCTGCTTAACATGTTCAAACTTTCCCTTAGCTTTTTGAACATATGGGGTGCGGTTGTAACTGTTTTAATGTTCTTGCCTTCTAATTCTACCATCTGTATCTGTTTTCAGTTGGTTTGGGTAAGTTGATTTTTTTTCTCCTCAGCATGGGAAGTGTTTTTCTGCTTCTTTGTTTGCTCGGCAGTATCTGATTGGATGTCAGACATTTAAAATTTTTGCCTAATTGGATAGTGGATATTTCTGTGTTCTTATGTGTGTGTGTGTATATATATATATATATATATGTATATTTGAGCTTTGTTCTGAGACAGTTACATTACTGGGAAACAGGTTGATCCTTTCAGGGCTGACTTTTAAGATTTGTTAGATGGGACTAGAGCATAGTTTCATCTACAACTAATAATTCTGCACTGTTGATGCCAATCGTTTCTCAGCACTCTACTCTGCCCCGTCGATAATGAGGTTTTCCACCCTGGGTGGTGGGACTTGACGTTGCTCTTGACCCTGTGCAAATCCTGAGGTCTGTTCCTTCTGATCCTTTCAAGTGGTTCTCTTCCTGACGTCCAGAGTTCCTCACTCACCTGAACTGACCGGTGCTCTGCTGAATACTTGGTCTTCTGCTAGTCTCCATCCAGAGGGTGCTCTCTGTCGCAGTTTCCTGTCTGGTAGTCTATCCTGTGAATTTTAGCCACCCTGCTCTCCCTGGACTCTCAGCCTCATCTCCATAATTTAGGTAGTATGGTGGATTTTGGCTGGATCCCCTCCCCGTTGCCACAGCCTAGAAACTGTCAGAGCATTGAGCTGCAGCAGTTGTAAGGGTAACTCTTGTTTGTTTTACATTCCCAGGCACCACTGCATTTATTACTCGATGTCCACTGTCTTGAAAATTGCTGTTTCACATCATTTGTCCCCGTTGCTCCATCTTGGGTAGAAGCGGAAGACAGCTTTCTTTCAGTGAGCTTAATGCATTTGCGATTCATTTGTTCTTGTGTGAATCAGTGGTTTATTCCTTTTTATTGCTGAGTAGAATTATATCATGTTGATATACCAGTTTGTTTAATCTATTCACCAGCTGAAAGACATTGGGGTCATTTACACTTGATAGCAGTTGTTAAGTTGGAGCTGCTGTGCCATCTGTATATCTTCTTCTTTTTGCCCAGCTATTTTTTATTTGGTTGGCTTTTTTCCTCTATTTGTTTCCTTTTAAGAATTTCTCATATGTCCTCTTTACAAGTCTTTACCACACATGTGATTTGCAAGTATTTTTTCCCAGTCTGTGTTTTCGTCCTCTTCCCTGCGCTGCTTGAAGAGGACACATTGCTGATTTTAATGAAATCAGATTTTTAATCATTTTTTCTTTTATGCCTCATCATGCTTTTGGTGTTGTACATAGGAAATTTTTGCCTAACCCAAGCTCACAAATATTTTCTTTGGTGATTTCTTCTAGAAGTTTTAGAGTTTGTGGTTTTACATTTATACCTCTGATTCATTTTGAATTATATTTTGTGCCTGGTGTAGATATCAGTCAATTTGAACATGGATATGGATAGTCAGTTTTTTCAACGCTATTTTTTAATTGTGTTAAAATAGGTACAGCATAAAGCTTACTATCTTAATCATTTTTAAGTGTACAGTTGAGTAGTACTAAATACATTCACTTTGTTGTAGAGCTGTCACCATCATCCATTTCCATAACTCTTTTCATCTTCTAAAACTGAAATTTTGTACCTGTTAAACAATAGCTCCCACTCTTTCTTCTGGTCTTTTTGTGTCTTCTTGTTCATAATTTTCCCCAACTGTGCATGCACAGCTATTTTTAGTCCCTCATAGTTTCTTTGTATTTTGTTGCTGGAGGAGACATTTGTTCAAGGGCGAGCACTGCAACAAAGGGTCACCGGCCCCAGCCTGTCTCACATTCTCGTCTGGATGCTTGAATGTGGAAGGACCCAGTTTTGCACAGGTGGAGCTGTTGGCAGTTTCTCATGGCTGCAGGGCTGTGAGAAACAGGTTTTTGCTTGTATTGACCAGAGACCACCATAATCTCCCAGAGGTCACCAGCAGTTACTGCCATATGATATTCCCCAGCATGACTTTTTTTCCTTACAGCCAACGAGGGAAAGAGAGATTTCAACAGGAAAGATTGCTGTATTTTATGTAACATCATCATACAGGCATGTGCATTCCATAACCTTTGCCATATTTTCATAGTTAGAAATAAGTCACAGATTCTGAGCTCACTCAAGGGGAAGAGATCATACAGAGACACGATCACCGAGTGGTGGGGGTTGTCAGGCTACCTTCAGAGTCTGTTTTCTGTATACAGTAACAAAGGAAAAGTATGTTGAGTACAAAAGAGTATGTAAGATTCCACTTATATGAAATTGTAGATAAGCAAAAATAGTCAGCAGTGACAGAAAGCACCACGTGTTGGGTGCTATGGGTGAGTTAAGGTGGGTGTTTGCATGTAGTCAGACACCTGGGAACTTTTAGGGTACTGGAAATATTCTATACACTGGTTGTGGCGCTAGTCACACAGTTGTATACATTTGTCAGAACTCATGGAATTACACACCTAAAATGGTTTTACTGTACTCTGTGGAAATTATACCTCAATAAAGTTGATTAAGGAAAAAGAACAATAATAGCCATGAGCATCACGAAGTTTGTGACTTAATTATGCCAACTAAGTCTAATAACACCCTTAAGGAGCTTTTTAGTCAATGATTAGAAAATAACTCATTTTATAGTATGTTATTTGAAGAGTTTTCATAGTTAAAAATGTCTTTTTTTTTATACAGTTTATACAGATTTCTTTTTTTTATACGTTCTTTACAGTGTGTCAGCCTACAATTTTGTTCTGAATGGTCACCTACTGAATCTAGTGATAAATGTCTCATTTACCTCAACCCCTGTTGATACTACTTCTAAAAGTGTATTAGCCATTTTCAGTTCTTACAGAATTTTGAAGAAGGTATGCCTCATGAAGTATTTTCCTACCTGCATCTTCTAGCCTTTTTTAGTGGTTAATGGGAACTTCAACTTGCATGTTCACTTTTACACTCATTATAGTGTGTTATATTCCAAGAAGAGTATTAAAGTTCAGTGAAAACCTCATGCATACTGATGAGAATGCAAATGAACATTGGTGAAAGAATGCTAGGATCTTAAGGTATAAACTGTCCAGTTAACTTGCTATATTCTGTTCAAACAATAGTTACATTATAATGAAGACTGATACAGAATCCATCTTACAAATATAATTAGCAATGGCAAAATCATTATATAATTTGTAATTGAATAGAGGTTCAGTTCCAGATTGTTCTGAGTTTAAAAAAAAGAAATGTAATGATTTGATATTAGTGCTTATTTCTGTTCCTCCTTATAACCTTTGCCAGCCTTCAGCAAGACATTTCCTTTCCTGTATGTAGTGATACGGAAACTAGGGATGATTATATAAATGAGTGATAACATTGAAAATTTCCAGCTGTAACCTTTATTGGATACATAACACTGAACAGGCATCAACCATCATCTCAAGAAGACATTTCAAGTATCTGGTTATTGTAGAATAATAAATATTGTAGAATTATTTATTTCAGAAATTGCATGTATCTATCTAAATAAACATCTCTTTTCCTTGAACCATTTAAAACAAAGTTAAAGGAAGCCCTGATATCTTTCCTTAGAGAAGAGTGTCTGATGAGAATGAATAGTCTAGGTTGTATTAATATATTATCTTAATACTTAGTATTATATCTATGAATGAATTTTATAAACTTATACAAAACCAGTAGAGTTTAGAAAAACACATATCAGAGTTTCTTCAACCTATTCATCTACCTTGGAATTAAAAAAAAAAATTATTTGAGGGCTTCCCAGGTGATCCAGTGGTTAAGAATCCACTTGCTCATGCTGGGGACACAGGTTTAATCCCTCCTGGAAGATTCCCACACGTCACAGGACACCTAAGCCTGTGCACCACAGCTACTGAGCTAGCACTCTAGAGCCTGCGAGCCACAGCTACTGAAGCCCGGGCACCTAGAGCCCGTGCTCAGCAACAGAGAAGCCCGCACAGCGAGAAGCTTGCACATCTCAGCTAGAGCGTAGCCCCTGTTTGCCATCACTAGAGAAAGCGCGCGTGCAGCCCTGAAGACCCGGTGCAGCCATAAATAAATAAATGAATCTTTTAAAAATTGTTGGATTTGGATTCTACTGAAATATTTTTTCTTTTCTCAACATTCTGAAAACAAAAATTGAAAATTCTGTTTGATAGACTTATCAGTAGGACAAATTGTTATTTTTCTCATAGTGACAGTGTGTTATTGTGCCATTATACTTTTTTGGATGATCTAATGTCAGTGCTAATGTTCACAGACTCCAGAATACATAGTGATCAGGTAAAAAGTGTAATTGTTTGGGGTTTTTTTTTTGTTTTGTTTTTTAATGTTTATTGGAGTATAGTTGATTTACAATATTGTGTTAGATGCAGGTGTACAGCAAAGTGAAAAAAGTGTAATAATAATGACTTATTTTTTATAATATATGAAAGTGTTTTAAAATCAAGATATGTAATTGTTGCTAAAAGGATTATACTTAATGGTAGCCCTAGCACAGAAGTTGACAAACTTTTCCTGAAAGGGCCAGATGCTAAATAGTTTAGACTTTGCGGGTTATATGGTCTTGTTACACCTTACTCATCTCTGCCACTGTAGCACAAGTTATAATAGATATGTAAGTAAGTAAGTAAGTATGACTGTGTTCCAGTAAAAGCTTATTTACAGACACTAAAATTTGAATTCTGTATAATTTTCATATGTCATGAAATATTGTTCTTTGTTGGTTATTTTTTCAGCCATTAAAATAAAAAACAAAAAGCAAGCCACGCGTTACAGTTTTGCTTGCAGTCTATAGTTTGTCACTGCCCTCCTCCAGCAGTTGATTTTTCTGAATTAACTTTCTAATCTTAATCAGAACTGAATATTTATTGCTTAAAACATTTTTAAGGTACATGGCTCATATGAGTTATTTTAAAAGCAGTCTCTTTCCTAGGGAGAAAGTGCCCATAAATATAGACAATATTTTGACCATAAAGAGGCAGTTGAAAAATTCCATAGCTTACTTATTTCCTTGATTGTGCAGAAGAATCTTGATATTGCTAAGCTGGATTTTTTTTTTTTAATACAGGTCAAAATCCCATCACAGAGAATATTTTTATAGTGGAAGTACTTATTCAACAACTGTATTTAAGTACCTACTCTTTCAAAGCATTTAGGTGGTAGATAAATAAATCTCCCATGGATACATTCTGCCCTTGACAAACTTCCAGCCTAGAAAGGAAAGTAAAATCTGTGCAAGTTGTGGCTAAAAATGAACTAAATAGAGCTGGAAGCCAAAAAGAAGAGAATGCAGTTGTTGTTATCATCAGGGATAGGAGTTCAGAAACAGGAATAGATAGAGAAGGCAAAACACTGGGTACTGTATTGAAAATACATGTATGGGGTTAGTGCCAGAGTGAACAGAACAGGGAGAAATAACCAGTCACAGGCCCACAACTGAATGCTGCTCTTTCCTCCCTCACAGTCATTCACTACTGGGCTTGTCATGAGAATGGGTCCTGCTGCTATTACTTGGCACAGACAGGCTAGTGGAGCTAACCCATCAGAAGGGAAGCTGGCTGGTGAATGGACAGAGCTCAGATTTTAGAGCCAGTTAAACTAGCATTTGATTATCAGTCTGTTACCTGCCAGATATGTGAGTTTTGGCAAGTTGCTTGATCTTCTTGAACCTCAGTTTCCCAATCTGTAAAATGGGGTTAATAATGCTTATTTTCTGACATGTAGTTCATGTTGTGACCTATTCCTCTTCCTAGTTTAATGTTCCTTGCTTGTTGCTTATAAACTCTGAGAAACTGCTTGGGTACAGCATGGATGGTTTTTGCAGCCAGAGATAGGGTCGGATCTGGATTCAAATTCCACCATTACTACTTAATGTGTAAACTTGGGAAAGTTACTTAATTTTTCTATAAAGTAAGCATACTTCACAATTTGCAATGAAGATTGAACCAACTAAAGTGATAAAATAGTTTCTACTTTTCAAAGACCATATTCCTTGCAGTATATGTCCTCATAAGTCAAGCAAGTTTTGTTGATCTTTGTTTTTTGGAGTCTGTTATGAAAAAGAAATACAGGTTTGTTGAAAAATAGCAAAAACTTAGACTTGTATGTTTACTGTATGCCAGACTCTGAGCTAAGAATTTATATATATTGCTTCATATAACTTTCACAATAACCCTAAAATGTAGACACTAGTATAATTTTGTAGATGAGGAATCTGATGTCTAGAAAATTAAATACTTTGCCTCAGGTCACACAGCTAATAAGTACTTAAGTGGGGATTTGAACCCCAAAATTCTACCTCTGCTCTAAGCACTGTATTATATATATGTCTTCATGTGATTCTGACACACTTCCTCAGAGGCAGCTGCCTCCACTCCCTTCCTGTTGCTATAAAGCATCTAAGCACTGCGTTAGCTGTGCCCAGTGTCCAGTAGGCACTTAACAAGTATAAACTCTTTCTGCTGTGCATCTTTGTCTCCCAAGTGTTGGAGCTTAAGGCCTGTTATACCAACCATAGGAGATAGACTGCTTGCTAGAACAGATTAGAAGAGAAGTCTCTGAAAATGAAAGCTTTTCTCCATCCATACTTTTATATGTTGAGCAATAATTGGTTAACATTACCAGGATAAGTTCAATGTTGCCTTGTAGTTTACTGCATTATCATTTGGCCTATATGCCATTATATACACTAAATTGAATTCAGATGCTTATGAGGTATGATTTCAGTTATGAAACTGTCCCCTCTGCACTCTCCCCACACTCTATATTTTTTATAACACAGATCATTACCGGACATATGTTTTGCTGATTCTTTTCTGTGGCCCCTTCACTAGTATATATGCTCCAGAAGAGGAGGGAACACGTTTGGTTCCCTATTGTATCTCTAGTGCCTAAAACATGCGTGCGTGCTAAGTTGCTTCAATCGTGTCTGACTGTGTGATCCTATGGACAGCAGCCTGCCAGGCTCCTCTTTCCATGGGGTTCTCCAGGCAAGAATACTGGAGTGGGTTGCCGTGCCATCCTCCAGGGTATCTTCCCGATTCAAGGATCAAAGCCATGGCTCTTATGACGCCTGCATTGGCAGGCGGGTTCTTTACCACTAGCGCCACCTGGAAAGCCCTAAAACAGTATGTAGCAGGTGCTTAATACATATTTGTTTCATGCGTGGGTAAATAAAATGTTTATGCAGTTTATAGATAACTTATATTTAGTTCTTATTTTTCTTTCTAGCTTGGATCAGAAAAACAAGAAAGACTCCGCCTACTATGGAGGTAAGAATACGTACTATGGAGGTAAGAATACACATGGAAAATATTCAAATATGTGTCTGTAATGCTGTGCTTCTCAGTTGAGAGTTTGTACTCTCGGAGATACATGAAACCTCTAAAACATATGTGATGCCACCTCTCCAAAATGTTAATTTTACTCCATAGAAAATAATTTTAAACATATTTATAATAAATGTACAACTCATGGAATATAACATAAAATTTATGTAAAATTTTAAATGAAGTGATAAAAATTTAAAACAAGATAAAAATACATTAGAGGATGTTTGGACTTACAGCAGCTTGCATCAGAACATTTCCCGGGCCTCTGGGAGTTCTCTGTTCTGATATGGATGCTTTGGTGGAAGAGTTGAGAAACACTAAATCTCTTGGTCCTATCCAAATCATGCTGTTTATTTTGCCCTTAATTTTATATAAAACTATAAAATTTTATAATTTTTATGTAAATTTAATGCCATCAGGTAGCTGAAGAAACTTTAAAATATACAATTAACAGGTAATAGGTAGCACTCAGTAACTAATAGTTGAATTTGTATTTAAAACTTCAGAAACATAGGAAATTCTCTGGTGGTCCAGACCGGGGTTCTATTCCTGATTGGTGAACTAACATCCTGCAAGCTACATGGAACGGCCAAAATAAAAGCTTTAGAAGCATAATTTTGGTGGTATGCAGAATGAAAAACATAGCAAAGCTGTGGTATTTGTGTTTTTAAAACATGGTTATTTCAATGGCAGAAACCAGCATAATATTGTAAAGCATTTGGAGAAGGAAATGGCAACCCACTCCAGTATTCTTGCCTAGAGAATCCCAGGGATGGGGGAGCCCTGTGGGCTACCGTCTATGCGGTTGCACAGAGTCGGACACAACTGAAGCGACTTAGCAGCAAACACTAATTTGCCAGAATTTGCAAGAGCCTGACCTGGAAAAAAAAAAAGAAAATTAACAACAACAACAACAACAGCAACAAAAAACACCCACATCTGTTAAGTGTTTGCTAATTATCAAACTTTTTCTTTGTATTATGTTAATCAGAAATGTACTCTTTCAAAATAAGTATTTAAATGTTGACAGTCAAATAAAACCAAGTGAAGCTAAAAAAAAAAAAAAAAATTGTAAAGCAATTACCCTTCAATTGAAAATAGATTTTTAGAAAAAAAAAAAGGTTATTTCATAATTTTAAAACAATTATTTCATAATTTTTATTTTAAAACAGTAGCAAAATATTTGTAAGAGATAAATGTATTTCATAGAAGGGAAGTTTTCAAATTCGTTAATATACTGCCTATTCCTTTTCTTTTACTATTGAGAATTCTTCTTTTCCCTCCCTACCACAAACCCTGTTGACAACATAAATGAGTTCCAATACTCAGGCCACACTTTTTAAGAGGTGGATACTCCAAGGAAGAGTTGAGAATAACCTGTAAATTAACATACCTATCTTTACTGTTCCATTCCTCCTGGACTGACCCTATCAGTGCTTGTCTGACCAAGGTCTAAGTGAGCATATTCCTAAGCCTGTTTTTAGCTGTATATGTTGCTTCCATCTTGCCCCTGTCCTACACTTCTCAGACTCTTTTTTCTAGTATCCAGTGAACCTTGGAATAAAAGTGGGGGAAAAAATCAGTGTGATCCAGGATGCAGAAGTATCTTCTGTGGTTTCCGGTGGTAAGGGCTTATTATAGCCCTTCTTGTGTTGGCTATAATAAGAGCTACTGTTCTTACAGAAAAGGGTGCTTCTTCTATCCTCAGGACTTTGGAAGCCTTCTTTCCTAGAAACATTGATACATATAAAGTGATTAGATGGAAGTAACTGCAATTATCAGGCCTAAGTCACCACTCCTGTAAATGTTAGGTAATCCCATCATCTCAGACAAGCTCCAGTTAAAACAGTGAGACCAGGTCATTCCGTCCATGGTGCTCACATTCTCAAATATCTGAAAAGGAGCCCTCTGTTTCCTTTTTTCAAATATACTATTAGTTGCAGTGTTCTTTATACAGAAGAGCCCCCTTGTCTGTGGGCCCCCAATACACACACACATACATCCTTTTCTCTCCCTCCTGATCCTTTCCATTGTGTTTCAGGAATTTCCGTTTTTTTATTAGCAAATTACCGTTCACATTTAATATTGTTCTAGGAACTTTTTCTACCATAGAACCTCTACTAAAATCTACCTGTGTCTAAAAGACAGTGAGACTCTTCTTTCCTTGGAATGTGCTCATTTTCCTACAATGCATAGAAGGAAAGTAGGACCATTCCCCTATCATTTCTAAATATTCTTCCATTTTGTGGGTCCAGGAGAGTGTAGTACTTTTGCAATCTAAGTAGATTTCTTTCAACCTATTCATCATTTCTTATCTTTGCTAGTGTCCAGGGCACTCTCCCACATTGATGGCAGTGATTAGAACCAGACTTCTGGTTTTTTTCTGTTACTGTCTTTCCAAGTTTTAGCCATTTAGTTCTTTGACTTTATCCTTACCTATATCCCTAGCTCAAAGAACAACCATTTCCATAACCAACCACACCTTAGTTCATATCATCACCAAACACCATTCTACCATGACAACTTCCAACTTTTCAATCCCAGATTCTGCATATATCATCTTAAGGGAGAGGAAAAACCCATTTACAATAAAAATAAGGCATGTATAGAGAAAAGCACAATAATTAAATGGGGTTGTTTAATAGGTTATTATAAGGCAAATTCCACCCAGATCAAGAAATATAACTTTGCCAGCTACTCACATGCCCCATCTCAATACAACCTCCTTTCTACCCACAAAAGCAACCTGGAACCCTGACTTTTGTAGTAATCGTTTCCTCACATATTTAAATAATCTTTCTTCTCAGCCAAATGTACGCTTCAGTTTAGACTTGCCTATTTTGTAAAAACTTCATACTTAAGTCTCTTTCAGTTTATATGTTCTTCCTCCATCCCTTTTATTTCCTGACCGATTTATCTATTGAAAAACCCACCCAAAGTTGGCCACAGTCTAGACTTTGCTAATCTTATGCTCTCAGTGTGGGCTTCCCAGGTGGCGCGAGTGGTAAAGAACCTGCCTACCAATACAGGAGACATAAGAGATGTGGGTCAGATCCCTGGGCTGGGAAGACCCCCTGGAAGAAGGCATGGCAACCCACTCCAGTGTTCTTGCCTAGAGAATCCCATGGACAGAGGAGCCTGATGGGCTACAGTCCAAAGGGTCTCAAAGAGTTGGGCAAGACTGAAGTGACTTAGCACGCGTGCACACACGTTCTCTGCACAGTCCAACAGTTCTCCTGTTCCTCTGTCTTCCAAATTGGCAGCTGGATCCAGCAGCTGGATACCGATGTTCGATCTTTTTGTGAAGAATGTGTAAAGTGTTTGGCAAGACTACAGGAGAGCGTGGTGTCCAGCTGTCCTTCTTTTTCTGATCTTTGTAGATGCTCGTGCTTAACGTGTACGGTCAGTTCATTGGAAACAACCTCCTGTTCTTGCGTATCTTTTGAAACTAGTTTGCTTTTAAGGTGCCGCCAGTAATTTGAGTTCTCTACTTTTTTTCAAATCTGTTAGTGAACTCCCACCCCCAAATAGACTTCCGCCATATCATCTATAGACTATGGCTGAAGGTTTGTTATTTAGTCACTAAGTCATGTCCAACTCTTTTGCAGCCCCATAGACTATAGCCTGCCAGGCTCATGGCTGAAGGTAGCCAGTAGCAATTAAAAGTACCATTTACAGTAGCATCAGAAAGCATAAAATACCCTGATATAAATTTAACAAACTATATGCAAGACATGTAGACTTAACACTATAAAACTTTGGTAAGAGAAATTAAGGAAGACCTAAGTTAATGGGGAGATATATCTGTTCATTGATTGGAATATATAGTATTGCTAAGATGTTTGTTCTCCCAAAAGCTACTGATTCACAGCAGTAATTCTTAACACTTCGTTATGAATCAGTTACAGAGAACTCTTATAACACAAATTGCAAAACCTTTTCCCCAGAGTTTTTGATCCACAAAGTCTGGAGTAAGGCCTGAATATTTGCCTTTATAACAAGTTCCGTGGTGATGCTAACTAATGCTGCTGGTCCAGAGCCCATACTTTGTGAACCACTTTGCTACAGACTCAATCAAGTAAAAATCCAGTTAAAATCCCATTAGACTTATTTTGGTAGAAATCAAGATGCTGATTCTAAAATATGTATGGAAATTCAGAGGACCTGCCACTGCTGCTGCTAAGTCGCTTCAGTCGTGTCCAACTCTGTGCGACCCCAGAGACGGCAACCCACCAGGCTCCCCTGTCCCTGGGATTCTCCAGGCAAGAACACTGGAGTGGGTTACCATTTCCTTCTCCAATGCGTGAAAGTGAAAAGTGAAAGAGAAGTTGCTCAGTCGTGTCCGACTCTTTGCTACCCCATGGACTGCAGCCTACCAGGCTCCTCCGTTCAGAGGACCTAGAGTAGCTGAAAGCAGTCATGAAAAAGGAGACAATAATTAGAGGACTTATGCTCTAACAGTTAGAGAACTGACTTTAAGACTACTCTAAAACCATAATAATTAAGACAGCACGGTACTGGTGTAAGGATATATAAACAAATAAATGGAAAAGAATAGAGAGTTTAAAAGTAGATAGTGTACAACCAGCTGGTTTTCAGTGGTAGCACCAAAGGAACACAATTAGAAATGAAGAGTCTTTATAACAAGTGATGCTAGAATAATATCCATGTGGGGAAGCTGAACTCAATCCCTACCTCACATCATACACAGATATTAATTAAAGGTGTGGATCCTAGACTAAATGTAAATGTTAAGACTATAATGCTTCTACAAGAAAACACAATGGAGGGCTTCCCTGGTGACTCAGTGGTAAAGAATCTGTGTGCCAGTGCAGGAGACATGGTTTGATCCCTGATCCGGGAAGATCCCACGTGCCACAGAGCAGCTAAACCAGTGAGCCACAGCTATTGAGCCTGTGCTCTGAGCCCATTAACTGCAGCTGCTGAAGCCCATGCACCCGAGAGCCCATGCCCTACAAGAGAAACCACAACTGGAAACGTGTGCACCACAGTGAAGAGCAGCCCCCACTCGCTGAAACTGGAGAAAAGCCTGCATAGCAGCAAAGACCCAGCACAGCCAGAAATAAGTGAAATAAAATTATAGAAAAAGGAGAAATCAGTGGGATATCTTCACAACTTTGGGAAAGACAGGAGATAGCAAGCACCGTCATAAGAAGAAACATTGGTAAATTGAACCTAATCAAAATTAAAAACTAATGCTCAAATCAAAAGAGAACGTGAAGAAAGGAACAGACTGGGAACAGAAAGGAACAGAAAATAATCCTAGTACATGTATCTGACAAAGGACATGTATTCAGACTGTATAAAAACCACTTCAACTCAATGATAGATGGAAGACAAAGCTAATAAAAATGGGGTGAAAATCTTGAATTGGCTTTAATAAGATTCAAGAATAGCCACTAAGCATATGGAAAGATACTTAACATCATTCATCATCATAATGGGATGCCATCACACATCTATGAAAATGGCTAAAATTTAGAAGATTGACAGTAGCCGTAACTAGACCAACAGTAAATGTACGTATATAACCATATACTGCTGATTGGTAGGGAAATTATATAACCATGTTAAAAAACTGACAGTTTCTTCCTACCCTATAATTCAGCAGTTATAGGCCACCTTGAAGGCAAAGGAATCCAGTTTTAGGCTCACTTCTTGGGAAGCTCTGACCAAAAGAATCTAGTTCCTTGAAATACTATTTAAGCTTCCTGATTCACGCCCAGCCCAACTTTCTAGCTTTCCTCTTTATACTTGCTATATCTATCCTGCCTTCGAAGGTACTCCTTGCTGTTTCCCAGGTTGAATGTCTTCTTTTCCATCAGCTGGGCTCTTCTGCTCATGCTTAATTTCATTTAAAAAGCCCTTTGAAATCATTGCAGCACTCTTTGCAATAGCTAGAACATGGAAGCAACCCAGAAGTCTGTTGACAGATGCATGGATAAGGAAGTTGTGGTACATATGCACAATGGAATATTACTCAGCCATAAAAAGGAAGACATTTGAGTCAGTTCTAATAAGGTAGGTAAACCTAGAGCCTATTATACAGAGTGAAGTAAGTCAGAAAGATTAATATTGTGTACTGTCAGCTACATATGGAGTCTAGAGGGATTGGGAGCAGGAGGAGAAGGGGACGACAGAGGATGAGATGGCTGGATGGCATCACTGACTCGTTGGACGCGAGTCTGAGTGAACTCCGGGAGTTGGTGATGGACAGGGAGGCCTGGCGTGCTGCAATTCATGGGGTCACAGAGTCAGACACGACTGAGTGACTGAACTGAACTGAGAAAGATGGTACTGATCAATTAATTTGCAAGGCAGCAATGGAGAAACAAACATAGAGAACAGATTTATGGACACGGGGAAAAGGGAGAATAGGGTGAGAGGTATGGAGAGAGTAACATGGAAACTTACATTACCATATGTAAAACAGACAGCCAATGGGAATTTTCTGTGTGTCTCAGGGAACTCAAACAGGGACTCCATATCAACCTAGAGGGGTGGGATGGGGAGGGAGATGGGAGGGAGGTTCACGAGGGAGAGGGCATATGTATACCTATGGCTGATCCAACCCACTCCAATGTTCTTGCCTGGAGAATCCCAGGGACGGAGGAGCCTTGTGGGCTGCAGTCCATGGGGTCGCACAGAGTCAGACACGACTGAAGCGACTTAGCAGCAGCAGCAGCAACAGCAGCAGCATGGCTGATCCATGTTGATGTTTGACAGAAAACAACAAAATTCTGTAAAGCAAATATCCTTCAGTTAAAAATAAATAAATTTAAAAACAAAAACAAAATTGTATAATGCATTCTTCAACTTTTCTCCCAGCTTTTTAACTCAGAGCCAGTCGTTTCTTTCTTGATATAGCTACACTGCCTTGTGTACTTATATAAGCCTTTGAGTTCAGTATTATAATTACTTATTTATCCATCTTTCAGACTATCTGATGGGCTATATGGCACAGGGATTATGTCTTATTAATTTATATATCATAAACACTTAACACAGAACCTGATTCTTTATTAGATAGGCTTTTATTGACAGACTTGAAAATCTCAATGCCATGTAATTATATTACATGGTTTGTATGACAGAGTTTGGATTTCCAGCAGCCAACTATAAAATAACCCTGAGAAACTGAATATATTTTGAAATTGAGCATTTCTTGTACTTTTTTCATGAAAATTCACATTTTACTTCAGGTTGCCATATCATTCAATGCCTGTTCATCAATTCAATACAAGTTGAAGTAAGATTTCACAAAAAGTAATAAGATAGACTTTTCATAGTCTTAACTATGTCCTGTTAGAAGCCATATATAGCAAGTTATTTTGAAATATTGCTTCTCCTTTCATACTGACAAGATGGTAGGAAACACAGTTTTCTGTTTGAAAAAGTGAATAAATGCATTGACAAAATACATGACTCAGCAAGTAGGTTTACAGACAGTAGAAGGAAGCAGTAGTATTAGAGCATACTCACTTCCTTTTTAATACATATGCTCATTGAAAGGCTTCTCTGGTGGCTCAGCTGGTGAAAAAAAACAAAACAAAACAAAAAAAACCCCGCCTGCCTGACAATGCAGGAGACCCAAGAGACACAGATTCAATCTCTGGGTCAGAAAGATCCCCTGCAGAAGGAAATGTAACCCACTCCAGTATTCTTGCCTGGAAAGTCACATGGAGAGGGGAGCCTGGTGGGCCACAGTCCATGGGTCACAAAGAGATGGACATGACTGAGCACACACACCCACAAGCATGCTCCATGAAAGAGGAAGAAGAAATTCTTGACACGAGTAGAGAATGGAGCTGCATGGTGATACTGTAGTCGAAGGAGAGGCCGGAGCTGTGAGGTCGCACCTTGTTAACTTGGCCATGTTCTCCGATCTGGGCTGAAGGCCCCAGTGACTCATTTTTTGTCCGTGTCCAAAGTGATTTGGCTCTGAAAGATATCACAGTGACTAAAACACAAGAGAGTATGTAAGTGTTGCTAGAATTCCAGTATATTAGTTTACAGTAAGAAATTGGCATAGGAAAAAGCAGTAGGATATGAGTATGATATTTGGATGAGAAAAGTTAAGTAGTAAAGTTAATGTTTAATTGCATCAGGCCCAGAATCACCTGTTGTGTCCATTTCACTATAGGGATAGTCTGACCACACGAATAGCCTTATGATTTGGAACAGAAAAAAGTTGCCACGGGCTTGTTAAGGTTTTTCTTCCCATGAACAGTGTTTTTATGGATTGTCAGCATATGTTTCTGTGATTCCCTTTTTTCTTTGCTTCTCTTTTCTAATTGACCTATTATTTATTTTGCTATTATAGTAATTATATTATGGTCAAATGTTGCTGGCTCTGCAGTTTTTCTTTTGTTTTACTCTTTTCATATCTCTGCCCTGGCCTATCTTGCAGTTTAACTTTCAGAGAGGACTCTTCTTTCTGAATTTCTGAGGCCCATCTCACTGTTGTCTCCAAGTAACTGACATTTGTTGAGCATGTTCTTGGTGCCTAGTATTATTAGCTCATTTTATAAGTTACAGAATCGAAATGTTTTAGGACTAACATTTTGCATATATAATCCTATTTTTTTACAGACTTATATGGGAAGTGTATGTTCTTATGCAAAAATAGACCCCCTGCCCTAAAGCTCACTGTATCACTATTGGAAATATGGTGGAATTGGATAAAAAAAATTGTACCAACTTCATACTCTGAGTTGTAACATCATTCATTTAAAGTGAATGAACTAAAAAAAAAATAAAATAAAATAAAGTGAATGAACTAGCGATGCATGTATCAAGATGGATAAGTCTCAGAAACATAATATTGAGTAAAAAGAGCAAGTTGCAGAAGATTTCAATACCATTTACGGGCTTCCCCAATGGCTCAGCAGGTAAATAACTGCCTTCAGTGCAGGAGACACAGGAGATGCAGGTTCGATCCCTGGGTTGGGAAGATCCCCTGGAGAAGGAAAAACAACCCACTCCAGTATTCTTGCCTGATAAATCCCATGGGCAGGGGAGCCTATGGGCTACAGTCCAAGAGTCAGACATGTCTGAGTGACTAAAACAGTATCATTTATATAAAGTTTGAAAGCAGGGAAAGAAAAATGGACTTCTAAGTAAAGTTAGTTAAACATATGAGTTTACTTTCTCCTTTTGAGCTTAATGAAGATGAAAGTGAAGCGTTTATTTTTAAAATCGAAACCACAATGAGGTACCATTTCACACCAGTCAGAATGGCAGCGANAGCAGATAAGAAAGCTTAGAAAGAACCCAGTTTAAACCACAGAACCCCAGAATGCTCAGCAATTAGCAGTGCCAGGACCCTGAAGGTGGAGTTGAGGCTGATGCTAAAAACAGTAACCTGGTTGAAAATCTATTTAAGAAGCAATTAGGTATTAACCAATAAATGTAGAAGAAATAATAGAGTTAATAATAATGACCATTTTTCAACTGTCATTGTGATAATCAATTCAAGGAAAAATCATTAGTGGATATAAAACCATTGGATTTTGTTGGGGAATAACATATTTACATGGTCTCAAGGTATCGCCCTACAGATTACTTATTAATTACAAAGGGAGAGAAAAAGTAACTTTATAGTGGACAAATTTCACCATACCACCTTAACCAGTTAGTCAAAAGTTGTATCAAGTAGAACAGACTTCACATCACAGTATGCCTCTTTGTGTAATGCAGTGAGTAAAACATCATTCATGCAGGGGTTTGTTTTTTTTTTTTTAAACTAACAGCCTTAATCAATTCACAAGGAAATAACCAGAAAAACCATGAAATGCCGGGCTAGTCATGTCAGTGTGATGAACGACAAAGAAAAACTAATCAACATGACAACTAAATGTGACATGTGGTCCTGAATGGGGGAAAACTTAGCTATAAAGGATCAGTTCAGTTCAGTCGCTCAGTTGTGTCCGACTCTTTGCAACCCCATGAATTGTAGCACACCAGGCCTCCCTGTCCAACACCAACTCCTGGAGTTCACTCAAACTACGTCCATCGAGTCGGTGATGCCATCCAGCCATCTCATCCTCGGTCGTCCCCTTCTCCTCCTGCCCCCATACACTCCCAGCATCAGAGTCTTTTCCAATGAGTCAGCTCTTCGCATGAGGTGGCCAAAGTACTGGAGTTTCAGCTTTAGCATCATTCCTTCCAAAGATATCCCAGGGCTGATCTCCTTCAGAATGGACTGGTTGGATCTCCTTGCAGTCCAAGAGACTCTCAAGAGTCTTCTCCAACACCACAGTTCAAAAGCATCAATTCTTCGGCACTCAGCCTTCTTCACAGTCCAACTCTCACATCCATACATGACCACTGGAAAAACCATACCCTTGACTAGATGGACCTTTGTTGGCAAAGTAATGTCTCTACTTTTCAACATGCTATCTAGGTTGGTCATAACTTTCCTTCCAAGGAGTAAGCGTCTTTTAATTTCATGGCTGCAGTCACCATCTGCAGTGATTTTGGAGCCCAAAAAAATAAAGTCTGACACTGTTTCCACTGTTTCCCCATCTATTTCCCATGAAGTGATGGGACCGGATGCCATGATCTTCGTTTTCTGAATGTTGAGCTTTAAGCCAACTTTTTCGCTCTCCTCCTTCACTTTCATCAAGAGGCTTTTTAGTTCCTCTTCACTTTCTGCCATAAGGGTGGTGTCATCTGCATATCTGAGGTTATTGATATTTCTCCCGGCAATCTTGATTCCAGCTTGTGTTTCTTCCAGTCCAGCGTTTCTCATGATGTACTCTGCATATAAGTTAAATAAGCAGGGAGACAATATACAGCCTTGACGTACTCCTTTTCCTATTTGGAACCAGTCTGTTGTTCCATGTCCAGTTCTAACTGTTGCTTCCTGACCTGCATACAGATTTCTCAAGAGGCAGGTTAGGTGGTCTGGTATTCCCATCTCTTTCAGAATTTTCCACAGTTTATTGTGATCCACACAGTCAAAGGCTTTGGCATAGTCAATAAAGCAGAAATAGATGTTTTTCTGGAACTCTCTTGCTTTTTCCATGATCCAGCGGATGTTGGCAATTTGATCTCTGGTTCCTCTGCCTTTTCTAAAACCAGCTTGAACATCAGGGAGTTCACGGTTCACATATTGCTGAAGCCTGGCTTGGAGAATTTTGAGCATTACTTTACTAGCGTGTGAGATGAGTGCAATTGTGCGGTAGTTTGAGCATTCTTTGGCATTGCCTTTCTTTGGAATTGGAATGAAAACTGACCTTTTCCAGTCCTGTGGCCACTGCTGAGTTTTCCAAATTTGCTGGCATATTGAGTGCAGCACTTTCACAGCATCATCTTTCAGGATTTGAAACAGCTCAACTGGAATTCCATCACCTCCACTAGCTTTGTTCTTAGTGATGCTTTCTAAGGCCCACTTGACTTCACATTCCAAGATGTCTGGCTCTAGATTAGTGATCACATCCTCATGATTATCTGGGTCGTGAAGATCTTTTCTGTACAGTTCTTCTGTGTATTCTTGCCACCTCTTCTTAATATCTTCTGCTTCTGTTAGGTCCATACCATTTCTATCCTTTATCGAGCCCATCTTTGCATGAAATGTTCCCTTGGTATCTCCAATTCTCTTGAAGAGATCTCTAGTCTTTCCCATTCTGTTGTTTTCCTCTATCTCTTTGCATTGATTGCTGAAGAAGGCTTTCTTATCTCTTCTTGCTATTCTTTGGAACTCTGCATTCAGATGCTTATATCTTTTCTTTTCTCCTTTGCTTTTCGCCTCTCTTCTTTTCAGTGCTATTTGTAAGGCTTCTCCAGACAGCCATTTTGCTTTTTTGCATTTCTTTTCCATGGGGATGGTCTTGATCCCTGTCTCCTGTACAATGTCACGAACCTCATTCCATAGTTCATCAGGAACTCTGTCTATCAGATCTAGGCCCTTAAATCTATTTCTCACTTCCACTGTATAATCATAAGGGATTTGATTTAGGTCATACCTGAATGGTCTAGCGGTTTTCCCTACTTTCTTCAATTTAAGTCTGAATTTGGAAATAAGGAGTTCATGATCTGAGCCACAGTCAGCTCCTGGTCTTGTTTTTGTTGACTGTATAGAGCTTCTCCATCTTTGGCTGCAAAGAATATAATCAATCTGATTTCGGTGTTGACCATCTGGTGATGTCCATGTGTAGAGTCTTCTCTTGTGTTGCTGGAAGAGGGTGTTTGCTATGACCAGTGCATTTTCTTGGCAAAACTCTATTAGTCTTTGCCCTGCTTCATTCCGCATTCCAAGGCCAAATTTGCCTGTTACTCCAGGTGTTTCTTGACTTCCTACTTTAGCATTCCAGTCCCCTATAATGAAAAGGACATCTTTTTTGGGTGTTAGCTCTACAAGGTCTTGTAGGTCTTCATAGAACTTCAGCTTCTTCAGTGTTACTGGTTGGGGCATAGGCTTGGATTACTGTGATATTGAGTGGTTTGCCTTGGAAACGAACAGAGGTCATTCTGTCGTTTTGAGATTGCATCCAAGTACCGCATTTCGGACTCTTTTGTTGACCATGATGGCTATTCCATTTCTTCTAAGGGATTCCTGCCCACAGTAGTAGATATACCAGTCATCTGAGTTAAATTCACCCATTCCAGTCCATTTTAGTTTGCTGATTCCTAGAATGTTAACATTCACTCTTGCCATCTCCTGTTTGACCACTTCCAATTTGCCTTGATTCATAGACCTGACATTCCAAGTTCCTATGCAATATTGTTCTTTACAGCATCGGATCTTGCTTCTATCACCAGTCACATCCACAACTAGATATTGTTTTTGCTTTGGCTCCATCCCTTCATTCTTTCTGGAGTTATTTCTCCACTGATCTCCAGTAGCATATTGGGTACCTACCGACCTGGGGAGTTCCTCTTTCAGTATCCTATCATTTTGCCTTTTCATAGTGTTCATGGGGTTCTCAAGGCAAGAATACTGAAGTGGTTTGCCATTCCCTTCTCCAGTGGACCACATTCTGTCAGACCTCTCCACCATGACCCGCCCATCTTGGGTGGTCCATGGGCATGGCTTAGTTTCATTGAGTTAGACAAGGCTGTGGTCCTAGTGTGATTAGATTGACTAGTTTTCTGTGATTATGGTTTCAGTGTGTCTGCCCCTTGATGCCCTCTCGCAACACCTACCGTCTTACTTGGATTTCTCTTACCTTGAACGTGAGGTATCTCTTCATGGCTGCTCCAGCAAAGTGCAGCCGTTGCTCCTTACCTTGGATGAGGGGTATCTCCTCACCGCCGCCCCTCCTGACCTTGAACATGGAGTAGCTCCTCTTGGCCCTCCTGCGCCCGTGCAGCCACCACTCCTTGGACTTGGGGTTGGTATAAAGGATATAAAGCTATAAAGGATAGCATTGGGATATTTCTTTAAATTTGAACATGAACCATGTATTAAATGATAGCATTGTATCAGTGTTAAATCTTCTGAAGAAAAAGAAAAGGATGCTGTTAAATTCCCTTTGTGAAAGTCTGAAAACCATATAACTTCTCTACCCAGTGGAAAACTGGAGGTTTTATTCATGAGGAAGGGAAAACAGTACAGACTGTTTTTCAGACAAATATGAAGGAAGAGTTACATTCTGAAAAATAAAGGGATTAAATGAACACATACATACTGAACATATAAAGTTGAATTACAGATAAGTATGTGGGAAATAAATAAATGTCATTATTTCCAAGAAAGACCTCGGGTAGGAAAAGGAAAAGTAATCCTAGTGTACAGAAAACTCACTTGTTGATAGTGTTTGTTCATAATACTAATATAAATGCTGAATGTTGATCTACAGCTATATTGAGGATATGCTCATTCGCTCAGTCGTGTCCGACTCTTTGCAGTCTCATGGACTGGACTGTAACCCACCAGGGTCCTCTGTCCATGGAATTTTCCAGGCAAGAATACTGGAATGGGTTGCCATTTCCATCTCCAAGGGATCTTCCCAACCCAGGGATTGAACTCGCATCTCCTATGTTAGCAAGAGGATTCTTTACCACTGAGCCACCTGGGAAGCAGGATAAATCCTCATTTTCAGTAATGAGAAGTTAGTATATAATCCTTAAAACTGAAAAATATAAAGCAGTGATCATAGAAGAATGTTATGGAGGGGTTGGGACAAAGTCTTCTTGATAGCTGTCAACACTTTTGTGGCTCCCTGATTTGACCTGTACCGTAAATATAAGGAATATATTCTTTATATATTTATTTATTTATAATATATTTATTCAGCCAGAAGAATATAAAGTAGTTGTTTCCCAGGAGGAAGAAATAATATTTTTCATAATAAGCCTTTTAGGGCAACGTGGCCTTACATAACTTGGATTTAAAGAAAGAATTTGAGAAACCACATGCACGATGCTGTAGATGAGGAGTAGGAGAGTTTTTTCTTCAGAGCACCAGATAAATATTTTGGCCGTTGTGAGACTATCTCTGTGGCAACTGTTAACCCTGCCAGCTTTTCTCTGAAAGCACCCATGGACGGTCTGTAAACCAGTAAGTGTGACTATGCCCAACACAACTTTATTTACAAGGCAAGCAGCAACTGGATCCTAGTTTGTCAACCCCTGCTTTCGATCGGTGGATTTGAAATTGTGATACCTGTACCCTGGGTACACAGAGACTTCCTGTGGGATATACAGGTATGGATAGCTTTAAAGCAATTAATTTCCATGTTCTCTCTTTCCATATGTAGTCCTTCCTAAGAAAAATTTGCCGGAGATCCTTCTGGTCTGCCAGTACTCCTTTCTTTATTCCTTCATAATCATCTGTTGTTCAGAAGAAAAGCTTCCTTCTTGTCCACCCTAAATCTAACTCTGGTGCATTGCCTTGGAATTTAAAAATCAGGGCACCAGACAAAGAGACATTGGAGAATCTGTCCTGAGGGAAAGTCCCTTGAGAACAAAACAGAAAATTTCAATAAAAATTATTGAAAGGGGCAACACATTATTTTGTCCAGGTGACAAAGACCCCAAGCTTTATAGTGTTTCTGTCTACCTAGCTATCCATTTATCTATCTTAAAATTAAAATCCCACAAGTGAGAAAGTTGTCACGGGCACACATAACACATTTTTTTGAATTTTAAAATTAAGTTAGACTTTTTTTCTGACAGATTTGGGTGATTGGATTTAACTTTGAGGACTGGTTTTGCCAATTAAGTTATATGGTTATGTTTTCCATAAATTGAATAAACTGCAGTCCAAAGCTTTGACAAAAATGTTTAAAGCATGCATTCTATCAACAGTAAACTGCCATTATTTAAGTGTCAAATAAGCATGGTGGTACATAGTTTTTAAAAGTCTTAGGAGATGAACATATTAAAGTTTTAAAAACCACTGCTGTTTTGTTTATGGATATATAAAGATGCAGTATAAGTATAAAAACATGCATGTAGTTGTTACTGCTGGGGAGGGACTGTGGACAAGGGGTCACTATTTTCTTGGTCTTATCTGTAGTTTTTATTTTCTTAAATTGGATGGTGGTCATACCTGTAGTGTTTTCTTTCTTAAGTTGGTCATATTTGTAGTGTTTTATTTCTTAAGTTGGATGGTAGGCACATGGGCGTAATTATATCATTAGCTATATTTATTTATGGGCTTCCCTCATAGCTAAGTTGGTAAAGAATCTGTCTGCAATGCAGGAGACCCAGGTTCAATCCCTGGATCGGGACGATCCTCTGGAGAAGGAAATGACAACCCACTCTACTAGCCTTGCCCGGAGAATCCCATGGACAGAAGAGCCTGGCAGGCTGCATTCCATAGGGTCGCAAGAGTCGGACATGCTTAGCGTCTAAACTGCCACCGCCATGTTTATTTATACACGTGAAATATTTCTTTTAAAAAGAATACAATGAAACCTTATAATAATATATTTTAAGTGAACATGTTGGATCCCTGATAGAAAAATAAGATATTCAGAATAAACTGAAAAATTAAATGCTTGAAATTCTAAAATAGCAAAAGCACTTAAGGAGTTACATGGCAATATGTATAAGAAACTAAAAAAAAAGGAAAAGAATCAATGTGGTTTAGTATTGGGAATTCCTTTTTAAATATTTCATGCTTTTATGGTTTTATTGTTCATTCAGTTACTTATCAGGCACCTAGTATGTGCTTAAAAGGTAACATAATTTCTTTGTAGATGTATGTTGTACATACCAGTTTGTCCTAGATATCTTAACTGTGTTAAATTATGTGTAAACCATTTTTAGTGTCATCTTTTTTCCTCTGTGAAACCGAATTAGTCTCATTCTTTAAGGTTGCAAGGTAAAAACAGTCACATATTGCCTTCTGAAACTGGATCTTATTGCAGGTTTACACAGAAGCTTTGTATCTTCAGTGGTATAGGCCTATGAGATCTTTGGTTTACAAGACTGGAAAGGATATATCCTGAGCTTCATCAACGTACCATTCTTTATTTATCTACTAGCATTTCTGCCTCCCCAAAGGAAAAGATGTGGTTGAATGGGTTTACCACCATCCACAATGAAAGGTCCCTGTTGGGCCAAGTTTTATGCCAGTTATTTGACCTCTTTCATACCTAACTCATTTGTGGCTGCCTTTAATCAGACCAGGAAGCAGGCTTGTCCCCAATCAGGACTGCCTGAAGTTTAGAGGTTTATATCTGCCAGTGTAATTTTGGGGCACTTTTGTGACTCTATGGCTTGGCCTGTACACTATGACCTTTCTTGTTTTTTTTCCTTTGCTTTATTTAAAAATTAGTAAATAATAATATTTCCTAGAAATAATAAATTACCACAAATCCTATGGCTGGCTGCACAGCTGTTAACTTCTAACAAGGTAATTTACCCACGTATTCATTGGCACATATTTGTAATTTTGGTATGTTTATTGCTTTGTTTCTGATATTTTCATATAACTGTCATGGTCTAGGAATATAAAAAAGCACTTGAAACACAATAACATAACACTTGGAGATGCCTTTTCTATGTACCTTCTTTGGTATTGCTCAGTTGTGTCCAGCTCTTCTTTGGTATCGCTCAGTCATGTCCGACTCTCTGTGACCCCATGGACTGTAGCCTGCCAGGCTCCTCTGTCCATAGAATTATCCAGGCCAGAAGCCTGGAGTGGGTAGCCATTCCTTTCTCCAGGGAATCTTCCCAATCCAGGAATTGAACTGGGGTCTCCTGCATTGCAGGCAGATTCTTTATCAGCTGAGCTACCAGGGTGGCCCTTTGGTATTGATCTCTACCTTTGTAAAAACTGAGAAAATAGGAAATTTGCCATGCTTCTCTAGAAAAGTGTAGTAAGGATGAAAGTGAATCATTTGTGTGTTTTGAGCTTCCCAGAATCTATACTCTAACCATAAGCTAGTGAGCATCTCTAACTATAGGTATTTATTTATTAATTGTGCTAGAAATTTTTGTTAGTTTATGCTATAAATCTTTGGTTTTCAAAACATTGATTTTAGATGAGTCTTAGAAAAAAGTATCTCAAATTTCAAGCCTCCCACCTTTCTCAGTCTGAAAGGATTGCTTCTTATATACTTCTGTACAAAGCTGAGGCCTGGGTTTAACCTTAGTTTTGGCACATATTTTCTACTGTTTTGACTTTTATCTGACTTGTAAAGCGTTATATATAAGCTTTCTTAAAGTTGTATATAAGTAAAGTGCTATTATTCATTATTTTTGGATATACTTGTCAGGTTCTTCTGAGATTCATCATAACCTACTGGGTGCCTATTTAAAAGTGTAGAATTAGTTGTGAGTAGTTAACCTTCTGAGTCATGTCATCAGTCACTAAGACAAGTCCCATTTAAAACTGGGTTTACCTCCAGAGAGGAAAAAGGTTAAAGGAGTTAAAATAAGATTAGGGTTTTTGTTTGTTTGATTCACACTTTTTCTCTGTTATCTCACCAAAACAATTTCTTGTAATTTTCCTTATTCATTATTGTGATATTCTTTACAATCTAAATTTTAGAAGAATTAATTGCTGCTGATCACTTTTATCAAATGTAATCTGATCATTGGATTTGCCTGCTGAGGAGCAAAGGGTGTGCTTAGCACCCTTTCTTCTGAGACTCCCACCTAAGGAATAGGCCCCCAAAACACATAGCTGTTAAAGCCAGTTGGGCTTACATCCATGAGACACACAAGACTATAGCAAACAAAGATGTGCTTGTTAATGGACAGGTATACTCACCCCAGCTGTGCAAAGGGAGCAGGTAGAAATGCCAGTTTCCCTGAAAAGGGCTTACCTGCATACTTTGAAAGTTGCTGCCTATGGGTCAGGCTTCAATTAGCACACTGTCTAGGGGACAGTGGCAACCCTCCATGGACATCGGATAAACCAGCAGACACCTGTCTACCTTCTCCCTCCAGACCACTCTAAGTTGCTGGTATCTCCCTGCAAAAAGCTTGTACATACATCTCGTGCCCCAGCTTTTGCAGCAGCTGCCAAAATGGACTGAATCACCTGGCTCTGATAGCTGCTGGGGCTTGCATTCATGAGCCCCGCAGGACTATAGCACACAAAGAAGCAGCTCTTAATGAGCACAGGAGCACCTTTTTGATCTTAAATAACCTGAAAGCCTGGCTGCTGCTGCTGCTTGCTGCTGCTGCTGCTAAGTCACTTCAGTCTTGTCCGACTCTGTGCGACCCCAGAGATGGCAGCCCATCAGGCTCCCCCGTCCCTGGGATTCTCTAGGCAAGAACACTGGAGTGGGTTGCCATTTCCTTCTCTAAGGCATGAAAGTGAAAAGGGAAAGTGAAGTCGCTCAGTCGTGTCTGACTCCTAGCGACCCCATTTACTTCAGCCTAGCAGGCTCCTCCGTCCATGGGATTTACCAGGCAAGTTTACTACAATGATGATAAACAACCAACACATTAGAAAATATTATTTCAAATCAGTGCATTTCCCATAGACTTGTGTATCCAGTCATTATCATTAGCTTAGAAACTTGATTATACTAAAAGCCAAAATATAGTAATACTAAAAGAAAGGTCCATTTCTGATGGAAGATGTTGAAATGCTATTTACTTATATGCCACAAGTTTAGGCACTTGCTTTTAATTTAATTTACTTTTTATTAAAAATGTTTTCCTTTTATTTGTACTTAAATACTTTTATTGGGTTAAGATTGCTTTTTATCTTTAATGTATGAAATTCTTGACATGTAGTAATAAGGTTGAAATGTTTTCTGAATTGCACAGTTGGCGAAATGTTCAAGAGGAAAGTAAAGTTTTTTTTCCCTGTCGTCTTTCAAACTATTTCTGGCTTTTCGATAATTATTTGTTGTGACAGTCTCTCTTCTTCTGATAGGGAAAAGTTATAATTTATTGAGGACTAATAAGCATAGGGGTTCAGTAATCATCTCCCCCACAGACTCACACTTAATTGTGTTATCTGTGGTCACCAAATTACATGACAGTTTATCATAAAAACATTTCATTTCATACGTGTTTGTTGAAATACCATCACTAACAAGATTTTCTATTGAATGTTTCCCAAATTTTTATCACTAGATGTATATTTTTGCCAAGAAATTTACATTGCGTAGTAATTTGAATGCAATAATTATAAAAAGCCAAAGCATATTATCACTCTAGAGTAATACTTGTTGACAATATTCATTTGCATATTGGAAAAATATTTGCATCTAGTAAGTCCAATGATATATTCAGTGAAGATTAATATATTACATTGTCACCCAACAAAATGTCACAGTTGCCTCTCAATTTAAGAAACAAAAGTAAATGATAGCATAGATTGTAAACACTATTAACCTATACTATGAAAATAGAACTCAGCTTTTGTTCAACTTATATTTGTATTAGACTTTTGAATTCTAATCCACAGATATTCTTTAAAAATTCCTAGATAGGAACTTTACTAATTCCTGCCACAATTAAAAGATATTTTAGTCTAAAAGGAAAGAAACATTCTTCAGAATATTTATAAAAATCCATCTAACCTGAGTATCGCAGAGTTTTTTCTTGCCAGAATGAAAAGGGTCCAGCCCTCATATCTTGAAGTGAACTCTTTTATCTAGCAAGTGGCAAAACATCCTATCCTAACCTTCAGTCTATATCCTTATTAACCAATTCTGCTCAAAGAATTGACTCTCACTGTTGCTGAAGCTTGTGCCTAAATATCTGAAGAAACCAGGTTACCAGTTCCTAAGTTTTGGAGTGCTCTAGCATCGCAACACTTTTTTTAATCCTAAATTAGTAATACAGTATGCGTTCATTTTTGAAAGTGAACTCTAGTGATAGATTTTAGAACCATCAAAAATTCTTCAGATATAGAATGTGGATGCACTGTTGACTGTCACAGAAACAATATTGCAAGGTTCTGCATGAGAAGAATTTCCTCAAAGATCACATATAACTTGTCTGACTCAGTTGCCACATTATTCCAGTGTTATGGAACTTACACTCTAGTGGGAAAAACAGACATGTAGCAGCTACCAAAATTGGTCATTGCAAACTGTAAAAAGAGCTCTGAGGAGAAAAGCAAAATAAGACAGAATAACAGGGACAGCTTTCTTTAAATGAGCGTTTAGGTAAGCTACTCTGTGACAGTTCTGTTTAGGCTGAGACTTGAAGAATAAAAAGGAACAAGCAAGAAAAGAGTGAGTGGCATGACAACTAAGCCAGATACTATAATGAAGAGTTGACAAATTTGACAGCATAAGAAATTTTTACTTTTTCACTAAAATATCCTAGACAAGGTTGGAGGCAAAACAAAGATGAGGTGGGGGTGGTTTTTAAATACAAAACAGACAAAGACTTTTTGTATTGATCATGTTGTCAGAAAACATGTATTCTCATTCACAATAGGTACAGGTAAGTGTAAGTTAATGCTGACTGTTTAGAAATCATTTTTCCAAATAAAGCTGGCCCTCAGTATCCATGGGTTCCACATCCATGGATTCAGCCAGCCGTGGATTACATTTGCTGTTGGTTGAATTCACAGATGCCAGACACTCGCATATGGAGGCCAATTTAAGAGATGAGCGTCAGAAGTTTTGGTGTCTGCAGGGGCTCTAGAACCAATCTCCCTGGGGTATCAAGGGACATCTCTATATGGGAACCTGTTTTTTTGGCTGTGCTGGGTCTTCATTGCTGTGTGGGCTTTTCTCTAGTTGCCACCAGCGGGGACCACTCTTCCTTGTGGTGCGGGGGCTTCTCATTGTGGTAGCTTCTTTTTTTAAGGCCCTAGGACCATACAGACCCTAGGGCTTGGGGGCATTAGTGGTTGCAGCACACAGACTCCATAGTTGCTGCCCAGGGGCCCCAGAGTGCAGGTTCAGTAATCATGGTGCACATGCTTAGCTGCTCCAAGGCATGCGGGATCTTTCCGGATGAGGGATTGAGCCCATGAGCCCTGCACTGGCACGTGGACTCTCATCCACTGCGAAGTCCCATGGGAACCTTTTAATGTCGTGGTTTTGGTTGTGAGAAGGTAGCCTAAGGAATGATTGGCAAGTGTGTAATATTTTATACAAGAATGTTGTTTGTAGTATTGTAAAATATAAAGCATCCTAAACATCAATCTATAAGGGATTGAGTAAATAAATGATGTTACTTCTGTGCAATGGAATACTAGCTGCTGTGCAGTTATTAGGGCCTCCCAGGAGGTTCAGTGGTAAAGAATCTGCCTGCCAAAGCAGGAGATGCAAGAGGCATGTGTTTGATCCCTGGGTTGGGAAGATACCCTGGAGTAGGAAATGGCAACCCACTCCAATATTCTTACCTGGAAAATCACATGGACAGAGGAGCCTGGTGGGCTACAGTCCACGGGGTCACAAAGAGTCAGACATGACTGAATGAGCACAAATACACATGCAGCTGTTAAGAAGGATAATATACACAGTGAAAGGAACCATCAACAAAAGGAAAAAGCAACCCACTGAGTGGGAGAAGATACTTGCAAATGATTTGTGTCATAAAGGGTTAATTTTAAAATATACAAAGAACTCATGCAACTTAATATTTTTTAAAGGAAAACAGGTTAAATAATGAGTTTAGTAGCTAAGTCACATCTGACTCTTTTGTGACCCTAAGGACTGTAGCCTGCCAGACTCCTCTGTCCATGGGATTTTCTAGGCAAGAATACTGGCGTGTGTTGCCATTTCCTTCTCCAGGATGTTCCCAACCCAGGGATCGAGATCTATATTTATTTATTATATTATTATATATAATTATAAATTATAATATATAGTATGCTGCTGCTAAGTCACTTCAGTTGTGTCCGACTCTATGTGACCCCATAGACGGCAGCCCACCAGGCTCCCCCGTCCCTGGGATTCTCCAGGCAAGAACACTGGAGTGGGTTGCCATTTCCTTCTCCAATGCATGGAAGTGAAAAGTGAAAGTGAAGTCGCTCAGTCATGTCTGACTCTTCGCGACCCCATGGACTGCAGCCTTCCAGTCTCCTCCATCCATGGGATTTCCTAGGCAAGAGTACTGGAGTGGGGTGCCATTGCCTTCTCCGAATATATAGTATAATTATGTAATATATAGTAATATAATTTATAGTTTATTATATTATAATAATACATTATTTATATAATTATAATATGTAGTATTTATACAATATATGTATTGTAAAATGTGTATATATTGTAGAGGAAAGTCTGTAATTATATACTCCAGACTTTTCAACAGTGAAAATGAAATTATAAAAGATTTACCTTTTGACTTCATGGATTTTTGTTTAAATTTCAGTATTTGTTCAAAATGTGTTAGTTTTATAGGGAAAAAAGTGATTTTGAGTGGGAAAAAGAACATTCAAAAGGAGCTTAAAAATGTTGTTTACTCCTTTGCTAGTTTACTATTTCAAATTTCCTGTTTCTTAGTAAACCCAAAGGGCAGGCTAATTAAATGAGAAGGATATGGCAATAGCAGGCAGTCGCCACTTAGCTTATATTCACTATGTTTTTCATTGGTTTGTCATTTCTCTCCTTTTACTAGAATTTAAGCCCCATGAGAGCAGGAACTGCCTCATGTCCCCTGCCATATCTCTTGAATCTAGAACAGTACCCAGCTCAAAGCAGGAGCTCAGTCGTATCGAATGAGTATATATTAATAAGTGAAAGTGAAAGAGAAGTTTCAGCTGAGAGCATCTTGGTGAATGTCTGAGGAAGCCCCTTCTTTCTCTGCCCTTGATTTCCTTTTGCCGTTGCTGCTGTTTCCCAGTGTTATGTCTCAGTGACCATGTTGCCACCCTTCCCGCAGTTCTCGTGAGAGTTCTCACGCTGCCTGGTTCCTTCTCTTTCCTGTCTCCATCAGGCTTGGACAGTCCTGAGCCTTTCTTTCTCTCCTGGCACCAAACCTAAAGGAAGCCTAGCTCCTGGGCTGCCACTCAGGCCCAGTTGAGTTTTCACCTACCTGCTCACCTGATTGCCTGACCTTTAGCACTCACTCTACAATCCTAATTAGTATCTTAGCGTTTTCATTTCTCTCTTAGAAGAAAAGATGTTACTGTGATTCCTCCCTTTTATCGTCTCTCCCTGCCTGTATCATTTGGGATGGTTTCATCAGTCACTGCCCTTCTGGGAATTCTGCTCTGCTCCCAGTATAATTGCTACAGACAGCCCCAACTGCTGTCTGTCGGTGCTACTTCCGTTGCCTGGATTGGGTGGTGTTGCTGTTGCTGGTGTAGTGGTGGTGGTTTACTGACTGCTGCATTTCCAGTGGCCACGTGGTCTCCTCCCACTCTCTGCTGCTCCCCACCCTTTCCCAAGCCTGTCCTCCTCTTTCTGCCTCCTCCAGTCCCTCCATAGGAAGGGAGACACATGGGTACTCTCCGGAGGTGTGGGGAGTGGGGTCCTGAGCTCCACCTTAAGTGAAGGGTCATTTACCTGCCTGCCTCCCCACAGTACCCCTGCCTTTCTGAGGGGACAGCTCCACCAGTCCCTCTCAGATGGCAGCAGCTTGCTTTCACGTCTCAGTCAGTCTTAGTCATATGGATGTGATGCTGTCATTTATCACGTGGTATTTTTTATTGCAAATATGCTGCACTCTAGTTAAATTGCTTAATATACACTAGACAGGGACTATAACCATTATTGTAAAACTGTTTCTCTGAGTGGATAAGAGTGTTTTAAGTCCAAAATAATTGGTTTATTATTAAACCTTCTTATTTTAATGTCTTCCTAAGTTAGAACTTTGTATTCAAGCGGTGATATTTTTAAGTTAATGGTTGACAGATAAAAGATATACAAAGAAAAAGAGACAAATAATTTTATTAATTTCCAAAAGAGCAAATTGAGTCATGCTTACTACATTGATTTTTTTTTTAAAGAATGTAAGCTCCCAAGAGTACAAATAAATTTGTACCTATCTTTTCTCACTTTTCAAGTTATTAAAGCATTTCTAGCATATGAAGAGAAGGGCTTTAAGTCACTTATAATCAGAATTTGCACCATGGAATATGATTTCTCCTTGATAACTAGCTATTGAAGTTTAGATTTGGATTTACAACACAACTGCAAAATACAGAATTAATCTGCTCATTCGGCAGTTAGTAAAATGCGTATACCAAATCCATTAACTCTAAGATTATATTGAATATCTATTCTATGCTAAGTATTCTAGGCACTGAGTGTGCAGGGAGGAAAGAGGTACAAAGGCAGCCAGAAACCCATCCTCTTTGACATAACAAAATGTTTATGTCCATTTACCCTCTATTTTAGCAATCCAGCTTCTAGAAATCTATCCAGAATTAGCTGGTGAAAATACATAATTTGGTGTAAAATATAGCATAGTGAAAGACTAGGAACAACATAGATGTCTGTCTGTTGATAAGCCATGGTATGCCTGCACAGTGGAGGCTGTCTGCTCGCCACACTCTCACTCTCCGTACCTTGGAAGCAGTCCTTTCTTGAAGGGGGAGCTGATCCGAGTACCTCCGTGTCTGTCATCAGCAAGTTTGGGTTTTGTTCTAAGGACCTGTTAAAGAACTGTTAATGGGAAGTGGCATCAAGTATCAGAGGTTTCTATGTGGACATTAGATCATAGAGGACCCAGGAGAGCTGTTAGAAAGCTATTGTAATCTAGGCAAGAAATGCTGTTGGCAGTGAAGATGGAGAGAACTACACAGTTCCAGATACGTTTTGGAGGATTTTAGTAAATGCACACAGTTGTGTAAGGGAGGCTGAGGTACCTGCTTAGCTGAAGTGCTGCTTCCCACCATGGGGACAGCCCAGCAGCCTCTTCCCCCTCCCCAGGTCCTGCCCAGGTTTGCCTTTGATATGTCAGAAAGACTCCTCCCAGAGTATGGTGTGTTAACTTCTCCAGGCTGCCTGTTAGGAGCATGCCCCTCTCTATGTACTATGTACGTACAATGGGGTGTCACCTTGGAGCTTGTCTGTATCTTAACACATGAAGAAGGGGAATATGGCAAAGCTGCCCCGTACCGGGGGAGCAATGCAGTGAGGCAGCGCTCCTGAGCCCAGCTGTGTGCGGAGCACTGTGCAGGGCCTGCTGAGTACTGCACGAGGCAATGGTGAGTAGAGGAGAGAACGCACTGGAGATGGAAGGTTCCGTCTCAAGTCTAAGCTAATGATGTGGCCCTGAGCTGGTCCTCTTGAGCTTCATTGGTCTTGGATATATTTAATTTAAAGTATCCCTTAGATATCCAAGGGAAGACTTCAGTTAGACAGTTGACTGAGTGATTTGGGAGCTTGGAGAGTGGTCATACCTGAAAGTGCAAATTTGAGATTCTTCAGTTCTATATGGAAAGTTACCTGGGGAGAAAGTATAAAGAAGTGAGGCTAGCATTGTCCTAAAGCACTTCAGGATTTGGAGGTTTGGCTGAGAAGGTGCTAAGAGTTCCGTACAAAATATGAGGATGTTTTATAGACGTCTCCAGTTCGGTATGTCTAAGATGGAGCTCCTCTTTTTCTCTCCTTCCTACCGGGTTAGTGGCATTATCCATCATCCTCATCAGAAATGTAGAGATTGTCCTGGTCTCCTTCACCTCCACGTACTTGTTGACCAAGACCTTTCTCCTTTTGACTGTCTTACCAGTCTGTCCTTTACTGTCCGTTGCACTCCCATTGCCTTGGTTCCTGTCCTGATGATTTCTCAGTTGTATTTCTGCAGATGCGCCCTGCTTATTTCTCTCTTCCAACCTCGCCTGCCCTCCAGTCCAGTTTCTACAGTTTCCAGAACCTTTTTTTAAAATGTTAAGTCTCTTGCTATGGTTGGCATATTTTACAAATAAAAATACAGGTAGTTGTGTTATTGTGCTCAGTCGTGTCCAACTCGTGGCAGCCCCGTGGACCGTGGCCCGCCAGGCTCCTCTGTCCATGGGATTTCCCAAGCAAGAATACTGGAGTGGGTTGCCATTTCCTTCTCCAGGACATCTTCCTGACCGAGGGATAGAACCCGTGTCTCTTGTGTTTCCTGCCTTGACAGGCAGATTCTTTACCGCTGCACCACCGGAGAAGAACCCCTCTGAGAAATACAAGGCACCTAGTTAAATATAACTTTCAGGCAATAATTATGAGTATGCCCCAGGCAACAGTTAGGACATACTTAGAGTAATTATTGTTTGTTTATCTGAAATTCAAATTAACTGAGGTTTCTCTACTCTCTGTCCGGAAATCCAGTCTTGCTTCAAAAGTCATAATAGTTCAGGGTAAAATCTGAATGTCCTGCTGTCACGTTATAAATTCAGAGTGTTCTGGCCTCTCCGTGCTGTGTGAACTACTTACGGTGTCCTGAATTCACTGTGCTGCTTTACTCCTTCATGCCTCTGAGCGTACACTTACCTTTTCCCAGGATGCCCCCTCTTCTCAGTTTTCTGGTTAATTCCAGTTGCTAAGACTCAGCCATTATCCTCTCTAGGAAGTCATTTCTAACCCCCTACTCCCCACCTTGTGGATAATAATAGAAACACCAGCTTTTCTTCTGCCATCTGGTAACATTCTTTGCTTGATATTATCAGAGATCTTCTCATATTGCAAGTTTAATTAATTTTTTACCTGTCTCTCTTTCCTAGATGGTGAGTTCCTTAACAACAGGGTAAAAATTGTTTCCTTTAACTCTGTGCCCTTGGTAGATAGTGGGCTCTTAATGTGTGAATGGGCTTCCCTTGTAGCTCAGTAAAGAATTTGCCTGCAGTGCAGGAGACCTGGGTTCGATCCCTGGATTGGGAAGATCCCCTGGAGAAGGAAATGGCAACCCACTCCAGTATCCTTGCCTGGAAAATCTCATGGACAGAGGAACCTGGTAGACGGCAGTCCATGGGGTCACAGAGAGTCGGGCAAAACTGAGCGACTAACAAACACAATGTGTGAAGAAACTAATGAATGAGAGTGAATGAGAGCGTAGGAAGGAACCCGTAACTCTGCTCTTCCCTGCCGTGACTCCTCCGAAAGTCTGTGTTGCAGCAAGCTGCTTCCTTGGCCTGTCCTCCTCTCTGCCCCGGGGATGCTGCATAAGAGTCAGAGGCAGGTTCTATCCTCTGTATACCCAGGGCCTTGAAGTGTAGGTGCCCCAGTAGGTATGTACTGAATGAGGAGTGCGTGAATGGATGAGTATGTCTTGCAGGACTCCAGGTCCTGTTATCCCTTGTATCAGGGGACATTATCCCTGCATTAGGTCCTCGGGGGGAAACCCCCGACCATGACGGTTTCGAATCTCTAGGGCATCTTCTGTACAGTGGGAGCTGAAGCTTCTCTGACTGGGTCTCACCTCTTCTCACACAACTCCACTACTTCCCTCTCCCGACCTAGGGGAGAAGACCTCTTTTCTCCCTGCGGCAGCTGGCATATAACAGCTCAATAAATTCACATATGGAGCCTCCAGGGCTCAGCCCCTCTCTCCCACTCTCAAAGCCCATGCCTTGAAAGCCGTGGGGACCTGACATCGCTTTCTCTCTCTTCCAGGGATTGTGGTCTTTACCACTTCCCAAACAGGAGCAAGGCTTGCTTTGTCTCCCACCAGGACAGTTCAATTAAAGAGGACTAATATTAAATGGCTCTAATTAATTTTTTATTAATGTTTAACTGCTAAATTCCTTTTTCAATTAAATAATTGTGTCTTTATGCTCAAAGGTCTTTTTTTATTTTCATATATATGGAAGTTCATTTGTTTTATTAAGGGAAGTACCACCTGCAAAACTATTAATGATGAGCTCTGTGATTAGTTCCTTTCAGTGACATTTTGAGATTTAATAATTAATCTGGCTCAAGTTCAAAGAAGGAAAACTCAATGCCAGAAATTCCTAGCCGGCAAGGAATATAAACAGCCCTTACAGTTTGTTCCCTCAAATAATAAGAACCATTGAGATCAACTTCTTGCAATTAGAAACGTTTTGAGAAAATGCAGGAGGAAAGTTCAAGAAAGCATGTCAAAACAACGAGACTCAGGCTGCGTTTTCATTCTTGTAATTGATCAAAGTCTGTTTGCAGTAGACTCGGATGTGAATAAATCAAATGTGACTGATTTGGCAGAGGCACACGAGTGACTGGCGGGAACACGTAGCAGGAGCAGCTTCTGTTAAAGCAGAGCTTGCTTCGTGGTGGTTGCATTCTAGTAGATTTCTGAGCAACCCAGGGCTATCGTTCTCACCTAAGCTCTGTCATTTATTTACCCTTTTGGCTTCTACTCCCATCCAGGCAAGATTAAATTCATTTTTGATTACTAATCTAACAGGCGTTATCTCTGGTCTGAACAAAAAGTACCTTTGATGACATATGTACCCTCCCCTCCCCCATTTTTTTCCTATTCTCTCTTTCATGTATCTTAAAAAGGGTGATCTAATAACTTATTATTTCATCCTGGCAGTGCAACTTGTAGAACTAGAAAATGTAGTTGAAACAATTTGGCAATATTTTCAAGCTTAGGCATCCTTACTGCTTTTGTGAGGTCTGAATTGTTTCTTGGTATGTTGCAAAATCACTGCAGATGGTGACTGCAGCCATGAAATTAAAAGACGCTTACTCCTTGGAAGGAAAGTTATGACCAACCTAGACAGCATGTTGAAAAGCAGAGACATTACTTTGCCAACTAAGGTCCGTCTAGTCAAGGCTATGATTTTTCCAGTGGTCATGTATGGATGTGAGAGTTGGACTGTGAAGAAAGCTAAGCGCCTAAGAATTGATGCTTTTGAACTGTGGTGTTGGAGAAGACTCTTGAGAGTCCCTTGGACTGCAAGGAGATCCAACCAGTCCATCCTAAAGGAGATCAGTCCTGGGTGTTCATTGGAAGGACTGGTGCTAAAGCTGAAACTCCAGTACTTTGGCCACCTCATGCAAAGAATTGACTCATTGGAAAAGACTCTGATGCTGGGAGGGATTGAGGGCAGGAGGAGAAGGGGACAACAGAGGATGAGATGGCTGGATGGTATCACCGACTCGATGGACGTGAGTCTTGAGTGAACTCCGGGAGATGGTGATGGACAGGGAGGCCTGGCATGCTGAGTTTCATGGGGTTGCAAAGAGTCAGACATGACTGAGCGACTGAACTGGGCTGATGTTGCAAAATTGACACTGCAAAAGATAATATTCATTTTAGAATATTTTGAAACACTTGTAAACCAAATTCCCATTATAATTCTGTTGATTGTGGGGGTGGAGTATGTGACATATACTGGGAGGCTACTTTCTGAATGAGACCACTAAGCCAAATGTCTCTAAGGTTTGAGGACCTGTGTCATACTTCATGCCAAATCTTCACTTAAATCTAGTTATTAAATCTTTTTGTATTCTTCAAAATGTTTTTTTTTAATGGACTCAAAGGTAACATGGGGCTTCCCAGGTGGCTCAGTGGGCAAAGAATCCACCTACAATGCAGGAGACTCAGGGAACCTGGGTTCCATCTCTGGGTCGGGAAGATCCTCTGGAGGAGAGCATGGCAACCCAGTCCAGTATTCTTGTCTGGAGAATCTTATGGACAGAGGAGCTGGGGGCTACAGTTCATGGAGTCACAAAGAGTCAGCCAAGACTGATGTGACTGAGCAAGCGAAGGCAATATATTCATACTTAAAATTTTAATATCCATTATGCTGCTGCTGCTAAGTCGCTTCAGTCATGTCTGACTCTGTGCAACCCCATAGACAGCAGCCCAGCAGGCTTCCCCGTCCCCGGGATTCTACAGGCAAGAACACTGGAGTGGGTATCCATTATGCTGAAAATTATTTCTTGGTATATAGAGTTTAAATTATGGAAAGAACACGGAGCTGTCAAAGTAAAATATATTGTGTATATCACATGAGCTAGTAAGAGGTGAAAAATGTATGGATAGGGGAGAATGTATTTAGTAATTTAAATATTTTAGAAAATTGATCTGTTTCTAAAGGCTAAAATTAGCATTGTAATATCTTTATCTTATGTGTACTTTGAAAGGTATGTATCTATATTCAGTAATTATTTNATGGAAAGAACACGGAGCTGTCAAAGTAAAATATATTGTGTATATCACATGAGCTAGTAAGAGGTGAAAAATGTATGGATAGGGGAGAATGTATTTAGTAATTTAAATATTTTAGAAAATTGATCTGTTTCTAAAGGCTAAAATTAGCATTGTAATATCTTTATCTTATGTGTACTTTGAAAGGTATGTATCTATATTCAGTAATTATTCGAGATACATTTGTATCAAGCTTTTGCCACAAATGTATTGTGAATTTAAATTTTTAAATTAAGACTTTAAAGAATTTAGGTTCATATTTTTTGTATATGACTGGATCATTATGAAACAGCCATGTTTTTGTTGTTCCCATAGAAGGCTGAAAAATCATCCAGTGACATGGGCAATTTCATCATTAGTCATAAGACTGACTCCTAAGCTTTTACTTGCTTTTGAAAATACTAAACTTTCTAACAATGAAACACTGCTGAATTTACTTTAAACTGTATTTAGATGTTTTTAATCTTGGGTTTTCTTTTGTACTTAAGTTTGAGCATAGTTATATGTGATACACTTGAAATTCACAAGTACTTGAAACCAAATGGAGACCATTTATAAATACCAAACTCCAGAGGAGTGTGAAGGCAGAATCTTAAAGAAAAAAATGGGTTATATTATATGTAACTGTGTTCTGTCTGCCTTTTTTCCTAGCTGGATTCATAGCAGTTTAAAAACAAACATTAGAATTTCCTAATAAAGGACTGACCATTAGCTCTATATTCCATTTCCAGTTCTATTTGTATAAAAATTACAAAATAATTTTGAAGTCTATTATAGAATTTTATCTTTAAATGAATATCACACCATCATATATATGTATATAGAGTGTGTTACTGAAATGACAGAAAAATTTTCCATTGACTAGGCTGAGACTCTAAAGAGAGAACTAAGGTTAGGGGATTGAGCTCCTGAATTACATCATGAAAAGAGTTTTTCATTTTTATTTATACATACATGTGGCACATACAAATAAGCAGACTAATTTAAAAAAATACTAGTGATACTTTACATATCTTCAGTTATTAATCATGGGTCATTTGTATTTATCTTCCTCTTGTTCAAAAGGTATATGTGTAACAGTAAATATTCCTAAATGCTGTTATATGTGTGCTTAGATCAGTGTCCAAATACTCAATTCTGTTTAATAGTTTAGACTCAGAATCGTTCATTCGTATACCTCTTGTCCCAGTGTGGCCCCAGGCATGCGGAATGACATGGATACCTGAGATGGGAAAATCTTTGGGTCACCATTTAAACTCACTCAGTTCTCATCCCTTTCTTCCTCCAGTTGTTGTTCAGTCTCTAGGTCATGCCCTGCTCTTGGGAACCCCATGGACTGTGGCACACCAGGCTCCTTTGTTTTCTCTTGTCTCCCAGAGTTTGCTCAAATTCATATCCATTGAGTCAGTGTGCTATCTAACCATTTCATCTAACCATTTCATCCTTTACCACCCCCTTCTCCTTTTGCCTTCAGTCTTTCTCAGCATCAGGGTCTTTTCCGGTGAGCTGGCTCTTTGCATCAAGTGGCCAAAGTATTGGAGCTTCAGCTTCAACTTCAGCATCAGTCCTTCGAGTGAATATTCAGGATTGATTTCCTTTAAGATTGACTGGTTTGATCTCCTTGCTGTCCAGAGGACTGTCAAGAGTCTTCTCCAGCACCACAATTCAAAAGCTTAATTCTTCAGCACTCAGCCTTATTTATGGTCCAACTCTGACATCCATACATCATGCTAGTGCTCAATAACTTCAGTCGTGTGTGACTCTTGGCAACCCTGTGAACTGTAACCCACCAGGCTCCTCTGTCCATGGGATTCTCCAGGCAAGAACACTGGAGTGGGTTGCCGTGCCCTCTAGGGGATCTTCCCAACCCAGGGATCAAAACCAGATCTCCTGCATTGTGGGTGGATTCTTTACTATCTGAGGCACCAGGGAAGCCCAAGAATACCGGAGTGGGTAGCCTATCCCTTCTCCAGAGAATCTTCCCAATGCAGGAATCAAACTGGGATCTCCTGCATTGCAGGTGGATTCTTTACCAGCTGAGTCACCAGGGAAGCCCAGAAAGGGTTCCCTGACCAGGAATCAAACCCAAGCCATGAGAGAGCTGACTCCTAACCTCTAGACAACCAGGGAGTGTCTCGTCCGTACATATCTACTGGAAAAAACATGGCTGACTTTTGTTGGCAAGGTGATGTATTTCAAGCTTCGTTTTTATCTATATTTTGTTCATTAAAGGAAAAAACAACTTTAAAAACACTTGTCAGTGCTGTTGTTCGGTCGCTCAGTGTGTGTCCGACTCTTGTGACCCCACGGGCTGCAGCATGCCAGGCTTCCCTGTCCTTCACCATCTCCTGGAGATGGCTCTCTTGTCATTACCATGCCTATTATTTCCAACATTCAGGAGAACAATAGTACAGCTACTGAAAGGGCTTATCTTAAGCAGGGCTCTTAGCAAAAGGGATGACAGAGGATGAGATGGTTGGATGGCATCACTGATTCAATGGACATGAGTTTGAGTAGCTTCTGGGAGTTGGTGATGGACCGGGAAGCCTGGCGTGCTGCGGTCCATGGGGTCGCAGAGTCTGACACGACTGAGCGACTGGACTGAACTGAACTGATCTTAGCAAAGAAGCGGCATTGAAAAGGACTTGAGCTGCAACATTTTAGGGCCTTGAGTTCTTATCACTGAATTAATAAATAGTACACATTAAGTAGGGCTTCTCTGGTGCTCAGCAGTAAAGAATCCACCTGCCAGTGTAGGAGATGCAGGTTTGATCCCTGGGTCAGGAAGATCCCCTGGAAAAGGAAACGGCTACCCAGTTCAGTATTCTTGCCCGGAAAATCCCATGGACAGAGGAGGCTGGAGGACTACAGTCCATAGGGTTGCAAAGAGTTGGACACAACTTAGCGACTAAACAATAACACTAACATAGAAAGTAACCATTAACTTGTCTGCACTACAAAAACAAGGTTAAGCTTGTTAAGGGCATATGACGCTTTTTTTTTTTAATCTCCTTTTCAGTGTAATCCTTCACAAACAACGGTGATTTATATTTTGACTAAAGAAATACAGAAATTCAAACATTTCACATGATACTTTTCACAAGTGAGTTTGTCTGTTTGTCCAATATCAAGTCTCTCCTGTAAACACCTCAAGCCTAAGCTAATTTGCTCCAGCTAAACAGCCCTGGTGCCTGTTGAAATGAGACTGTCACAGAACAGTGGTCATTCATAAACAATATATTTGGGAAAGTTCTGAAACACCAGATTTTGGTACAGCTTGTGCTTTCTCTGAAGGTATGTGGTTTTTCGAGTTTTTCCTCTTCTTCCCTGAGATTGGTTGAGAATGGTATCCTTCAGTGCTTCACTCCAGGGGACTCTTTGGTGAGACCTTCTCAGAAACAAGTTGACCTCATACATGACTTTCTGTTTCTCCACCCCACCAGAGTCAGCTTCAGTGGAGAAGGGCCTTTGGAAGCCAGGACAGTGGAAGGTTTGCAAGACATGGAAGGTTTGGTGGGCAGAGGCTCTTTGTCTGGTGGGAGTAGGGAGGGAATGAGGCGTCGTCTGTCCCCGAGGTAGTGCTGTTAATTTGAGTTCTGCATGTGCTCAAAACAGTCCTCTTTCATTTCAAGCTATACTTCTCCTCTATTTACTGACATTTTTGCAAAGCTTGACAAGTCCTTCTGGTGGGGATACAATGATGATAACCCTCAAAATCTATAGCAGTAGTTTCAATGCACAAAGTGATGATGCTACTCGTGGGCTCAAGTAGCTGAGAGTGGATTGACATAAAGTCACAGGGCACTGAGTACCTGGCAGAGTGTCCCAAAGTCTAGCATTTTTCCCTGCAATGAAGGCCTTCATTCTGATATTTCTGGCACTATTCATTCCTTTATGATTCACATTTCCATATTGTATCATTTTTCAACCTAAATTAATTCCTTTAATGTTCTTATAATACAAGTTTGCTTGTGACAAAAACACACCCCCCTCTTTTATTTGGTCTGAAAATCTCATCATGCCTTATTTTTAAAGGATATTTCCACTGAATATAGGTTCCTAAATGGACAATTTTTGTTTTCTTTCAGTATATTAAAGTCATTCCATTGTTCTATATACCTTGCATTGTTTCTGATGAGAACTCAATATTATTTATCTTTGTCTCATAAATGTCTTTTTATAAATTTTGAAAGATTTTTTCTTTATCATTAGTTTTTCGCAGTTTGATTGATAAGCTTTGGTTTTATAATTTTCCTACTTGGAGTGTTTTTTAGTGTCTTGGGTATGTAGATTTATATGTTTATTTACTTGATATATTTTTAGTCATTATTTTGTTTCTCCTCTCTTCTCGTTCTGTGATTCCAGTTACATGTATGTGAGACTGCTTAATATTGCCCCAGAGCTCAGTGAGACTCTGGTTCAGTGTTTAACCTTTTTGTCTCTTTTGCTTCAGTTTGCTTCAGTTTCCATTGTTTTCAGATTTATTGTTTTTCTGCAGTGTTTCATCTGCTGTTAACTATATCCATTACATTTTTTATTTCATGTATTACTTTTCACTTCTAGAAGTTCTATTTGGTTCTTTTTAAATGTTTCTAGTTTTTTTTTCTTTATGTTGCATTTTCTTTTACATCTTTGAACATATTTATAGTAGCTATGATAAAGTCCTTATCTATTAATTTCCTCATTTCTATCATGCTTCTGTTAATTAGTTTTGTATTACACTTTCCTTCTTTGTGACTGGATGATAAACATTGAAACAGGACATTTACTGTCTGTATTTTTTATCAACCGTTTAAAAATATTGAGGTTTTGTTTTTTGGTTGGATGGTTTTGGTGTGTATTAATTTACATGTGAATCAGCCCAGGCTTTTACAGGCTTTATTTTTGAGATTTGTTCAGGTGGATCTAGAGAAGTACTGTTCAATAGGAGTTTCTGCAGTGATGGGAATGTTTTATATGTGTACTTTCCAAGATGGTAGCCACCAGTCACATTTGAATAGTAAAAACTTGAAATGTGTGTAGTACATTTAAGGAACTAAATTTTACATTTTATTTGAATTAATTGAAATTCTACTGTATTGGACAGTACAAGTTTAGAGTTATCTCTGCTGCTCCTGCTAAGTCACTTCAGTCGTGTCCGACTCTGCGTGACCCCATAGACAGCAGCCCACCAGGCTCCCCCATCCCTGGGATTCTCCAGCCAAGAACACTAGAGTGGGTTGCCATTTCCTTCTCCAATGCATGAAAGTGAAAAGTGAAAGTGAAGTAGCTCAGTCGTGTCCGACTCTTAGAAACCCCATGGACTGCAGCCTACCAGGCTCCTCCATCCATGGGATTTTCCAGGCAAGAGTACTGGAGTGGGGTGCCATTGCCTTCTCCAAGAGTTATCTCTCAGTTCAGTTCAGTCGCTCAGTCGTGTCTGACTCTTTGAAACCCCATGAATTGCAGCACGCCAGGCCTCCCTGTCCATCACCAAATCCTGGAGTTCACTCAAACTCACGTCCATCGAGTCA
>SJYX01013693.1:406501-422276 GCA_006410675.1 Oreotragus oreotragus
TCCTCTGCCTTTTCTAAAACCAGCTTGAATATCTGGAACTTCACAGTTCACGTATTGCTGGAGCCTGGCGTGGAGAATTTTGAGCATGACTTTACTAGTGTGTGAGATGAGTGCAGTTGTGCAGTCGTTTGAGCATTCTTTGGCATTGCCTTTCTTTGGGATTGGAATGAAAACTGACCTTTTCCAGTCCTGTGGCCACTGCTGAGTTTTCCAAATTTGCTGGCATATTGAGTGCAGCACTTTCACAGCATCATCTTTCAGAATCTGAAGTAGCTCAACTGGAATTCCATTACCTCCACTAGCTTTGTTCGTAGTGATGCTTTCTAAGGCCCACTTGACTTCGCATTCCAGGATTTGTGGGCTAATTTATCCTTACTCTTATGGAGGTATCATTCTGAAGTCTCTATACTAAATGCCCTTGAGGTTTGGTGAGGAATCTCTGGTCCATTAGAACTTAAATGTCTCCAAGTCTCCTGCAAGCTACCATAGCTGTTCAGTTTATAGTTCCTCAGTAGTTATTCTTTAGCTAGAAATTGACCTTCGTGACCCTATAGAGTCTCATCCACATGCAGATTGATACTCAGCTGAACACTAAGGGTACTCCTGTGCAGGTTTCTAGAACTCTCTCTGTGTGTGTTCTGATGCTCTGCCCCACAGATTCCAGCTTCTTCAGACTCTCTAACCAACTATCTCTGTCTCTTTACCTCAGTGAGATCACCAGCTTCTGCTCGGGTTCCCTGTTCCTGTGCAGCAGCCCATAATATGCCTCCAGACTGAAAGCCGCGGTGAAACGGGTCATCTCATTTGTTTCGCTTCCCTCAAGGATCTCCGTAAGGCACTGGCTGCTGTTTAGTATTTGAAGAGTTTAGTGTTTTTGTCCAGTTTTCTAGTTGTTTATGGGCTTCCTTTGTGGCTCAGCTGGTAAAGAATCCACCTGCAATACGGGAGTCCTGCGTTCAATCCCTCAGGAAGATCCCCTGGAGAAGAGAAAGGCTACTAACTCCAGTATTCTGGCCTGGAGAATTCCATGGACTATACAGTCAATGGAGTCTCAGAGTCAGACACAGCTGAGCACCTTTCACTCGCTCACTCACTAGTTGTGTATGGCAGAGGGCTAGTCTGGCACCAGTTATTCTATCTTGCGTTTTCAAGCCAGTAGACTGTCTTACTAACACCTCAGTCCTCAGTCCAGTGGTAATGGTTGCTGGCTTTGTTGGAGACTATAACATGTTAAATTGGAGATTTTTTTTTTTTATCCTGGCAAAAATATGAGTTTTGTTCATTCTTCATAAAGATAGCAATTAATGTAGGAATTATGCTATTTACAGAATGTTCACAACAAATAGTTACTCAACGTATGTCACAAACTAGTGGCTTAAATTTTTAAGTACTTAGAGGTATAAATATTGAGACTTTATTTCTTACCCTGAGGCGAGAAAGAAGGACAGGTTTAAGTTTGGTGTGTTTAGTTTGAATGGAACAGAACAAACAATCACTATTTAAAAATTTGCTCATATGCTCTTCCGTTGTACTATTAACTGCCCTGTGGTAGCCAGTTATTTCCCAGTCTTTGCAGTAGCCTGCTGAAGAAGACACTGTGAGACACAGCTAAGCAACATTAACAGGGTCACACAGCTAGAAAATGGCAAAACTGAGACTTGTATGCAGTTAGTCTCGCTTCAGAGCCCATGTTTTTAGCTGCAAATTTTCAGAAGATCAAACAATGTGAATAGTATCCATATGGGTATTTGAGATATAAATATTTATACATACATGGTCACTGTATTCCCATTTTCAGATAAAGAAACTGCACCTGAAAAAATTAGGTGACTTTCTTTGTGTCACAGATAGTAAAAGGTAGATTTGGGATTGAAAACTATGTGTGTTTGGGTAAAATAACTGTCTATGTGAATAGTCATCAGAGTGCTGTTTTTTTTAATGAAAAAGTGAAATATTGGAAACAAAAATAGAGGTAGTCATTAAGTAAGTTACGGTGTAATGTAAGTGGTAAAATACCATACAACTGTTTTTTGGGTTTTTTTTAATGTTAGAGAATGTAAAAAGGTGGTGGTAAGTTTAGTCACTGAGTTGCGTCTGACTCTTGCGACCCAATGGACACAAAGGACCCAAGGTCCACCAGGCTCCTCTGTCCATGGGATTTCCCAGGCAAGAATTTTGGAGTGGATTGCCATTTCCTTCTCCAGGGGATCTTCCCGACCCAGGGATCAAGCCCACGTCTCCTGTATCGCAGGCAGTCTCCTGCGTCGCAGGCGGATTCCTTGCTGCTGAGCCACCAGGGAGGCCCATGTTAAAGGATAAATATTTGTTTTAAACATATAAACATTTATGTAAGACCTACTTACCCTTGGTTTATTCCTAAGATGCTGAAATGACCAATGTTTTTGTTGATAAACATATTGAGACTTAAGGTGACTTTGTTCCAAGGAAATAATTTAAGGGGAAAAACTTTAGTTTGTAGTAATTTCTGCTGTAAAATCTTCTTTGTTTAAAAATTACTTCTGTTTATCTTTAAGTCCACAAATTCCTATTTTTTCTACCTAACTACTTTCATTTTATCGACTCCAAATATTTACAAAACTAGATTTCCCCTCATAAATGATTTATGTTCAGTTTAATTCTTCTGGAAGCTGTTGGCAGGGGTCTGGTAACCATTAGTTTAAAAAAAGAAAAAAAATTATTTTCTAGGGAAAAACTATGGTTTCCATGTTTTTCAACTTTAAAATCTTTAATCTTCATGTTAAAATAATTAACATGTACAGATTGGCTTTTTATTTGCCTCAGTAGGTGCTACAAGACACTACTTGGCAGAGTATGGTGAGTAAAGAGGCAGAAAAAACTGAAGGCAGAAAAAAAGAACACCCTCTGCCCTTGGTTGCCTTTTATACAGAAGGCATAGGCTTGCACCAGCTATAAGACTACGGCAGTCGAGCTGAAATCCATAAAGGTGTTATGACTGTCCCTCTTACACCAAAGCAAAGCAAGCTGCGTACCAGCTTCTCAGTAGGTTTTGCTACCTGTGGTGGCTACTAGTGCAAATGTAGTGCAGTCCTGATCCTTTCATTCTGCCCGGGAGAAAGAGCTTTCATACCAACATATCACTTCATAGAGGGTCTTGCAGAGTCTGGAGATGAAGTGGAGATGGCCTCAGACTGAAAAAGGAGTTCCATCTACTTCCATTATTTCCAGTATCATTTTGAGGGACTTCCTTTGTGACAAGTGGTCACCTGGCCTGAGAATTCTACAGGATATATATATGAAAGGAAAAGCCTGGCTGTTCTCACTCTCAGTCATAGCAGCTGTCTCTAAACTCATAGTTACTATGGTTGTTAAACTACTCATACAGAATTGATCTGTGTTATGGAAATTACAGGAATATTTATAAATATTCCTTCCCTCACATGTTTGCTTTGGGGGAGAAGTTTCATTAGATGCATCCTTCTTTGTGCCTCGAAGTTTTAGTTTAGTGATAGTTATAACCTCTCTAAATCTTTTCCTAGAAGTACAGACCATTATTTTAAATATGATTTTAAATATCAGTGTTTACCATGTTGAAGAACTATTTTTGCTTGAAATTCACGTTAGAAACAGAAAGATTTCATCATGCTTTTAAATACCCAGATGTGTAATTTTTTAAAATCTTGATATTAAAAAATAACTTGGGAGAATTTGTTTTTGACAATGTTGTCTGACATTAATTACGTTAACATATTATAAATAACGTACATATTCTTCAAGAAATATTCAGGGCTTCCCTGGTGTCTCAAACAGTAAAGAGTCTGCCTGCAATGCGGGAGACCTGGGTTCGATCCCTGGGTCAGGAAGATTCCCCTGGAGAAGGAAATGGCAACCCACTCCAGTATTCTTGCCTGGAAAATTGCATGGATGAAGGAGCCTAGCGGGTTTCAGTCCATGGGGTCACAAAGAATTGGACATGATTAAATGACTAACACACACATTTTAAATAACATACATATTCTTCAAGAAATATCAGATGTTTTTGTGATCTTCTTAAAATCAGAAAATACAGATAAGCAAAAATTACTATTTCTTTTTTTACTATTTCACCTGTTTTTAAGATGCTTATCTTTTCAAATTTTGACATCTCTGAAATCAGAATGTGAAATTTAATTGCCTTTTTTAGTGGTATGTATCAGTGATGCATCTTAAATTTGATGGTTTTATTTTCAGTAAAATACAGTTATAGATTCACTGTTGTTTGGGGGTATGTGCTGTGTGCTCAGTCACATCTGACTCTTTGCAGTCCCGTGACCGTAGCCCACCAGGCTCCCCTGTCCATGAGATTCTCCATGCAAGAATTCTGGAGTGGGTTGCCACTTCCTTCTCCAGTTTGGGGGCATCAGTTCAGTCACTGAGTCGTGTCCGATTTTGCGACCCTGTAAATCGCAGCATGCCAGGTCTCCCTGTCGATCACCAACTCCCGGAGTTCACTCAAACTTATGTCCATCAAGTCGGTGATTCCATCCAGCCATCTCCTCCTCTGTTGTCCCCTTCACCTCCTGCCCTCAATCCCTCCCAGCATCAGAGTCTTTTCCAATGAGTCAACACTTCATATGAGGTGGCCAAAGTATTGGAGTTTCAGTTTTAGCATTAGTCCTTCCCATGAATATTCAGACTGATCTCCTTTAGGATGGACTAGTTAGATCTCCTTGCAGTCCAAGGGACACTCAAGAGTCTTCTCCAACATCACAGTTCAAAAGCATTAANTCCCAGCATCAGAGTCTTTTCCAATGAGTCAACACTTCATATGAGGTGGCCAAAGTATTGGAGTTTCAGTTTTAGCATTAGTCCTTCCCATGAATATTCAGACTGATCTCCTTTAGGATGGACTAGTTAGATCTCCTTGCAGTCCAAGGGACACTCAAGAGTCTTCTCCAACATCACAGTTCAAAAGCATTAATTCTTTGGCGCTCAGTTTTCTTCACAATCCAACTCTCACATCCATACACGACTACTAGAAAAACTATAGCCTTGACTAGATGGACCTTTGTTGGCAAAGTAATGTCTCTGCTTTTTAATATGCTATCTAGGTTGGTCATAACTTTCCTTCCAAGGAGTAAGCGTCTTTTAATTTCATGGCTGCAATCACCATCTGCAGTGATTTTGGAGCCCCAAAAAATAAAGTCTGACACTGTTTCCCCATCTATTTGCCATGAAGTGATGGGACCGGATGCCATGATCTTCGTTTTCTGAATGTTGAGCTTTAAGCCAACTTTTTCACTCTCCTCTTTCACTTTCATCAAGAGGCTTTTTAGCTCCTCTTCACTTTCTGCCATAAGGGTGGTGTCATCTGCATATCTGAGGTGATTGATACTTCTCCTGGCAATCTTGATTCCAGCTTGTGCTTCTTCAGTCTAGCGTTTCTCATGATGTACTCTGCATAGAAGTTAAATGAGCAGGGTGACAATATACAGCCTTGANCTGCCATAAGGGTGGTGTCATCGGCATATCTGAGGTTATTGATATTTCTCCTGGCAATCTTGATTCCAGCTTGTGCTTCTTCCAGCCCAGCATTTCTCATGATGTACTCTGCATGTAAGTTAAATAAGCAGGGTGACAATATACAGCCTTGACGTACTCCTTTTCCTATTTGGAACCAGTCTGTTGTTCTATGTCCAGTTCTAACTGTTGCTTCCTGACCTGCATATATGTTTCTCAAGAGGCGGGTCAGGTGGTCTGGTATTCCTATCTCTTTCAGAATTTTCCACAGTTTATTGTGATCCACATAGTCAAAGGCTTTGGCATAGTCAATAAAGCAGAAACATGTTTTTCTGGTACTTTCTTGCTTTTTCAGTGATCCAGAATCAAATTACCTGGGTTCAAATCTTGGCTTTGCCCCTTGCTAGCAATGTGCCTCAGTGTTCACATCTGTAAAATAGGGAGGATGATCATGCAACTTCATCAAGGATCATTCTGAATTAAATAAATTAATACTTTTTTTAGTATCTGTAGCAAAACATTTAGAAAATCTCTGACATGTAGATCCGTGTTAGCTGTAAAATAACAATCATCAGTGTTATTATTATTTAAGTTGAGTCAGAGATTTAAAAAACATCCTCTACTAAGAGGTAGATGACTTCATTTGTAGTTAAAGACGGAATTTTACATCCTGAAATAAGAGATGCTGGAAAATCTCTTTCTTATAATTTTTCAGGAATTATAGACCCAGAATTAGGAAGAACATTAGAAATGATCAGTAGGAGATCAGATCATCCGGCCTGTTTGAAGGCGTTTGAGACTGAATTCCCTGTTTTCAAGGAAACTTGCTCTTCTCTTGGTGAACTTTCTAGTTAAAAAGCTGACGCCAAACTGAACTGGTTTGCCTTCTAACTTTCCCTCATCCGCAACTCCTAGCTTTAGCAGTCACGTAACAAGTGTAACTTCCCTCTACACGCCAGCTCTTCTTGACGATTTTACCGTGTCTTCCTTCACCTCCTCTCCTAGTAACTAAACATGCCCTGTTCTTTTGGGCTGTTGACCCAGAACAGGATTTCTGATCCCTAACCATCCTGTAGCGGTGCTCTGGAGGCTCTCGGTTAACATTCCTATTGAAAGTTGGTACCCAGATCACAGCATTTTGGGTCTGAAAAGTCCCACACATGAATGCTGAGTGAATGAACGAATGGACAAAATTCTCCAATTAGCACCATAATATACCAGAACTATCATCTCCCTTTTATCATCACAAAAGTGAAAGTGTTAGTCACTCAGTCATGTCTGACTCTTTGTGGACTGCAGCCTGCCAGGCTTCTCTGTTCATGGGATTCTCCAGGCAAGAATACTGGAGTGGGTTGCCATTTCCTTCTGCAGGGGATTTTCCCAACCCAGGGACTGAACCCAGGTCTCCCATATTGCAGGTGGATTCCTTACCGTCTGAGCCACCAGGGAAGCCCAGAGGTTTATTATCACAACCTCAGATTATATTAGCTTCTGCAAGCGGAGCATTCAGCTCTGGTCCAGCCTCTCTCCCCTTTGTCACCCTGAGAAACAGCTACGGTCACCAGCATTTCTCCCTTTTATCATCACAAAAGTGAAAGTGTTAGTCACTCAGTCATGTCTGACTCTTTGTGGACTGCAGCCTGCCAGGCTTCTCTGTTCATGGGATTCTCCAGGCAAGAATACTGGAGTGGGTTGCCATTTCCTTCTGCAGGGGATTTTCCCAACCCAGGGACTGAACTCAGGTCTCCCATATTGCAGGTGGATTCCTTACCGTCTGAGCCACCAGGGAAGCCCAGAGGTTTATTATCACAACCTCAGATTATATTAGCTTCTCCAAGCGGAGCATTCAGCTCTGGTCCAGCCTCTCTCCCCTTTGTCACCCTGAGAAACAGCTACGGTCACCAGCATTCTTGCCATGCCCCTATTTTCCAGGCACAAAATTTCCAGGGATCTAAGCACAGAGTGGGATCTGAAGGAGCTGATGGAACAAGACTAGTCTAACTTGGTGACAGGGAAACATTTTTTTTTGGCCACGCTGCAGGGCATGGGGGATCCTAGTTTCCCAGCTGGGGATGAAACCAGTGCCTCCTGCAGTGGAAGAGCGGAGTCCTGACCCCCGATGGTCAGAATTCCGACAGGGCAACGTTTTTGACTGATCGACAGATGCAGCAGTGGGGGATCCTCTGGAACAGTAGGTAAGCTAAGGCACAGAAGAATAAAAGTTTGGTCAAGGTCACCCAGGGTTGGTGCTGGGGCTGCTCTTCCTTGCAGTGCCCCTGCACAGAGGTGCTTGTGCCCAGCCCTGTGCTCTAGTTAAAGGGGTCGTGCTGCCCCGCAGAGCAGTCCAGCAGGAAAGCCCTGGCTCGCAGGCATCCACACACCCAGGCTCTGGGAGGGCATGCTGCATCTGCCCTTCGGCAAACTATTTGACTTTCTAGATTGTGCTTCCTGGGGGGTGGTGAGAGGGGTGTTGGTCTCTCTCAGCATCCAAGTCTGGGGCTTCCCTGGTGGTTAAGAATCCCTCTGCAGGAGACAAGGGTTCAATCCCTGGTCCAGGACAATCTCACCTGTCATGGAGCAACTAAGCCTGTGCGCCAGAACTGTTTGTGCTCCAGAGCCTGGGAGCCACAATTACTGAACCCACATGCCACAACTGGAGAGGAGCCCCTGCCCTCCACAGCTAGAGACAAGCCCTCACCGCAACGAGGACTCAGCACAGCCACAAATAAATAAATAGTAATAATTTTTTAAAAAAGTTTAATGCTTAAAATCAACTTACTTTTTGATTTATAAACCCTTTCTTGACATATAACCTACATAAAAAGAAAAGTGCATGGATCATAAGCATACACCTTCATCAACTATCACCGGCTCCCAGGTCAAAAACAAGAACATCACTGGTACTTAGAAACTCCCTTCCTCTTTCCCTCCCAGTCACCTCCCAGTCATGGTTACTAGCCATTTTCCTGACTCCTCTCACCTGGGATTACTTTTGTCTGCTTTTGTTTTCTGCAAAAGGGATCACCATGTTTTTAAATGCACTTTCTTTAGAAGCAACTAAAAATTTACACAACAAGGAATTTGGGGATGCCATTGTTTTTTATTTGGGCAACCTGCAAGCTGCTTTAAATTCACTCTATATGGACCATGAAGAGATCTGAAAACCAAAGTATTTTACTCTGCCTGATCAACTCACCAAATGAATCTCAGCAGTCTCTCTGGAGGCCCCTGGGGTTCCTTTGCTAGTATCCTTTCCCCTGTTCAGAACCACTAAATCCTGTGATTCTAAGACCCAAGTCAGAGTAACTTAAAAAACAAAACAAAAACCTCTTCCTTTCAGAATAGGTGACTTATGTGAAGTCACAGTACAGTGCAGCCCATTCCCAAATACCCTGCACTCAATTTCCCCTATTGTTAACATCTCACATTACTATGATACCATTTTGTCACAACTCAGAAACTGGATTGGTATATTGCAATTAATTCAACCTCATACTTGATTCTAATTCCACAGTTTCCCACGAATGTCCTTTTTATTTATTTCGAACAAATGGCCGATTCTAAGGTGTGGGCAGGAAATGCTCAAAATAAGTCTAGAGAACCGTGCAGTGCCAGAGAGCAGGAAAGTGCTCCAAGATCAAAAGGATGGGGCATACATTACATTTAATCCTCCTGTCTCCCTAGGCTCTCTGAAGTGTGACAATTTCTCAAGACTTTCCTTGTTTTTGATGTCCTTGACAGTTTTGAGAAATATTGGTCAGGAATTTTGTAGACTGCCGCTCAGCTGGGTTTGTCCGATGTCTTCCTCATGGCGATGGGTTTTCGGGCAGAAGATTGCAGAGATGAAGTGTTCTCACCACAGCAAATCAGGAGGCCACGATATTGACATAACTTCCCCCTGGTGACCTTGATCCTGATCACCCCACTGAGGTTGTATCTGCCAGGTTTCTGCCCTGCAGAGTAACTCTCTCCTACTGTCCTGCCCACACTGTACCCTTGGAAGCGAGTCACGAAGTGCAGCTCACATTCAAGGGAAAGGGTTTGAGGCTCCAGTTCTTTGAGGGGAGAATGTCTACATAATTATTTGGAGTTATCTGTGTGGGAGATTTGACTCCTTTATTTATTCATTCCTTAAAACCAATCATTTCTTTGTATCAGTATGGATTCATTCAAGGATATTTATTTTACACTTTGTATTAAGATCCTCTATGATGTTGCTTACTCTTTTGCTCGAATTATTTCAGCCTTGGCCATCAGGAGCGCTTTCAGGTAGCTCCTCTGTCCCTTTCACATGCCCCATCCTTTTGCTCTTTGAGAACTTTCCTGCTTTCTGGCACTACAGGGTTCTCTAGACTTATTCTGAGCATTTCCTGCCCAGGCCTTAGAATCAGCCATTTGTTCAAAGAGAAGATTGGCCAGTTTTGATCCCCTTTCTCCTCAAGATGCTTGGAAATAGCCCAGCTTTATTATGTGGCACAAACTAGCCGTTGGCAAATAATCTGAAACCTAGTTTGATGTTTTGTGGGGTTTTCCTCTGATTTTGGTTTGTTGCCACAGTTCGAGTATGTGCTCAACCTCTTTGCCTACCAGCTCTTCTCCCAAATGGTTTCCAATTTGCTTGAAGCTACTTTCCTCACTCACTTGACTGAGACTGTGATGGAGACCCGCCCCAAGTGAGTCAGGATGCAGAGCTGAGAGAATAAATTAGAGAGGTCTTCCTCCTGCCAGGCCTTCACACACACACACACACACACACTCTGAAGACACACACACAGACACACACATACCTACCCACCCACCCAAGAAGGGAGAAGGCACCACAGGGAGGGCAATAGAGGCCTTTGCTTGGAGAGCAAGAGCTGGTGTTCAAAGGGAAAGAACAGGGAGGCGCTTGGGCAATCCAGCGTGCAGGTCTGAGCTGGCCTGGGGTTTTAGCACAGGAGGAGTGAGTTCTACTGAACAGGACCAATTAAACCTTTTAAAGTAATTGTTCCCCTGCCTCCTTTCAAAGTGGAGCACGAATCCACTCTCCTCTACCATTCCATCACTTAAAATTGAACCCTGTGCCTCTCTCCCAGTGCTGCCTGTGGCCCATCGGGGAAGTGACACTACCTGTGTTTGCAGCTGGGGGGCTGTGGAAGGCGGCCCTGAGGCTAGCTTTGCTTAGCACAGAATGAACAAGGACTCTATCCGGCTCTCATCACCGCCCCCACCCCTCCCGCAGAGCAGAGAGGAGGCGGGAAAGAGTCAGACAGGTTCCCAGCACACATGACCAGGTAGGGAAGCTTCCTGGCGGCGCTGCCCGGAATGCCCACTAACATTGCCCAGCCGATGGTGGTGGAGTGGGCAGGGCCTCCCCTGGACAGGGCCATAAACCTTTTGCAGCTCCGGGAAATGAGATCCATCAGGGTGACATCACCTGTCCACCTTCACTCTTCTCTCCCTCTAGCCAAAGTCCCTCTTTTCAGGCCCTTGGTGGCCCTCCCAGCACGTCCCTTTAGGGGAGGATTGTACAAATGTCCGAAGGCTGTGAAGCCATGTGGCAAGCAAAGTTCTCAGGGGAAGGTTTCCCCATGGAAGTAGGGTAATATATAATTAATGGAACTGCACAGACCTGTGAAGGTTACCTTGACCTTGACTGAGTGATAAATATAACTGGAGCTAGACACAGAGCACAGCATTCAGAAAAGCAAACTGCTGTCCCCTTTTTGTATCTTAAATCTCATCTCCGTTTTGCCTCTCTACAGTATCAGTGCGTTTTAAGGAAGGAAAATCCACGTGCTTGTCTCTGAACCGTCAAGACCTCCAATCACTCTAGTCGGGGTGAGGGGTGTTGGCCTTCCCTACCGAGTCCACTTTCCTAACACTGGCTGGGTGGGGTGGCGAAGTGACCCAGTCACTCAGCCAGTTGGTGGCGAGGCTGTGACGGGAAACGAGGCGTGGAGACGCCTCTCCCGACTAGGCGCTTCCCATAATGGAAGCCTTCGCTCCATTAAAAGTTATTTTTGGGATTCCACAAGCCCACCATCATCTCCCCACCGCCCCACCCCCACCCCATACGGAAAATTTATGTAAACCAGTCAAAATAAAGCAACAGTTTCTTAATAAGTATGTTTGGAGTTTCTCTCTGCACCTAGGCGAGAAGACGAGGACTTAAAGGTTCCAGTGTTCTTCTCTATACGGCCAGACTATTTTTAACCAGTTAAGGACGCATTCAGGCCCACACCCCTCAGGTTAAGCAGGGCACCGGTTCCGCCTGACCCGGCGCCACCGTCCTCGCGGTCCACACATACATACTGACACACCTCAGCTAGACATACACATACACACACACACCCCGGCTAGACACACACCCCCCAGCTAGACACACACACCCCAGCTAGACACACACACACACATACACCCCAGCTAGACACACAAACACACACACCCCAGCTAGACACACACACACACCCCAGCTAGACACACCCCCCCCAACTAGACATAGGCGTGCACACACACACAAAGACACACACACACACAACACACCCCAGCTAGACACAGGCACACACACACCCCAGCTAGACATACACACACACACACCTAGACACAGCCCGGGGCCAGCTCCCCTCAACAACTGCATCCGCCCCTCTCCCCGCCTTCCCCGAGTCCCACCCGAGGCCAGGCATCGGGAAAGGAGTTAAGGGCCAGGTCGGTGGCGCTGGGGTCCCACCTGGCGAGGAGACCGGGTTAAAAGACGGGATCCAGAGGAGGGGGAGAGAACGCAAAGAGGGGGTACATCATTCCCAGCGGGGTTCAGAGGAGGCGGAGCCGCCGGGGCGCCGGGGATTCTCCCGTGGGACGGGGAGANGGAGAAAGGGACATAATGGATGGCTGAAACAAGAAGGTAAGGGAACCATGATATTATCCATTCATATGCAAAGAGAGAAAAGCAAAAGATGACATGCAATTTTATGCCCTCCTTCAGTTTTGAGGACATAATACAGTAAATGAGAACAAACTTAACAGATGAGAAAATTAACCATCACAGGTCCCATGCCTTTTGTTCCATTTTGAGTTAGTAAAGAAGGGCCATCTTGCAAATCAGGATGTTGTGGTTTTGAGTAATATCTTCTATTTTGCCCCCAGAGACTTTTCAACCTTTCATGTTTGTGTCAATCTCCATTCAAAGTGGAGAATTAGAATAGCTGGGATTGTACCTTATGCTTGAGTAGTGATCTCTAATTTTGTCCTGGGATTATCAGCCAGTCACAATTGCAGATGACCTTTGGTTGGCTGTCTTCTTCTTTAACTCTACCAATACACTTCTGAGAGAAGGCTTAAATTCTATATACGGGTTGGGTTGAAAAGAATAGACAAAAGAAAAACAGTAAAGTCACAACCTTAAGGAATAAATTATAATACAATTTTAAATGTTAAAACTGTAAATTCTCTATATGCCACCTATAAATAACATGTAAAGTTGCTTGGCATATTAAATACATTCTGTATCTATTTCTTTCTAATCTTAAGACATAATTACACAACCAAAATGCCCTGGAAGAAGCTCCTAATTACTGGGGATCAAACATTTTACTCAGTTACTTATTTCAACAATAAATTTAGAAAGCTCACTCACATAAAAAGCTAACTTGTTGCAGTGTATCCATTCCTAGTTCTTGAACTTTTTATATTTTTACAGGGTTAGGTTTGTTTCCGGGGAAGGCAATGGCACCCCACCCCAGTACTCTTGCCTGGAAAATCCAATGGACGGAGTAGCCTGGTGGGCTGCAGTCCATGGGGTCACTAACAGTCGGACAGACTGAGCGACTTCACTTTCACTTTTCTCTTTCATGCATTGGAGAAGGAAATGGCAACCCACTCCAGTGTTCTTGCCTGGAGAATCCCAGGGACGGCGGAGCCTGGTGGGCTGCCGTCTATGGGGTCACACAGAGTCGGACACGACTGAAGTGACTTAGCAGCAGCAGCAGGTTTGTTTCATTCTGAGTTAGTAAGGGAGGGCCTTACTAATTTCAAAGTCAAACAACGCGTTACTCTTAAAAAGGTTTTTTAGTCTCATTATATAATTTGTGCCCTTTACAGAAAAATCAAAGATAAGCAAAACAAAGTATGTCACTCACAATTCCATTACCTAAACAAAACTACCATGATTGGTTTTTAATTATATCCTATCACAATTCCTTCATATTTTTACCTGAAGACATAAAGTTCCTAGCCTTCCCCCAACCCCAATTCGTACGCCCCTACCCACACAGTGAAGACTAGACTCTACAGATCCCCATCTGTTTTTTCAGGTTCTCCAGCCCAGTTAATGAATTAACTAATTCAAGATTCAAAGACCTGCAAAAGAACTTTGCGATAAAGAGGAAGGGGGAAGTGAAGGACCTAGTTATGGCAGAGTTTTAGACATTAATACAGATAAAGGAGTTACCATCCACAAGGTACACACCTCTCGTGCACCTCAATTTCGGACCCCAGGTGCAAGCGCCCTCCACTCTTTAAGGAATAAATATTCTTCTTCTTCCTTCCGAAAAGGATCCACCGGGCATGATCTTCGGGTCAGACCCGCCCGGCGCCTGAAGCTGAGGGCACTTCACAGCCACCCGCACTTCCCTTTCCGCGCGTTTTCCCCTCGCTCACCCTTCCTCACCCTGTCTCTTATACACATCTAGATGTGTATAAGAGACAGGTTCATAAGTACAAAAATGATTATATCCAGTAAGTGGTATTCTACATTGTCAAGATAATACGAAAATTCTTTATAAAATTATATTTTTTTAAATGCAGACTATCTGGTAATTACCAGTATTTCAAAAGCTAAAATAAGAAAAATACAGAAAATAAAGAAGTACTCATTGAATAATATTAGTTTGCTTTGAGGAAACCAGAAATGATTCTATTTCAAGAAATAAGTAATAATGATAAAGAGATGTAATTAATACACCATATATCTTTTAAGCCAAACCACGCTTTTCTGCTCAAAACAACTCTTGATTTTTACATTCTTAATCTTTGTCCAGAACAGGACCACATTTTAAGCCATTTTTGAATAGAGTTCATAATCTAAAGCCACTTTTCTTCACAGGATGTTTTCATTTTAGTATTCATACATAAGCTGCAAAAAGGCAAATGAAAGTCAGTTAGAGTCTGTAGCACAATAAATGCCAATTTACAGTAACTGTCAAGAGACTTCTATACCGAAGCCGAAAAGTTGCTACAGTACAGGTGCGAACTGACATGATTCTTCCATAGACTCAGACTTCATTTAGTAATACTGTCATAAGATCCAAAAAGAAACCTTAATGGGTCCTTTCAAAGATGCATAATTTTCCGAACAGTTTTCCTCTGGACGCACAGCCTGTTCATTCCTTCAGTCCTTTTTTAGTCGTTTAGCTTTTGCAATATTTTCTTGACGTTTCTGTTTCTTCTTTTGCTCCTTTTCCCTGGCCTCGATCATCTTGGCCAATTTCCAGGACAGCACAGCACTTGCTAGAAACAAGGGAGTCAGAGCCAGAATAACTGTTGTAAGGAAGCCATAGGGGTCCCTGGCAGCCCATTCCACAACATACTCCGCCCAGGCCTTCAAATCAAACATGTTCCTGGAGGCCTTAGGAAAGGGGTGGGAAGAGGTGGGGCAGGGGGGAGACGAGAAAAGATTATGTGGTTAATCAAATTTCGAAAAGGTTACGCCAAACAGTTAAATCAGAATTGTTACCACTCAACAGTTTTTTTATTTGGTTTTAAAAAGTACTAATTAGTACTATTTTAATAAGGACTAATATTCCAATAAGAAAAAATAATTCACTTAGAACAACCAGAAGAGTAATACTTAGAAGATGTGAAGATACAGAAGAGGAAAAAAAAAAAAGTATGTGAAATCTGTTGTAAGGACTATGCATTCTCACATGCCTCCTACACTCAAGACAAACTTTAGCAGCAGAGTTTTACAAGAATCTTGAGTTTTATGTGCTTATTCCAGGGAAGAGCTGAATCCCATATGTCATTTTCTGACACAGCCTTATTACTATTAAGTTCTAATTAACACAAGTGGTGGTTCAGTCAGTAAAGAATCTGCCTGCAATGCAGGAGACATGGGTTTGATCCCTGGGTCAGGAAGATCGCCTGGAGAAGGAAATGGCAACCCACTCCAGTATTCATGCCTGGAGAATCCAATGGACAGAGGGGCCTGGTGGGCTACAGTCCATGAGGTTGCAAAGTGAAGAAGTGAAGTGAAGTCGCTCAGTCGTGTCTGACTCTGTGACCCCATGGACTGTAGCCTACCAGGCGCCTCCCTCCA
>SJYX01013695.1:0-44714 GCA_006410675.1 Oreotragus oreotragus
TGTGGCTGCTCAGACCACATTTCCCAAGGCTTAAGAAAACCTTCATCTCAGCCCACTTCTGCTGCCTTGACTTGGGCACAGCCAGCCCACAGAGCAAGGGGAAGGGAAGGAAGGAAAATTTATGGCACCACTGATGGGGATGACGGTTATGAATGGGTGGATGTCCAGCCACCCACCCATCACACCCGCCTACTGAGGCCTTGGGCAGGCGGGGCTTAGGGGCCGAGTCCTCCGCCCTGCAGGGCTCGCTCTGGACCCCTTGCTCCGGCTCCCGCCCACCAGGCCTGGTGGAATCATCAAATAAATCCAACATTTAGAAAAGGGGGGCAGGGAGGGGGATCCTGCAGACACTTTCCTGAAATTCAGTGGTAATAAAAGAGAAAAATGGACCAGCTCACTCTCGACAACCAGTGCCAGAGAAGTAATTATCCCACTTTCTGGTCTTCAGCGAAGATGCCAGTGGCAGAGGCACCTGCCCAGGTAATTCATCAGTCTCAGATTTATGGACTCCCTGGGAACCCAATGTACAAAGACACCTCTCCAGTTCTCTTGAAACAATNGCAGGCCAAGATGAAGAACCTATCTGCTGGCAGTCAGATACGAACAAGAACGTGAACGTAACGCTGCCACTGATGGCCAGATATCCCCCGCCTATAACTCCCACAGGGACCGCTGCTGTGGCTGGCGGGGCCATGGACAGCAGCTAGGAGCGAAGCCCAGCCTCCAGTCCCAGCTTCCTGATGCTGTGTAACAAACAGCCCAAAGCAATGGCACAGAACAACGGAAGCGTCTTGTTATGCTCACGAATCTGATAAGGAAAACAGAACACAGAGAGAGTAAATTGTCTCTGTAATTCACCAAGACTCAAGCGAAAAACCTGCCTTAAAACTCCGCATTCCGAAACTAGGATCATGGCATCCGGTCCCATCACTTCAGGGCAAACAGATAGGGAAAAATGGAAAGAGTATAGATTTTCTTTTCTTGGGCTCCAAAATTACTGCAGATGGTGACTACAGTCATGAAATTTAAAGACGCTTGCTCCTTGGAAGAAAAGCTATGACAAACCTAGACAGCATATTAAAAAGCAGAAACATCACTTTGTCAACAAAGGTCTGTATAGTCAAAACTATGTTTTTTCCAGTAGGCATGTACAGATGTGAGAGTTGGACCATAAAGATGGCAGAGTGCCCGAAGAGTTGATGCTTTGGAAGTGTAGTGCTAGAGAAGACTCTCGAGAGACCCTTGGAGAGTGTGGAGATCAAACCAGTCAATCCTGAAGGTGATCAACCCTGAATATTCATCAGAAGGACTGATGCTGAAGCTCTAATACTTTGGCCACCTGATGTGAAGAGTCGACTCATTGGAAAAGACCCTGTTGCTGGGAAAGATTGAGGGCAGGAGGAGAAGGGACTGACAGAGGATGAGATGGTCGGATGGCATCACTGACTCGATGGACATGAGTTTGAGCAAACTCAGGGAGGTGGTGCAGGACAGGGGAGCCTGGCGTGCTGCAGTCCACGGGGCCATGGAGAACAGGTCGCGATTTACCGACTAAACAGCAGGTGCTTTGCCACTGAAACCGTCATGCCTTGGGGAAGTTTGAGCTACCAAGCGAGTGAGGAGGCCCCCGGGGTGGGCTGGGATCTTCTGAAGCCTCTTCACTGCAATTCTGGTGCTTGGGCTGGGCTTTCTGAAAGGCTTGGCTCAGCCGGAACAGTGGACCACGAGCCTGCACCTGGCCTCTCCAAGTGGCCTGACGGCGTGACTCGGCCATCCTGATAGCACAGAGGCCGCAGGGATATTGGACTTCTCTTTAATTAATCAATCTGACCACACGAGGTCTTACTTGCAACATGTGGGATCTAGTTCCCTGGACAAGGATCAAACCCAGGCCCTCTGCATCAGGAGCCCGAAGTCTTAGCCCTTGGAACATCAGGAAAGTCCCTGGACTTCTTACAGGGGCTCACGGCTCTAAGCCACATGTTGCAGCAAAGAAATAAGGCCTTTGCCTTGACCTGGCCTTTCGTGACCAGCGTTGGGAGTCCCATATCATCACTTCTGCAGGACTCCATTGCTCAGAGTCACCTAGATTCAAGGGAAGGAGGTATAGACCCTGCTTCTCAGTAGGAGAGGTGTCAAAAAATTTGCAACTTGTTATAAAACCGCCACGCATCCACGTGAGGTCTTTGTCTCGATCAGGACTTCCCTGATACCTCAGTTGGTAAAAAATCTGCCTGCAATGCAGGAGACCCTGGTTTGATTCCTGGGTTGGGAAGGTCCGCTGGAAAAGGGAAAAAGCTATCCACTCCAGTATTCTGGCCTGGAGAACTTCATGGACTGTATGGTCCATGGGGTTGCAAAGAGTCAGACAAGACTGAGCAAGTTTCACACAGTAATGGAGAAGGTGCTTTCTCCATGCAGAAGGAAGAAGCGGAACCATAGAAGCATGCACGGATGCCTTCAGCTGGAGCATGCCTCACTTTGTGGACTCAGATTAAGATACTGCCCTCAGTTCCCGATGATATAAAAGAGAAAAAGATGACCATTGCCTGTTGTCTCTAGCCCTTCATCCCCTAAGAAAATGGAGAAGAGGAATCAGATTTTAAACAAAAAAATCTTCTTTTGCTATAAGTCAGATCTCATCACAAGATCCTCTGTCTCATGGAGTGACCACAAAAAGGGAAGTCACGAGCCCCCTGTTTCTTTCCCATGACATCATATCCTGCAGCACAGTGACATCCACACAATGTCACAGGCGAAAGAGAGAACAGTAACGCATGAGTGGGAGAGGCAGGAACAAGCAGGAAGGAATCTCCTCCACGACTGTTTCAAAAATAACATCCAAGCTTCCCCGGGCAGCAAACGGAGCCCATCCAGGATCCAGAGACTGGAGGACGCCGCGTCCCCCACACCTAGGGAGGGGCTGCTTATTGTGACATGTGAGTCACGGCTGGCGACTGCACATGGGCAACGGAACTGAGAAGCTTCAGCTGGCCCATGCCAGTCAGGGAGAAGGCTCTGAGGATCAGGACTACGAGGCAGGACCAAACTGGGACACTCAGCAGAGAATGACCTTATCGATCTTTGAGCAAGGACGCGAGGGCACAGCTCACACCCCTCCCTTCTAACACCTCACACCTGTGAGAATGGCCGTCATTAAAAGTCCATGAATAACAAATGCTGGAGAGGGTATGGAGAAAAGGGAACCCTCTTACTCTGTTGGTGGGAATGTAAATTGGTGCAGCTCCTGTGGAAAACTGCATTGCTTATCCCCTAAGTTGTACCCAACTCTTATGACCGCACTGACTGTAACCTGCGAGGCTCCTCTGTCCGTGGAATTTCCCAAGCAAGAATACTGCGGTGGGTTGCCATTTCCTTCTCCACTGGAAAACCGCATGGAGATTCCTTAAAAAACTAAAAGTAGAGCTGTCATATGATCCAGCAATCCCACTCCTGGGCATATATACAGACAAAAAACTATAACTCAAAATCATACATGCACCCCGAGTCCACAGGTTGAAGGCATGGTGTCCCTAAATTAGTTAACTGGCAGAAGGGAAGCTGGAAGAGACGCCTGTCCCCAACTACACTGCTCTGGCAGAGTCACCCGCTGAGGCCCCTAAGAAGCCCCCAAAGGAAGAGAGCATGGAATTTGATGTTGGACAGATCCAAGTTCAAACCCTGCCTCCTGCATTTGGCAACTGCTGCGTAGTGACCTCTTCAACTCTTTGTCCAGCCAGAAGACACAGGCTCCAGCTGAGGGAGAGCCCCCGCCCAGCTCCCGCCCTGGCCCCGGAAATCAAGCTCGGAGCCTTTGGAGTGGAAGCACTGACTCCAAGACCATAGACTACCAGACAGCTAACCCTGAGCTCAGTCCAGGCACTCAGTTGTGTCCGACTCTTTGCGACCCCATGAATCGCAGCACGCCATGCCTGCCTGTCCATCACCATCTCCCGGAGTTCACTCAGACTCATGTCCATTGATTCAGTGATGCCATCCAGCCATCTCATCAGGCCGTTCCTGCAGCATCGCAGCCTGGCACTCTAGGTTGCTGCCCCTGACCTCGGATGTGGGGTATATGATTACACACACGAAAATCATAGCTACTGTTTTCTTTGCTGTGGAAGCTTCATAAATGCTGGCAGAATATTTTCTTGGGGCTGTAACTTGCTACCTTTCTCTAAGGAGAAAATTATATATGATGGTGCCTTCACCACACCAAGACACATACTAATCAAACTAACAAAAACTAAACACAAAGAAAGTATATTAAAAGCAGCAAGGGAGAAGCAACAAGTAACATATAAGGGAAACCCCATACTCTCAACAGCTGATCTTTCAGCAGAAACTCTGCAGGTCAGAAGGGAATGGCAGGATATATTTAAAGTACTGAAAGGGGAAAATCTAGAACCACAATGACTGTAACCAGCAAGGATCTCATTCAAAATTGATGGAGAAATAAAAAGCTTTTCAGACAAGCAAAAGTTAAGAGAACTCAGTACCACCAAGCCAGCTTTACAACAAATGTTAAAGGGAATTCTATAGCCAAGAAATACAAGAGAAGAAAAAAGATCTACAAAATCAACCCTAAACAATTAAGAAAATGGCAGTAGGGACATATATATCAATAATTACTTTAAATGTAAATGGATTAAATGCTTCAACCAAGAGACACAGACTGGCTGAATGGATAGAAAGACAAGATTCATACATATGCTTTCTACAAGAAACCGACTTCAGACCTAAAGACACATATAGACCGAAAGTGAGAGGATGGAAAAATATATTCCAAGCAAAGGAGAAGCAAAAGAAAGCTGGAGTAGCAATCCTCCTATCAAACAAAATAGACCTTAAAATAAAGAAGATTACAAGAGATAAAGAAGGACACAGCATAATGATCAAGGGATCAATCCAAGAGGAAGACATACCAATTGTAAATATCTGTGCACCCAGCACAGGAGCACCTCAGTACACAAGACAGACACTAGCAGATATAAAAGGGGAAACTGACAGGAACACAGTGACAGTAGGAGACTTTACACCCCACTCACAGCAATGGAGAGACCATCAAAACAGAAGATTAACAAGGAAACACAAGTCTTAAATGATACATTAGATGAGATGGATCTCACTGGTATCTTCAGGACATTCCATCCAGATGCAGAAGAATACACCTTCTTCTCATGTGCACATGGAAAATTCTCCAGGATAGACCACATCTTGGCTTACAAATCAAACCTCAGTAAATTTAAGAAAATTAAAATCGTATCAAGCATCTTCTTGGACCACACCATGAGACTAGATATCAATTACAAGAAAAAAACTATAAGAAACACAATCACATGGAGATTAAAGAACATGTTTCTAAATAACCAACAGGTCACTGAAGAAATCAAAAGGGAAATCAAAAAATTTCTAGAAACAAATGACAATGAAAACACAGCAACTCAAAGCCTATGGGATGCAGCAGAAGCATTTCTAAGAGGGAGGTTTATAGCAGCACAATCCTACCTCAAGAAACAAGGGAAACATAGACTAGACAACCTAACTCTACACCCAAAACAACTGGGAAAAGAAGAACATAAAAACACCCCAAATTAGTAGAAGGAAAGAAATCATAAAGATCTGAGCAGAAAGAAGTGAAAGAAACAATAGTAAAGATTAGTAAAACTGAAAGTTGGTTCTTTGAGAAGATAAACAAAATTACAAACCTTTAGCCAGACTCATCAAGAAAAAAAGAGAGAAGAATCAAATCAACAAAATTAGAAATGAAAAAGGAGAGATTACAACAGACAATGCAAAAATATGAAGGATTATAGGAGACTGTCATGAACAACTACATGGCAATAAAATGGGTAACCTGGAAGAAATGGACAGATTCCTAGAAAAGTTCAGTCTTCCAAGACTGAACCAGGAAGAAATATAAATTATGAACAACCCAGTTACAAGCACTGAAATCGAAGCTTTGATCAAAAATCTCCCGAAAAACAAAAGCCCGGGACCAGATGGCTTCACAGGAGAGTTCTATCAAACACTCAGAGAAGAGCTAATGCCTCTCCTTCTAAAACTCTTTCAAAAAATTGCAGAGGAAGGAACACTTCCCAACTCATTCTACGAGGCCACCATCACCCTGATACCAAAACCAGACAAAGACAACACACAAAAAGAAAACTCCAGACCAATATCCCCGATGGACACAGATGCAGAATTCCTCAGCGAAATCTTAGCAGACAGAATCCAGCAACACATCAAAAAGGTCATATACCACGACCAAGCTGGGTGTATATCAGGGATGCAAGGATTCTTCACTATATGCAATCAGTGGGACACACCATATTAACAGGTTGAAAGATAAAAACCACATGATAATCTCAATAGATACATAGAGAGCTTTTGCCAAAATTCAGCACCTGTTTATGATTAAAACTCTTCAAAAAAATGGGCACAGAAGGAACCTACCTCAACATAGTAAAGGCCGTGTATGATAAGCCCATGGCAAACATTCTCAGTGGTGAAATGAGATCAGGAGAAAGACAAGGGTGTCCACTCTCCCCACTGTTATTCAACATGGTTCTGGAAGTCCTAGCTACAGCAATCAGAGAAGAAAAAGAAATTAAAGGAATCCAGATCAGAAAAGAAGAAGTAAAGCTTTCACTGTTTGCAGATGACGGGATACTGTACATAGAAAACTTTAAAGATAGTATCAGAAAATTACTAGAACTAATCAGCCAATTTAGCAAAGCTGCAGGATGTAAAATCAATATACAGAAATCACTTGCATCTCTATATAGTAACAATGAAAAATCAGAAAAAGAAATTAAGGAATCAATCCCATTCACCATTGCAACAAAAAGAATTAACTCTCAAGGAATAAACTTACCTAAGGAGACAAAATGGCAACCCACTCCAGTATTCTTGCCTGGAGAATCCCATGGACAGAGGAGCCTGGTAGGCTACAGTCCACGGGGTAGCAAAGAGTCGGACACGACTGAGCGACTTCACCTTCACCTTCAAGGAGACAAAGAACTGTACACAGAAAATTATAAGACACTAATGAAAGAAACCTAAGATGACATAAAGAGATGGAGAGATATTCCATGTTGCGGGGTAGGAAGAATCAATACTGTGAAAATGACTATAGTACCAAATGCAATCTACAGGTTCACTGCAACCCCTATCAAATTACCAACGACATTTTTCACAGAAGTACAGCAACAACAAAAAAATCAGAATCCATATGGAAACACAAAAGACCCTGAAGAGCCAAGGCAGTCGTGAGAAAGAAGAATGCAGCTGCAGGAATCAAGTTTCCTGACTTCAGATTATACTACAAAGCTACAACCATCGAGACAGCATAGTACTGGCACAAAAACGGGAATATAGACCAGTGGACAAGACAGAAATCCCAGACATAAACCCATGCACCTGTGGGTACCGCATTTTTGGCAAAGGAGGCATGAATATACAATGGAGCAAAGAGAGCCTCTTCAGTAAATGGTGCTGGGAAAACTGGACAGCTCCATGTAAAAGAAAGAAATTAGAACACTTCCTAACACCATACACAAAGATCAACTAAAAATGAAGTAAAGACCTAAATGTAAGACCAGAAGCTATAAAACTCTTAGAGGAAAACATTGGCGGAACACTCGATGATGTAAATCAAAACAAGATCCTCTGTGACCCACCTCCTAGAGTAACAAATGAAAACAAAAGCAAACAAGTGGGACATGATTAAACTTAAAAGCTTCTGCACAAAGGAAACCATAAGCCAGGAGAAAAGACAGCCCTCAGAATGGGAGAAAAGAATAGCGAATGAAACAATTGACAAAGGATTAATTTCCAAAATATACAAGCAGCTCATACAACTCAATACCAGATAAAGAAACAACTCAATCAAAAAGGGGGGAAAAGACCTAAACAGACATTCCTCCAAAGAAGACACACAGATGGCTAACAGACACATGAAAAGATGCTCAGTATCACTCATTATTAGAGAAATGCAAATCAAAACTACAGTGAAATACCTCACACCGGTCAGAATGGCCCTCATCAAAAAGTCTACAAACAATAAATGCTGGAGAGGGTGTGGAGAAAAGGGAACGCTCTTGCACTGCTGGTGGGAATGTAAGTTGATGCAGCCACTATGGAAGATGGTACGGAGATTCCTTAAAAAAACTAGGAATAAAACCCCCATATGACCCAGAAATCCCACTCCTAGACATATACCCTGAGGAAATCAAAATTGAAAAAGACACACGTGTCCCATTGTTCATTGCAGTACTACTTACAGTAGCTGGAACATGGAAGCAAGATGTCCATCGACTGTTGAATGGATAAAGAAGTTGTGGCACAGATACACAGTGGAATATTACTCGGCCATAAAAAGGAACACATCTGAGTCAGTTCTAATGAGGTGGATGAACCTAGAACCTATTATACAGAGTGAAGTGAGTCAGAAAGAGAAAGAGAAATATTGTATTCTAATGCATATATATGGAACCTAGAAAAATGGTACTGAAGAATTTATTTACAGGGCAGCAGTGGAAAAACAGACATAGGGAACAGACTTATGGACATGGGGAGAGGGGAGGAGAGGGTGACATGCATGGAGAGAGTAACACGGAAACTCACATTACCATATGTAAACTAGATAGCCAACGGGAATTTGCTGTCTGGCTCAGGAAACTCAAACAGCGGCTCCGTATCAACCTAGAAGGGTGGGATGGGGAGGGAGAGGGGAGGGAGGTTCAGAAGGGAGGGGNTCTATAGCCAAGAAATACAAGAGAAGAAAAAAGATCTACAAAATCAACCCTAAACAATTAAGAAAATGGCAGTAGGGACATATATATCAATAATTACTTTAAATGTAAATGGATTAAATGCTTCAACCAAGAGACACAGACTGGCTGAATGGATAGAAAGACAAGATTCATACATATGCTTTCTACAAGAAACCGACTTCAGACCTAAAGACACATATAGACCGAAAGTGAGAGGATGGAAAAATATATTCCAAGCAAAGGAGAAGCAAAAGAAAGCTGGAGTAGCAATCCTCCTATCAAACAAAATAGACCTTAAAATAAAGAAGATTACAAGAGATAAAGAAGGACACAGCATAATGATCAAGGGATCAATCCAAGAGGAAGACATACCAATTGTAAATATCTGTGCACCCAGCACAGGAGCACCTCAGTACACAAGACAGACACTAGCAGATATAAAAGGGGAAAGTGACAGGAACACAGTGACAGTAGGAGACTTTACACCCCACTCACAGCAATGGAGAGACCATCAAAACAGAAGATTAACAAGGAAACACAAGTCTTAAATGATACGTTAGATGAGATGGATCTCACTGGTATCTTCAGGACATTCCATCCAGATGCAGAAGAATACACCTTCTTCTCATGTGCACATGGAAAATTCTCCAGGATAGACCACATCTTGGCTTACAAATCAAACCTCAGTAAATTTAAGAAAATTAAAATCGTATCAAGCATCTTCTTGGACCACACCATGAGACTAGATATCAATTACAAGAAAAAAACTATAAGAAACACAATCACATGGAGATTAAAGAACATGTTTCTAAATAACCAACAGGTCACTGAAGAAATCAAAAGGGAAATCAAAAAATTTCTAGAAACAAATGACAATGAAAACACAGCAACTCAAAGCCTATGGGATGCAGCAGAAGCATTTCTAAGAGGGAGGTTTATAGCAGCACAATCCTACCTCAAGAAACAAGGGAAACATAGACTAGACAACCTAACTCTACACCCAAAACAACTGGGAAAAGAAGAACAAAAAAACACCCCAAATTAGTAGAAAGAAAGAAATCATAAAGATCTGAGCAGAAAGAAGTGAAAGAAACAATAGTAAAGATTAGTAAAACTGAAAGTTGGTTCTTTGAGAAGATAAACAAAATTACAAACCTTTAGCCAGACTCATCAAGAAAAAAAGAGAGAAGAATCAAATCAACAAAATTAGAAATGAAAAAGGAGAGATTACAACAGACAATGCAAAAATATGAAGGATTATAGGAGACTGTCATGAACAACTACATGGCAATAAAATGGGTAACCTGGAAGAAATGGACAGATTCCTAGAAAAGTTCAGTCTTCCAAGACTGAACCAGGAAGAAATATAAATTATGAACAACCCAGTTACAAGCACTGAAATCGAAGCTTTGGTCAAAAATCTCCCGAAAAACAAAAGCCCGGGACCAGTTGGCTTCACAGGAGAGTTCTATCAAACACTCAGAGAAGAGCTAATGCCTCTCCTTCTAAAACTCTCAAAAAATTGCAGAGGCAGGAACACTTCCCAACTCATTCTACGAGGCCACCATCACCCTGATACCAAAACCAGACAAAGACAACACACAAAAAGAAAACTCCAGACCAATATCCCCGATGGACACAGATGCAGAAATCCTCAGCGAAATCTTAGCAGACAGAATCCAACAACACATCAAAAAGGTCATATACCACCACCAAGCTGGGTGTATATCAGGGATGCAAGGATTCTTCACTATATGCAATCAGTGGGACACACCATATTAACAGGTTGAAAGATAAAAACCACATGATAATCTCAATAGATACATAGAGAGCTTTTGCCAAAATTCAGCACCTGTTTATGATTAAAACTCTTCAAAAAAATGGGCACAGAAGGAACCTACCTCAACATAGTAAAGGCCGTGTATGATAAGCCCATGGCAAACATTCTCAGTGGTGAAATGAGATCAGGAGAAAGACAAGGGTGTCCACTCTCCCCACTGTTATTCAACATGGTTCTGGAAGTCCTAGCTACAGCAATCAGAGAAGAAAAAGAAATTAAAGGAATCCAGATCAGAAAAGAAGAAGTAAAGCTTTCACTGTTTGCAGATGACGGGATACTGTACATAGAAAACTTTAAAGATAGTATCAGAAAATTACTAGAACTAATCAGCCAATTTAGCAAAGCTGCAGGATGTAAAATCAATATACAGAAATCACTTGCATCTCTATATAGTAACAATGAAAAATCAGAAAGAGAAATTAAGGAATCAATCCCATTCACCATTGCAACAAAAAGAATTAACTCTCAAGGAATAAACTTACCTAAGGAGACAAAATGGCAACCCACTCCAGTATTCTTGCCTGGAGAATCCCATGGACAGAGGAGCCTGGTAGGCTACAGTCCACGGGGTCGCAAAGAGTCGGACACGACTGAGCGACTTCACCTTCACCTTCAAGGAGACAAAGAACTGTACACAGAAAATTATAAGACACTAATGAAAGAAACCTAAGATGACATAAAGAGATGGAGAGATATTCCATGTTGCGGGGTAGGAAGAATCAATACTGTGAAAATGACTATAGTACCAAATGCAATCTACAGGTTCACTGCAACCCCTATCAAATTACCAACGACATTTTTCACAGAAGTACAGCAACAACAAAAAAATCAGAATCCATATGGAAACACAAAAGACCCTGAAGAGCCAAGGCAGTCGTGAGAAAGAAGAATGCAGCTGCAGGAATCAAGTTTCCTGACTTCAGATTATACTACAAAGCTACAACCATCGAGACAGCATAGTACTGGCACAAAAACGGGAATATAGACCAGTGGACAAGACAGAAATCCCAGACATAAACCCATGCACCTGTGGGTACCGCATTTTTGGCAAAGGAGGCATGAATATACAATGGAGCAAAGAGAGCCTCTTCAGTAAATGGTGCTGGGAAAACTGGACAGCTCCATGTAAAAGAAAGAAATTAGAACACTTCCTAACACCATACACAAAGATCAACTAAAAATGAAGTAAAGACCTAAATGTAAGACCAGAAGCTATAAAACTCTTAGAGGAAAACATTGGCGGAACACTCGATGATGTAAATCAAAACAAGATCCTCTGTGACCCACCTCCTAGAGTAACAAATGAAAACAAAAGCAAACAAGTGGGACATGATTAAACTTAAAAGCTTCTGCACAAAGGAAACCATAAGCCAGGAGAAAAGACAGCCCTCAGAATGGGAGAAAAGAATAGCGAATGAAACAACTGACAAAGGATTAATTTCCAAAATATACAAGCAGCTCATACAACTCAATACCAGATAAAGAAACAACTCAATCAAAAAGGGGGGAAAAGACCTAAACAGACATTCCTCCAAAGAAGACACACAGATGGCTAACAGACACATGAAAAGATGCTCAGTATCACTCATTATTAGAGAAATGCAAATCAAAACTACAGTGAAATACCTCACACCGGTCAGAATGGCCCTCATCAAAAAGTCTACAAACAATAAATGCTGGAGAGGGTGTGGAGAAAAGGGAACGCTCTTGCACTGCTGGTGGGAATGTAAGTTGATGCAGCCACTATGGAAGATGGTACGGAGATTCCTTAAAAAAACTAGGAATAAAACCCCCATATGACCCAGAAATCCCACTCCTAGACATATACCCTGAGGAAATCAAAATTGAAAAAGACACACGTGTCCCATTGTTCATTGTAGTACTACTTACAGTAGCTGGAACATGGAAGCAAGATGTCCATCGACTGTTGAATGGATAAAGAAGTTGTGGCACAGATACACAGTGGAATATTACTCGGCCATAAAAAGGAACACATCTGAGTCAGTTCTAATGAGGTGGATGAACCTAGAACCTATTATACAGAGTGAAGTGAGTCAGAAAGAGAAAGAGAAATATTGTATTCTAATGCATATATATGGAACCTAGAAAAATGGTACTGAAGAATTTATTTACAGGGCAGCAGTGGAAAAACAGACATAGGGAACAGACTTATGGACATGGGGAGAGGGGAGGAGAGGGTGACATGCATGGAGAGAGTAACACGGAAACTCACATTACCATATGTAAACTAGATAGCCAACGGGAATTTGCTGTCTGGCTCAGGAAACTCAAACAGCGGCTCCGTATCAACCTAGAAGGGTGGGATGGGGAGGGAGAGGGGAGGGAGGTTCAGAAGGGAGGGAGGTTCAGAAGGGAGGGGATACATGTAAACCTATGGCTGATTCATGTTGAGGTTTGACAGAAAACAACAGAAATCTGTAAAGCCATTATCCTTCAATAAAAAATATATTAATTTTAAAAACCATACATGCACCCCAGTGTTCACGGCAGCTCTATTTACAGCACCGAGACGTGAAGACCACCGAAGCGCCCATCAGTATATGAGTGGATGAAGGAGGTGTGATACGGTTATGCGATGGACTATTACTCTGCCAGAAAAGACAACAAATAATGCCGTTGCCAGCAGCAGGGATAGACCGAGAGACGATCACAGGAAGCAGAGTAAGTCAGGAAGAGAGAGACAAGCTGTCTCTTATACACATCTAGATGTGTATAAGAGACAGTATCATCACTTCTGCAGGAATGCCAGAAAAGACAACAAATAATGCCGTTACCAGCAGCAGGGATAGACCGAGAGACGATCTCAGGAAGCAGAGTAAGTCAGGAAGAGAGAGACAAGCGCCATGTGAGGTCACTCATGTGTGGACTCTAAAATACGACACAGAAGCAGGTTCACAGACACAGAGGCCAGGCTTGTGGCTGCAAAGGGGGAAGTGGGGTTGGGGAGGGGTGAGTTAGGATGTTGGGATCAGCAGATGCGAAAACGATATTTTAAAATGTTCTGCATATTGCTTTTTTCATTGAACACCACTGGAGATGGTTTTTATATCAGTACATAGCTACCTTACTCTTACAGTTGCATAATATTCCATGAAATTGGTGTACTCTTAAGTTAACCAGGTATTTATTTTACTTTCTGATTGGAGAAGGAAATGGCAACCCACTCCAGTGTTCTTGCCTGGAGAATCCCAGGGATGGGGGAGCCTGGTGGGCTGCCATCTCTGGGGTCACACAGAGTCGGACACAACTGAAGCGACTTAGCTTAGCAGCAAACTATTATATGTAGGGTGGATAAGCAACAAGGTCCTCCTGTAGAGCACAGGGAACTGCAGTCAATATCCTGGGATAAACCAAAGTGGAAAAGAAAATAAAGAATCTATGTATAATGGAGCCACTTTGCTGTAGGCAGAAGTTAACACAACATAGTAAATCAACTATGCTTCCATAAAATTACACACACACACACACATCCTTTCTTTCTTGGATTCCGGTGTGACTGCCAACCTTCTCACCACCTAGGGAGGTCTGACCTGGGCAAAGTTCTCGGCAGCCGTAAGAGGCTTGCGTTTATATTCTGGTATGACTGTGACCAATCAGAATTTGTTATCCAGGTCAAGCCGCTATTATAATTGGTAAGTTGATACCAGATGCATTTAGCACATGGAACAGGACGCAGGTGATCATACTAATCTGATTTTTGCAGGGCATAATTTCATCACTTCCGCTCACTGCTTTCAAATTCTGATGATGGAGAAGACTCTTGAGAGTCCCTTGGACTGCAAGGAGGTCAAACCAGTCAACCCTAAAGGAAATCAGCCCTGAACATTCACTGAAAGGACTGGTGCTGAAACTGAAGCTCCAATACTTTGGCCACTTAATGCGAAGAGCCGATTCACTGGAGAAATCCCTGATTCTGAGTAAGATGGAGGTGCTTTGGAGAAGGGCTCTGTAAATGCTCGTTTCTTCCACTGTTACTCTGAGAAGAGCAAAACATGCTTGTGAAACTCAGATGAACTTTTCCTGGCTTAACTGCCAGCCAATGACCAAATCAGTGGCTCTCAATCAAGGAGCATTAGGACAGCCATTTGTTTTTAAAAAACTTACTCCCAATTATTTATTTTCCCCCAACTAATTATTTTAAAATTTTTCAATTATTTGTGCTGAAAATTTTCTAACCCACTGAAAAGTTAAAATAGTACAAGGGAATGCCTATTGCGTGCTTCTCTAGCTTTACTTAGGGTTCAGCTTTTTGCTCTCTCTTTTTTTTCTCCCTTTCTTTCTTTCTCTCTCTCTCTTTCCCCCTCCCTCTCTCTGTCCGTCTCTTGGTGTCTCTCTTTCCCTCTCTCTCTTTCCCTCTCTCTCTCTCTGTCTCTCCTCTGAGAGTGAGTTGCAAACATCCTGACACTTCGCACGTTTGTAAATAATTCACTGCGTGTCTCCTAAGAGCTGGAGTGCCCATCTATCACCCAAAGTCTGAGCATCTCACCGAGCTCTGATCCAGACACCCTGTTCTCATCCATGCGACACCGCTTGACTGTCCCCAGGATGTCCCCTTCACAGCTGTCCGTCGTTGTCTGTAGTAATACCCTCATCCTCTTCTTATTTCATAACAGGGACATTTTTGAAGAGCCAGGCCCGTCACTGGGGAGGAATTGTTTCAATCTCACCACGAGTTTTTGGTGACACCTAACTCGACCCTGAAGAGTCACCTTCCTCCTCAAGGCAGGTTTGCATGACCCGCTGGCTCGCTGGGTTGCCGAGTATACTTTTTCACGTTTTTATCATGTGCCTCTCTTTTCTCACCAATGTTGAAAATATCCAGATTGCCTAAAAATCTTGAGATGGGCCAGACCCACGGTTCCTCAAAATTAAAATGCATCCCATGAAAGTGGGCTGCCCCAAACCCAGACAAGCCAGACTTTCCTAGGAGGTTTTCAGATGGACAATATCATTCATTGCAACTCCAGCTGGGAAATGGAAGGCCGAAGACCGAACGTACTGTTTGTACATTACTTGAATTGGCACGTCTTAGGAGTCCATCCATCATGCGGCAGCTGGCAGTCTGGGTGCGCTGGGGGGTGTGGGTCACAGTGGCCACCTTCAGCGGCTTAGAGCCTGGGTGTAGGAGCATCTCAGATATGTGGTCCTTTCTCTTGGCTGAACACTGTTAAAGAGCAATTGAGATACGTCTGGACGACAGCTCCCCCGTGGTTTCCTCGCCCTGGCAGACCTTCATCCTGCGCTTGTGCAGACTGACACTCAGCTCAGGCTTGAAGGAGCCTGGAATTCCACGCGCAAGCTCACGTGTGTGTGCACGTGTGTGCAGCCCCTGCACCTGGGCGGCTCACACGCTGAATCGGGGCGGCGAAGGGAACAGGGCAGAGCGGATCCTTGCAGTTACAACGCAGGGCCATGTGGGTGCCACGCTGCTGGGCTGAGGCGGGGCTGGGGCTGGGGTGGTTCACGGAGAAGAGGTCCCTTCCGTAGAGCCCTGGACCCTCCAGCCTCAGCCTCGTGGCCACGGCCTTGGCCCCTCCGCACCTGCTGCTCGATCCTGGTCACCTTTTGCACTGAAGCGTCTGCAGGGCCCGGGCCCCCTCGGGACAGCCCAGGGTCAGGCTGGCAGCAGTCCAGACATGACAAGTGCCCACGCGCCTCCGGCCTGGGTGGGCGCTCTTTCCTCTCCCCACCCTGCCTGGGCCTACAGCTTTCTTCCTCTCTCTCTGTCTCTCTCTCTCCCTCATCATCCCGCCTTGATGTGCAGTTCAAGGCCCATCGTTCTGGCCGAGTCCACACTGCCCCCTGCCTTGGGGCACAGACCGCTGGCTCCTGGGGGAAGACTGGCCTTTAGTTCCAGCCTGGGGCTGTCCTCCTGGCTGAGGCGCTGGGCCGAGCGGGCCGCCAGGCCGCCAGGCTCCCCCAGAGGTAAGGACGCCTTAACTTGTCACCTCCCTGCCCTGCCTGCACCCCTCTGACCTCAGACACGGCCTGACCTCAGCCTGGGTCCTGAGTCAGGCTGGGAGAGGATGCGGCTCAGGGTCCGAGAAGGCCCCAGGGCCAGTGCTCATCTGGGCCCCCGTCACCAGGGCCTAGGGTCCCTGGGACTGTTGTGGCCAGGAACAGGCTCGAGCAGCCAGGCGTTCCCGGGAAGGGTGGAGACGCTGCCCTCTGCTCTGGGACCGGAGGGGAGACTGCTCGGGGCGCGAGGAAGCACGTCAGCCAGGGGCCAAGGGGGACGCCCACGGCTCCCCACCAGCTCTGGATGGAAGGTTTGAAATACTGTTCTTTTCGTCGGGTAAAACCAGGCTCGCTCCTCAGCTATTCAGTTATCTCAGAGGTTGGACAAACACCACGAAAACGTTCAGCCAGACCCACGAAGCCTGCCTTCTTTTCACGGCCTTGCTCCTGGCAGGGCAGAGGCGGGGAGGGAGGCTGGGAAGGGAGGCGGGTGGACTCCTTGTGGCTCAGGGGCGTGGGGCCCCGCGGGACTCAGCATCACGCCGGAATCCCGTCCACACCCCTGCAGGCCCGAGCCCCACCTCCCAGGGGCCTCGTGCTGGGGCACTGAGCTCAGGGACAGGGTGAAGAGACTTTGGCTCCAGCTGGGGCTTTAACCCCCACCCCAGGTGGACCCCCGCCCAGACCAGGGGTACAACTTGGGCCATAGGCAGGACTCACTGTCCCAGAGAAGCGGGGTTGGGGCAAATGGGCTGGACTCCACTGCCCACTCACCCACATCCACCCGGGGCTGTCATTTCACCCTCTTCAAACAGGAGGCATTGGAGAACTGGGCATGTGGGCAGAGGGAGACAGCGGGCCTGCAGGCGGCCGCTGCTGCTGAGCTCAGGGCCCTCCAGGGGCCACGCCTTCCCTGACATCCCGGCCGTTTGCACCTCCCGCTGGGCCCTGGCCCTTCTGTCCTGGAAGAGGGTGGAGCAGGGGGCTCCGAGACCAGGCTTGGGTGGCAGCAAGTCACCAGCACCAGTGAGGGGGTCCCTGCGTGGCAGCCTCCAGCGTCCCACTCCTCCCCACAGCTTCCAGCCCCCCATGAGACCAGAGAGCCTACTGCCATCAGGAAGGGAGGGGAGCCCAGCCTGAGCCCCGGCACCCAGCCAGTCTCTGGGGGGAAGCAAGCCTCAGCTCGAGTCCTGCCACCTCACCAGGAGAAGCCTCGGGCTCCAGGTGCCGGCGGGAACGTGGCCGGGCCAGGTGACCACAAGGGCGGGATGCTGGCCTCCACGAGGAGCCGATGCTCTGGGAATGTGGGTCCTCCACTCCGTCACCCTGCCCAGCCCTGCTCCCCCGGAGGGCCCTGAGGGACTGGGGGCGCCCTCAGGAGTCAGGGGTGTGCGTTTTCATGCTCCTCCGCATCCTCTGTGAATCTCCCCCTCCCCGAAAGACGGGAGCGGAAGATGGAGGTGCATCAGCTGTGTGGGGGTGATCGCTGGCCCCCCGCCCTGAGTGCTGGGTGGTCCTCGGGGCTGCGGCTTAGCTGGGTTACTGGGGTGAGGCACAGGTCTGCGGCTCAGGACCACTGGATTTGTGGGGCTCCCAGAGCTGGGACCCCCTCGTGGGCAGACACGCTGAATGCTACGGTCCCCGCCCGCTGCCCCAGGGACTCAGGACTCATTGCCGGGGAGGGTGAGGGGCAGGTGAGGACAGGGCATGGGCCGAACGAGGTTTCCTAGGGTCATGACCTTGCCGTGACCCTGTGACCCAAGATCATGACCTCGGGATCATGACGACGTGGAGAGGCCCCCAAGGATGAAGAGCTGCTTTACGAGGATGACAAACGCGACACCGAGCCTCACACGGCTGTCCCTCTGAGGCCACGCCCCTCGCCGGACACGCGGGGGCCCCTGCGCTCACTCTGACCACACACGGGACTTGTCCTGAGGATCAGAAACACCGCAAGAAGCGGGGGGCCCCGGGGCCCGCCTGGCCCGGCCGCCCCTCCCCACGGAGGAGCCCCAGAGACTGGGCCTCGTGCTGAAATCCTCTCTGCCCTGGGCCCTGGAGGCGGCGGCAGGCTCAGAATGAGCATAAGTGGGAGCGGGCTCGCCCTCTGCGGGGGTCTCAGCCCTCCTCCCCGTCACCGCCCAGCCCTTGGCTCTCGCCCCCTCAGGTGTGGGGAAGAGGGGCCTGGAAAGCCCAGAAACTCAGGCATTCCGGGGCTTCCTGAGCCCTTGGGTGACCTCGAACCTGCCTGATGACGGAGCCAGGAGACCCGGACAGACAGCGTCCCGACAGCCCAGGAGGAGGTGCTTTCAACCGCATGGTGTGTCCCTCAGCCAGACCCTGGGCCAAACGGGCCGCGGAGGCTGGACCAGTCCCCCGACGCTCAGCTGCAGCCTCTACAGGGTCCCCTCGGCGCCTGCCTCTGGGCGTGGCCTGTGCCAGTCTTGTCTTCCTAGGGGCCAGGCGCTGGCCGTGGTCCCTAACTTGCTGCCTGAGCAGCTGACCTCCCACCCTCTGTCCAGACCGGCCCGGCCACACCAGGATCCTTCTGCTGTGTCCTGGGCGTGATTCTCCCCCCAGCCACCTGACCACCTGCCTGTGCAGCCTCACCTAGGCCTCTGCTGGCTGCCACGCCTGCCGCGTGGCAGCACCTCCCAGGCTCCTCAGGGAGCACGGCACTATGCTATGCTGGGGGGGGTGCCCTGGCCCAGCCCTGCAGGGGGTGCTGCTCACAGTGCCATCCACCCTGGGGCGTCCCCCCGGCCCTGCCCATGTCCCTGAGTCTCCTTCCGCACCTTCTTCTCTGCCAGAAACTGTGGACACATCGCCCCCAGCTCCACAGCTGCGGCCCGTCTACCTCAGCCCACGCCCCTCACAGGGGTCCCCCCACAGGTGCTGGGGGTCAAAGCCAAGCTGGGGTGCAGGAGACAGACCTCCCGCAGGGGGGCCTTCTCGTGGAATTGACGGCTGAGGCCCTGGGGCTGGGCAGGGGAGGTGGCCGGGGTTGTCCTGACCACAGGTACCACACACCTGACTAGGGGGGTGGAATGCTGCCCGCCTTGGGTGGGTGCCAGGACCAGAAGCTGGGTCAGCGAGACCCAGGGTGGTGGCCTTTGCTGGTGACCAGGTCTCGAATGCCCAGAGATGTCACGTCTCCCCTTGCCCACAAGGATCATCAGAGTGGCTGCTGGAGAAGTGGGCTTCAGCCCCGACGACACTGGGGGTGGGGTCTCTGGGGTGAGCGGCAGGAATATGCATTTGGAGGAGACTGTCCAGGTGGTTCTCATGCCCAGGACATGCAGGACGCCCCACAGGCTCTGTTCTAGGTGAGGAGAACCAGGGAAGGCATGGGACCACGGCCAGCCACCAGGCAGACACACAGCCCAGTCCACCCCAAGCACACCTTCCCTGCTTCCCTCCGGCCTCCACATAGCTGCAGCCAGCAGAGAGCATGTCCCCCGTGAAAGCTATGATGACCCTGGAATTGAAGCCCCACTTAGGCGTGGGGGAGCATCACTTTGCTGTCCAGCAGAAATTAACAAACATTGTCAATCAGCTCTACTTCAATAATTTAAAAAAAAAAAAAAAACCCAATTTTAAAGTAGGCTAAAGACTTGGGTAGACATTCATGAAAGAAAACATATGAAGGGCTAATTAGCTCATAAAACATGATTAACATATTCAACTAATGAGATTAGTCAGGAGGTAAATGCAAACTAAAATCAACAGGGAGATGCCAATTCACACCCACTTGAATGAATATCCTTTTTTTAAAGGACAGTATCAAATATTGTTAAAGAAGTGGAGAAAGAGAAACCTTCTTATATTTCAGGTAGGAATATAAAATGTACAATTGCTTTGGGGAAACAATATGGCAGTTTCTTAAAAAGCTAAACACAAACTTATCACAACACCCAGCAATTCCATTCTCAGGAATCTCCCTAAGAGAGACAAAAAAAAAAAAAAAAAAAAAACCTATGTTCACAAAAGAGGTTCATATGTAGATGTTTATAGCAGCGTTATTTGTGACAGCCAAAATGCAGAATAACCCAAATGTCTATCAACTTTGAGTGGATACATAAATGTGAGCATCCATCCAGCGGAATATCACTCAGCAATAAAAGGGAAGAGCAACGGACCTATCCTGCTCATGAATGAACCTCAGATCTATTATGCAAATAAGGCAGCTCAAAAGACTATATACAGTAACAGTCCCTTTATATGGAGAGTCCACAAAAGGCAAACTTACAGTGACAGAAATCAGACCTTGAATGCCTAGGACGTTATGTGTCTTTGTAGGAGAATTAACTGCTAACAAACATAAGGGAGCTCACTGTGATAGAAATGTTCAATAACTGGATTTTGGTGATGGTTACACAACTCGTGTGTGTGAAATATTCTTTGATATTATACATAAACTACACTACAATGCCTTTTATTAAATAAAAGAGAATATTTTAGATACAGCAAATTTTAATTAAATAAACATAGTTAAGATCAAAAAGATAAATTAGACGTTGCCAGCTTATCTTCAGCCCTTGCCTTAAGCAAGCTAATCAAAACAACTTGAAATACACAAACGAGTCTTTCTCTGTTCTATGAAGCAGTAAATGGATATCCTTGGTATTTCAATATATTAATATAACCTGTTATATAGACTTAACTATAAAAACAGTCTCCTAGAGGTTTGGAGATGGCATTCACCATCTCTGTAAAAGGTTGAACATTACCAGTCAAATTTAGTCATATGTTTACAAAGGGAAAACAGTGTTAAATATTGTTTTCTTTTTTAGTTTTTTGGCTGCTTGCTGAATCAAAATTACTATCAAAATTCAAAAAGCTGATCATGATTTAGCCACAAGCCAATCTTATTTAAATCAGGACTTTCCAACAGAAATATTCTATCAGCCTTTTATGATCTGAATTCTTGTATATGCAATCAATTTAGATACTGTACATATAAAAAGATCATAGACATTTCTATTTTGTAATAAACAAGTAGCTGTTTTGACATAAGCTATCAAGTCTGAGGAACCTGTATGCAGGTTAAGAAGCAACAGTTAGAACTGGACATGGAACTGTATATTGTCACTCTGCTTATTTAACTTATATTCAGAGTACATCATATGAAATGCCAGGCTGTATGAATCACAAGCTGGAATCAAGATTGCTGGGAGAAATATCAACAACCTCAGGTGTGCAGATGATAGCACTCTAATGGCAGAAAGTGAAGAGGAACTAAAGAGCCTCTTGATGAGGAAGAAAGAGAAGAGTGAAAAAGCTAGCTTAAAGCTCAATGTTCAGAAAAATAAGATCATGCCATCTAGTCTCATTACTTCATGGCAAATAGATGGCAGAAAAATGGAAACAGTGGCAGATTTTATTTTCTTGAGCTTCAAAATCACTGCGGATGGTGACAACAGCCACAATATTCGAAAACATTGCTCTGTGGAAGGAAAAATATGACAAACCTAGACCAACCTAGACAGCATATTAAAAAGCAGAGACATTAATTTGCCAACAAATTAGTCAAAACTATGGTTTTTCCAGTAGTCATGTATGGATGTGAGAGCTGGACTATAAAGAAAGCTGGGCACCACCGAATTGATTCTTTTGAACTGTGGTGTTGGAGAAGACTCTTGAGAGTCCCTTGGACTGCAAGGAGATCCAACCAGTCAATCCTAAAGGAAATCAGTCCTGAATATTCATTGGAAGGACTGATGCTGAAGCTGAAACTCCAATACTTTGGCCACCTGATGCGAAGAGCTGACTCATTTGAAAAGACCCTGATGCTGGGAAAGATTGAGGGCAGGAGGAGAAGGGGACGACAGGATAGATGGTTGGATGGCATCACCGACTCAANCCTGAATATTCATTGGAAGGACTGATGCTGAAGCTGAAACTACAATACTTTGGCCACCTGATGCGAAGAACTGACTCATTGGAAAAGACCCTGATGCTGGGAAAGATTGAGGGCAGGAGGAGAAGGGGACGACAGAGGATGAGATGATTGGATGGCATCACCGACTCAATGAACATGAGTTTGAACAAGCTCTGGGAGTTGGTGGTGGACAGGGAGGCCTGGCGTGCTGCAGTCCATAGGGTTGCAAAGAGTTTGACATGACTGAGCAACTGAGCTGAACTGAAGGAGCATTTTCTCCGAATTCTACACATGAATATAACTCTGACCCTGAACCCCTAAGCCTCAGGGATGGAAGGACATTGATCTCTGCCATGATTGAACCTATCCCTCCCTAGTTGGGGTAAGGGTCCAGACTCTTGCCCAGACCGTGGTGTCCTGATCTCAGAGGCACCCTCCCCATGGTCATCACCTGGCGAGGGCTGTCCCGGAGCCCGTATCCTGGCCAGCAGGGTGCCTTCATCCCAGCCTCCCAAGTGTCCTAGGCAGTTTGGGTCTAGGGGTCCAGCGAGGTAGGAGCCCCCGAGGCTGGGGCCACCGCTCCAGGAGCACAGTGCAGCCCCCGCTTGGGGCTTTTCCACCTTTTGGGGCCAGCAGGCATGGCATGGCACAGCCCTCAGGGTGGCAGAGCTCCTCGCCCCACCCCCAGAACGTGACTGTCAACCGCAGTCACTCCACTTGGGGAAACGAGGCTCAGAAGAGGAAGTAGCCTCGAGCACCACTTTCAACCTCCAGACGCGAACCTCCCCCAGAGGCAGGGGAGGCCCAGGGGAAAAGCAGGAGCCAGTCAGCCATCCCCTCCCGCGGACGGCACCCCAGGACATCCGCTTTCAGCAGAGCCACCGACGCGTTCGGCTGTGTCGAGTCTTTGTTGCGACACCCGCGATCTTCATCGCTTCGCGTGGGATCTTTCGTTGCAGCCCACGGACTCTAGTTGCCGTGCGTGAGCTCAGTGGTGGGGCACGCGGGCCTAGCTGCCCCAAGGCACACGGGGTCTTAGCTCCCAGACCAGGGATAGAACCACGTCCCTGCATTGCAGGGCAGACTCCTAACTACTGGACCACCGGAGAAGTTGCCTTGGGGATCCTTTTAATAATGCAGGAAAGCCCTCCAACCTTACGGATGGGACACCACACTGGAGCTGAGTCGCTGCTGGACCTCCCAAAAGTGACCTCAAGAGGCCCCAGCCCCCACACCCCCAGCACCCCCTTCCATGTCTGGGGCAGACACAGCTCAGCGGCTTTCATAATCTCCCTCCCTCCCAGAGGGCCCACCCCCAGCACCCCAGGGTTTGGGGGGTTCTCAGTTTCTTCTTATTGGGCTCCATGAAGCAGGGGCACCTTCCCCAAGGAGCCCCAGAGCTGCAGCATTCTCTGGGGTCTCTCTGGACCCCGGGTAGTGGGTGTGGAAGCAGGTCACACAGCAGACGCGTGGCCCAATGGCCTGGGTGGCTGATGAGGCATTCTCTCTGCCGGGATCTCACTGCTTAGCCCCTGTCTTATGATCCATGGGACCCCAGGACTCTGGATCCAGACTGCTGGAGCCTGGAGCCTGGCACCCGCAGGCTCCCCCAGGCAAGGACACCTTAATATCTCATTGCCCCACCTTGCCCACACCCCTCTGACCTCAGGAAAAGCCTGACTCGAGCCCGTGTCCTGAGTTAGGCTGGGAGGGGAGACAGCCCCAGGTCCCAGGAGGCCAGGGTCTCAAGGCCAAAGCCAGTGACCACCCCCAGGACCCCAGAGCTGTTCTGGCCAGGACAGAGTTCCCAGGAACAGGTACATCACTGCTTGAGCAGGCAGAGAGACGTTCCTGGGAAGGGTGTGGACACTGTCCCCTCCTCAGGGACCCAAGGGGAGGCTGCTCAGGGCACGAGGCAGCCTGTGAGCCAGGAACCGAAGGAGGCACCCCGGCACCTCCCACCCCATCCCCAGCCTGCATGAAGGATCTAAGTCATCATTTGTTTTCGTGTGGGGCCACACTCACTGCTCAGCTATTTAATTATCTCAGCAGTTGGAGAACAACAACAGAAATATTCAACCTAAAATATAAAATCCAGCCGAGTTTTATCTTTTTTTATGAATTGCGCAATTCTTCCAGAACCCCTGGACCCTTTGGTGTCTGAGAAACACCCCACCCCGACCCCTGCTGCCCTGTCTGGGATGTGGGGTAGGGGGCTCAGCTGGAGCCACTGCTCTTAGCTCTGTGGACAACAAGGCTTCTGCTGAGTGGTCCTGGGCTTGGTGATTTTGCGAACGGGTGCTTTGAGAGAAAAGGCCTAATTCTTCAAAGCCCTCTTGGCACTCGCTGGAGTCATAACAGAGATAAGAAAACCCAGTGAATGCAAGTCTGTACTATGTCGGTCACGGGGCCGAACTTGTAACATGCGCGACATCATGTGAATGTCCAGAAGGGACGCCCTTCAGAGGCAGAGAGCTGAGTGCTGGCCGAGGGGTCTGGTTTCCCAAGGAGGGGGCCAAGCTCCCAATCCAGAATCCTCTGCCCCCCTTCCCGGGGCAGGAGTTAAGCAGGGCCTTAGGAGCCCCTTGGTCAAATGGCCTAAAAGGTAAAGAATCCGCCTGCAATGCAGGAGACCGGGGTTCGATCCCTGGGTTGGGAAGATCCCCTGGAGGAGGGCGTGGCAGCCCACTCCAGTATCCTTGCCTGGAGAATCCCGTGGACAGAGGAGCCTGGAAGGCCACAGTCCATGAGGGTGGAAAGAGTCGGACAGGACTGAGCGACTAAGGAGCCCCTTGGCATGCAAGACCCCGGGTCGGAACGAGCCGGGTGCAGCGGGCAGAGGGCCCGCTCCTTCCATCCCGCGGTTCTCAGCTCCCACCTGCCCCAACCCCGTCTTCTGTTCTCTGGGTTCCCCACACTGCCTCCTGACCCCATAGGGGCTGCACCTCCCGCAGTGAGCGGCAAACCGCTGCCCACAGCTTCGCGAGTGAAACCGACCAGCCACAGCTCACACCCCCAGCACACAGCATCAGCTGCGGAGGGGGCGGGTCCAGACAGCCAGGGACAGACCCTGTGCCCCAGAGCCCCCAGGGGTGATTCAAACCAGCCAATCCTGAGCCCACTCACCCCGACTCACCCCTTCCTTCCCACAGAAACCACAGCAAAGCCTCCTGCCCACACGGTCCCCTCCCTCTGCCGCCTGGCCTGATCATGCGTCCCCAGGTGGGGGTCCCTGGCGGCCCTCCCCCTCCCCTGGAGAACTGTGAATAGCAGTCTATCCTCTTGCTGTTTCTATTCAGTCGCTAAGTCATCTCTGACTCGTTGAGGCCCCGTGGACGGCAGCACGCCAGGCTTCCCTGTCCTTCACCGTCTCCTGGAGCTTGCTCAAACTCCTCTTCATTGAGTCGGTGATGCCATCAAAGCATCTCATCCTCTGTCGTCCCCTTCTCCTCCTGCCCTCAATCTTTCCCAGCATCAGGCAGCCTGGACACAGGCCACCAGCTGTGAACAGGCTCAGGAGACACAAGTCCAAACAAGCACACTGGTGTTCGGGCGACGCCACAAGCCGCTGGCCTCCAGGGTCCAGGAAGAGCCCGCAGCTCTGAGAACTGCTGTGTGCTTCGGGGAGAGCAGGGGAGTGGGCTGGCTCGAGTCCCTCTGCACCCACTGAGGCCTGCTGCCCTCAGCGCCCGGGCCTCGGTTTCCCCATCTGCACGCACGGCCGGCAGCACCTCAGAGGCACTCGTGCCATAAACGAGCTGCTCCGTGGAGAACAAACAGCGTGTGGCCCGCGTCGCAGGAGCGGCCGGGGCCAAGGCCCCCAGACGGGGCAGCTTATGTCGACAGGCACGTCTCCTCTCACTGTCCGCAGGGCAGAGTCCGAAGTCAAGGTGGCCCAGGGCTCCAGGGCGGGGCTTCCTGCCCTTCCAGCCTCCGGGGGCTCCAGGCGCCCCTGGGTCTGTGGGTGCAGCCCTCCAGCCTCTGCCTCCGTGGGCACGTGGCCCTCCCTCCATGTGTCTTTCCTGTCCTGTCTCTTAAGGACACTTATTGCCTTCAGGGTCCACCTGGGTGATCCGGAATGACCTCATCTCAAAGCCCTCCCTTCTTCCCAGTGAGGTTCCAAGGACCGACAGGTCGTGTCTCCGGGGGCCCCGTCTGACCCAGGACACACCCCGCACAGGTGTGTGCTGCCGTTGCGGCCAACACGCCGAGAGCGGACGTGCCTCCCGAGGCTGCGCTGAGAGCTTGTGTGCACCAGGGTCCCCCTGGCCACTGCGGGCAGAGAGCACGGGGGCGGCGGTGGGACACAGGGCCAGCGCTGCGGAGGAGAGGCCGGGGGGCAGGAGGACGGGGCGGGCTGGGTGAGGCCTCGGGTACCAAGGCCGGGAGAAGGCGACCTGAGCAAAGGGGAGGGGCAGCTGAGAGTGTCCTGAGACCTGGGGCTGCACTGGGAGGGGTGGGGCCGGGCCCTGCCTCCTGGGTCTCTGGGGCTGGAGGCCAGGCAGCGATTCCCGGAGGGCTGGGGACCGGGGCCCTGCCAGGAGTCACAGGCTGGAACCCTCGCTCCACAGGCCGCACCTCTGCTACAGAAACGAGTTCAGGGCCAAAGCCGTGAACTGGGAAATATTGGGACGTGAACTGGGAAATACTGGGACGTGAACTGGGAGACCGGGACCCACGCCGCATAAAACAGGGAGCTAACGAGAACCTATTGTCCAGCTCTGTAGGGCTATTGTAGGGCTCTGCTCTGTGGTGACCCGAATGGGAAGAAGCACAAAAAAGAGGGGCCAGGACTTCCCTGGGGGTCCAGGGGCTAAGAATCCGCCTGCCAGTGCAGAGGGTACGGGCTTGATCCCCAGTCGGAGAAGATCCCACACGCCACAGAGCAGCTAAGCCCAGGCGCCTCAGCTCCTGAAGCCTCAAGTCCTGAAGTTCGTGCTGTAGAGGCTCCGCAACCAGAGCATAGCCCTCACTCACTGAGACTGGGAGAACGCTCTCGCAGCAGCAAAGACCCTGAGCAGCCAAAAATAAATAAATACAATTATTTTTTCAAAGAGAGGGGATATGCATAGAAACACACAGCTGATTCGCCTTGCTTTGCAACAGAAACTAACACAGCACTCTAAAGAGACAAAGAGACGTGTCAGTCACTCCGTCCCGTTTGATTCTGCGACCCCGTGGATGGCAGCCTGCCAGGCTCCTCTGCCCATGGGGTTCTCCAGGCAGGAATACTGGAGTGGGTAGCCGTTTCCTTCTCCAGGGGATCTTCCCAATCCAGGGACTGAACCTGGGTCTCCCGCACTGCAGGCAGGTTCTTTACTGTCTGAGCCACCGTAAAGCAACTATACCCCATTAAAAAATTATTTTTTAAAAAAAGAAAAAAAATGTTAGGACAAACAGCATCTCTACACGTGACTTCTGACTTGCGCTCTGAGTCCTCAGGGCCGCAGAGCAGCTCATGGAAAAGGCAAGTCTTTGGCAGGACCAGCTCAGGACATGAAGCTTGGAAAAGTGTTTTAACCCCTAAGGGTCAGTGAGCAGCTGGGACCCGTAGGTGTGAGGCTGGCAAGTGGACAGTCAGGACGGGTCCTCGAGAAAGGGGCCAACATCTGCAGGCCCAGACCACTCAGAGCAGGACTGCCCAGGGACCACCATGGGGTCCAGCCCTAGGCCGGGCACGAGCTGTCGGGGAATGTTCAGGCTACGGAGAGGGACTCTGAGGCCTGGGGGGGGTGGTTAGGTCCTTCCACCCAGGCCACACAGCCAGGCTCCTGCCTCACTGCCCCATCTCCCACACACCAGGGGACCGAGGCACCAGCTCAGCCTGAGGAGCACCCCCCAGACGTGAGGTCCAGTCCCCACTGGAAGGGGGGCCCCAGGAGGCCACTCCCCGCTGTCCACGCACCTCATATGCTGAGGAGGAAGGGCAGGGCTGGCCCACACGAGGACATCGCTGTCTGAGCTCATCCTGTGGACGAGAGGGAGGGCCCCTCCCACTTCCAAGAAACTGACTGGGAGCCCAGGTCCAGCCCGTCAGGCCCCGGGGCACGGGGGGATTTAGGGCCCGAGAGGAGCCCTGGGCAGTGGTGAGCAGCTGAGAGGCGCCCCGGTCAGCAGGTGAGAAGCCCTGGGGCCCCTGCACCCAGCCCACCTGCTCCCCACTGAGTGGGTCTGAGCTCCCCTGAGGACTTTCAGGCTCCCGTGGGCCTGGGAGCTGGGGTGAGGACGGGGAAGCAGACGGCGGGCATGTCATTTACAAGCCGGGGCCCTGGGCCCTCGTCTGTATGCACCAGGCAGGTGTGCCTGTTCTGAGAGCCGGCAGGACAGCCGTCCAGGTAGCCCCTCCACTCCTCCTCACCCCCTGCCGGGGCCAGAGCCCCGCTCCCAGCACCTGGCCCTCACCCTCCACCTGGCTCAGCCCCCAGGGTCCCTCGGGGAGACCGAGGCCCTGAGGGCGGCTCAGCACAGTCCACGACCCCATGACCCCAGAGTCCAGCCCGGCTCCCTGGGTCCCCCGACACCACCAAGCGTGCCCGTGCCCCGCTCAGGGAGATCCTGTGAGGGGTAAAGTCGAGAGACCCCGACCCACCCCGCTAAGCCCCGCTCCCGGGCACAAGGACGGTCACACAGAAGGGGTGGGCGAGGACCCCGGGCTGGGAGGCTGGGAGGGTCCGAAGGGGCTGTGAAAATTTCCAGGGCCCAAAAGGAGGCAGACCTGGGTAACGGGGTGTGGGGGGAGGTGAGGCTGGCCCAGGCAGAAGCACAGCCCAGCTGGGGGGCGCCTGGGGAGACCCCGAGGTTGGGAGGCGGGCTGTCCGCCCCCACCAAGTCTCTGGGTGTCTCTGGGTCCCTCTTCGTGTCTCTCTCCCTCTCTGGGTGTGCCTGTCTCTCCCCGCATGGCTCCCTGACTCCTCACCCTAGGCTGACAGCCGCTGCGAGGCTGAGAGCAAAGGCCGGCGTGGACTCTGCAGGGAGGGGGCAGAGGGGAGGGCACCTCTGACACCCTGCCATCGGGGTCTGCCTCCCCTGTTCCCGGACAGAGTCTCTCCCCTGCAACCAGAATAGGACATGCCCTCTTGCTGCCCCTAAGGGGCTGGCAGCAGACACTTGCACTGGTTTCTCCTGAGGACCCGGGCATCACCACATCCCCAAGGTTGCCGAGGCTTCCGAGCTGCAAGCAGCCGACCCGCCTGCAGCGGGAGGAGCCAGCTGAACTCCTGCCCTGTCCGGAGAGCCAGGGAGGCTGGGGGTGTCCTCTGCCTTCTCTCATCCTCCCAGCCTCCCATCGCCCCCACAGTACAGCTCCCGCCCCCGTCCCCCGCTGCCCACCTTCCATGGCCAGCACAGGACTGAGTGTGCTCATGGCTACCACTGGTCTCCGCCCGGCTGACTCTCTGGGGCTGGGGTCCAGCAGGAGCGTAGTCCAGCCTCTCCCCACATGGAGTCCTTGAGCCGTGTCCACATGGGCGCCCCCTTTGCCTTGAGTCCGGTCCAGTCGATGCCGAGCTCTGCAACAACGTTGGTACCCGGCCTCCTCAACCGCTCTTTGTGCATTTAGTCTAACCATCCCCCCACCTGGTCAGCATCCTCGTCTTCCCCTCTTTGTGCATTTAGTCTAACCATCCAGCCGGGGGCAGGATAACCCACCTGGTCAGCATCCTCGTCTCCCCCTCTTTGTGCATTTAGTCTAACCATCCCCCCACCTGGTCAGCATCCTCCCCGGATCGGCGTGTCTTGCGAAGTCCTCCTTTTACCCACAGGTCGTGGGGCCTGCAGGGCTGGGCCTGGAAGGGGCCCTCCGCCGTGCCTGCGTGCTGACGACCCAACGTCTGTTGCTTCCCTCCAGGGTCCTGCCCACCGGCCGCCCCGCCAGCCAGCCAGCATGTTCGGGGTCTGGGGGACCTTCAGCCGCGTGGTTTTCTACCTCACCCTGGCCGTGGGCATCGGGGGGCTGCTGGGGAATGTGCTGGTGCTCTGGCACCTCGGCTTCCACATCAAGAAGGGCCCCTTTGCCATCTATGTGCTCCACCTGGCCGCTGCAGACTTCCTGTTCCTGGGCTGCCAACTGGCCTTCTCGGCCGTGCAGGCGGCCCTGGGCTCCGAGCACAGCTTCCACTTTGTGGTCACCTTCGTGGCCTTCTCCGTGGGCCTCTGGCTGCTGGCAGCCTTCAGCACCGAGCGCTGCCTGTCCGACCTCTTCCCCACCTGCTACCAGGGCTGCCGCCCCAGACACACGTCGGGCGTCGCCTGCGGCCTCAGCTGGGCCCTGGCCCCGCCGGCGGTGCTGCTGACCGCCGACGCCTGCGGCCTGCTGCGCGAGAGCGCGGGCCCGCTGGCCTGCCTGCGCTACCACGTGGCCAGCGTCGCCGGGCTGCTGGCCCTGGCCTGCGCGGCCTGCGCGGCCGGCCTGGCCCTCCTCGCCTGGGTGGCGTGCTGCTCCCCGCGCCCGCGCCCGCGGCTCTTCGGCGCCGTGCTGGGCTCCGATCTCCTTCTGCTTGTCTGCGGCCTCCCCTACCTCCTCTGCTGGACGCTGCGCCCGTACCTGCCGGGCTTCGTGCTGCCCACCTTCTTCCCGCCGGCCGCCCTCCTGGCCTGCGTCCACTGCAGCGCCAGGCCCCTCATCTACCTCATGGTGGGCCGGCAGCCGGGCCGGCGGGAGCCTCTGCAGGCGGTCCTCTGGCGCTCCCTGGGGGAGGGCACCCAGCGGGGGGCCGGCGGGGTCTCCCTGCCCATGGGCCGCGTGTAGGGGCCGCCCTGGCCGCCCCCCACGCCCCATCCCTCGCCAGGCCCTCCAGGACTCCGCGTCACTCCCCGGCTCACTCACACTGGGGACCCAAGGGCTGGGGACCGGGTGAGAGTCGAGGTCTTGACTCCCCGCCCCTGGCCTGCAGGGGACAGGGCAGCCCGAGGACCAGCCTAGAGAGAGACATAGCAAGGAGGCGGGAGCCCCCAGGACTGGGGCGAGGACGGGCACCCCAGCTCCCGCCTCCTTCCCACTGCCACCAGCTGAGGCAGGAGTGAAGAGGGTGTGGCACCCCCAGGCCTACATGGGCTGCTGGGCGGATGGGAGCCGGGACTCCGGCTGGGTGAGGGGCTGTCCCGAGGACCTGCCCTGCAGTCTCCCCGCTGGCCACCAGATGGCGCGACTTCCCCACCAAGTGCTCACAAAGCGGGTGGGCAAAGCCGGGGTCACTGCAGAGCCCAGTGCCCCCTCAGCCCTCCCCTGCCCCTCCCAGCCCCGGGGGTCCCCGATGCCTGCTGCCTGGAGGGCGCCCTTGCCCCCCAGCCCCCATCTTCAGCTTCCCCTCCTCCAGGGAATCCTCTGCTCACCCGTCACTCCCCTCCTGTCCCTGCCCACCTGCCAGCAGCCCCCACCATCACCAGATGTGTATAAGAGACAGGACGGATGGTGGACGGATGGTGACGCGGAAGAGCGAATGGGAGGAAGACAGCTGACGCCATTCCTTGCAGCTCTCAAAGCAGAGATGCTTTTATGTGTTTCTGATATTTTAAAATGATACTGCATGGTCATTGCCAAGACTTTCAAGTCCTACAGAAAATCTTGAAATGCTAAGTCACCAAGCCTTTCGGACTCAGAGGGAGGCACGTAAGACGTAGAACCCTCCGGCTGGGTTCATTTTTGTGATGGAGACCCACAGAACTTGCAATTTTTACCAAAGATGAAGACATTCTATACCTGCTACGCCAAACCTGTTACAACAATGCCTCTTACGACACCAGGAGAATTGTTTTTAAAAAGTTGTCCTTTATCCACTTGGGAAGGTATGTGCTGCTCACCCTTGGGACTTTGGAGAACGCTAAGGAACGGAAAGAAGACTTCCCTGGACCCCTCCCCAGCCCAGAGACACTTCTGCAGGTTGTCCATCCCTCCTGGGGTGGACAGGACTGTGGCCACCCCAGGTCCTCCCACCTGTCTCCCCAGACAGCACCCTGAGGAATGGATGCTTCCAGCCAAGGGAGGCCAGGGCTCTGACAGCCTAGCAGGCTGAGGAAGGAGGGTCAGCGACCTCAGCCTTGGCTTTGGGGGTAAGATGGGGAGGGGCCATCCATTCTTGGGACCACTTCATGCTGGACCCAAGGAGGGGTGTGGCTTCCTTCCTAGAGCCCCTGGAAATGCGATGAAGGTGGGGCAGCCTCAGAGGTGCGCCAGCATCAGCCTCCACCTCTCCCAGCCCCAGGAAATAGCTGCAGGGCCCCCTGAGGGGCCGTCCACCCGCATGCCGCCGGCAGAGACAGACGGGCAGCCGGGCAGCGGGCAGTGTCTGGGGTGCGTGATGAGCAGCCCAGTCTGGACAGATGGGAGGGCAGGGCCGAACCTCTGTCCCAGAACCTGCTGCTGGGCGAATGGATGCCAGCCTGGGCCCTATAGAGCCAGCGTGTCCCCGGTCCCGGAGAAGTGACGGCCACCTAGAGGTGCCTGCAAAAGCAGGACTGGGCTCCTGTCCCTCTGGCGTCTCTCCAGCCGGGTGACCTCCGGCAAGTCTCCTGACTGCCAGAGCCTCGTCTGCAGGAGAAGCAGAGTAGCATCTCCGACCTGGACTCCGAGGAAGGAGGCAGGAGACCACGCTGGCAGAGGGCAGACTGTGACCTTCCTGGCCTTCAGGGTCAGCCGGCTCACCTCTGCCATCCAACTCCGTCTCTGGGCAGAGCTCCGCGTGTCCCCAGCCCTCCCTGACCTTAGCCCAGAAGCCGCGCTGACGGCTGGCACCCCGCGCAGCCCCCGGGGCCTGTCCTCATGTCTCTCTGTCCTGTGACACTGGGAGCTCCTGGCAGCGGGCGCCCTGCCCTCAGCTCCCCGGTGCCCGCCAGCCCGGCTGCACATCCGGAGGGGCTCCCTCGCCCGGAGCAGCCTCCCTCCGCCTCGTGCTGTGCTTCCTGTGCTTGTTTTGAGCCTCAGTGTCTTCGTGTCTCCCCGGAAGGCGAGCTCCTGGGGGTCAGGGTGGGGGCCGTCTCCCTGGGCTGAGACCCGAATGGCTGGGAGGAGCGGCCTGACAGGCATTCGTGGGGTGGGCGGACTGGCGCGCACGTGGGATCCAGTGAGTCAAGGATATGGCTGAAAGGGAGCGCCCCTCAGGGGATCAGCCCAGGCTGGTTCTGGGAACTTCTGGATCAGCTGAGGCCTGACCACTGACCCGACACCTGAGCAGGAGACGGGAGACGCAAGGGACCCAGGTGCTCAGAGCCGCCCCAGCCCATCACCAGCTCGCCACCCCACTCTCCGCTTTCAGCCAGCAAACACCAGCGGGGGCAACTCAGGGCCAGGGGTGGGGTGGGAGCTCGGGGCAGGGTAGCTCAGCGTCTGGAGAAGTGATGGACACGTCCGCTCAATCCAAGGAGGGCATGTGAAGAGGCTTAGAGAGGCCCCGTGTGTCCCAGTTTGACCTTGACAGCCATCAGCGCGTCCACCCCCTTCTAGTCACGCGTGCCCCGGTGTGGGTGACAAGCCGTCTGGCCCCCCTAGTGTTACAGACGCAAGGAAGAGGGCCACATGCCCCCCAACTCATAAAGCAGAGGGGGCTCCCAGGAGGAGGGCGTGCCAGCGCTGATCCCGGGACTGCCTGTGTCAGGAAGGAACTACAGTCCCTGGGGGACAGTCTGAGAGGTCTCCAAACACAAGCAGAGAAGAAGAGAAAGAAAGAAGGGGGCCCCAGAGGAGGCTGAAGGTGCTGGATCCTGGGATGGGATGGGTGTGCCCTAGACACGAGACGGCGGCCCGCCGGGGACAGGGGGGGAGAGCAGCCGTGTGACCCTCCTCCTGGGCCAGCCTTTCCTGGGGTTCCACTCAGAGCAAGCGTGGATGCTGTGAAACAGGTCAAGTTTCAGCTGGCTTTTGTTTTCTCGTTTTTTTTTTTTCCATGTGGATAATCAGCCATTCTAACAACACTTGTTGAAAAGGCTTCCCTTCTCCCATGAATTACACGGGCGCCTCGACTGTGAATCAGTTGATTGTGCATGGAGGGTTTATTTCTGGACTCTGTTCTGTGTTGGCCTGTTTTTCTTTATACCGGCATCACACTGTCTTAATTACCAGCATTAAAAATGAGTCATGAAATCAGGTGGTCTACAATGTTATATTTCTTCTTCAAAATTTACATTTCCCCATATGGTTTAGAATAAACCTGACAATTTCTTCAAAAATCTACTGAAAATGTGACTGGGATGGCATTGCATCTAATCAATCTTCCTATAAAAGTCCTTGGAGGGGCTTCCCTTGCGGTCCGGCAGTTAAGACTCCGTGCTCCCACTGCGGGGTCGAAGGTTCCAGCCCTCGTCGGGGAACTTGCTTCTGCTGCACAAGCCACGGCCAAGAAAACACATCCTGGGTAACTGGCACCTTAACGCTGTGAGTTCTTCAATTAATAAGCATGTTTAGTTCCAAGTTGTGTCCAGCTCTTTGTGACCCCGTGGCTCGCAGCCCCCCGCCCCAGGCTCCTCTGTCCATGGGATTCTCTAGGCAAGGATACTGGAGTGAGTTGCTATTTCCTCCTCCAGGGGATCCTCCCGACCCCGGGACTGAACCCACACCTCTTGCACTGAAGGCAGTCTCTTGCATTGCAGGCAAATTCTTTACTGCTGAGCCACCAGGAAAGCGTGTTTTAAATCCCGCCTCCCCTCATTTAATTCAGTCTTTGATTTCTGTCACGTAATCTTGTAGTTTTCAGCGTAGGTATCTTGCTCATATTTTGGGAAATTTATCCCTGGGTATTTGAAGCTTTGATGCGAGGCAGAATTATCTTTTAATTTCATTTTCCAATTGTTTCATCTTTACTTTTTATACGATTGAATAACTCTCCTGCCAACTTGGTAAATTAGTTCTGAGTCTTTTAAAATTTTTGTTTGTTTATTTATTTGGCTGTGTCCGTTCTTAGTTATAGCTCTCAGGACCTTCATCCTGCATTGCGGCATTTAAACCCTTAGTTGCGGCCTGTGTGGTCTGGCTGCCTGACCAGGATCTAGTCCCCTGAGCAGGAACGACTCCCAGGCACCCAGCATTGGGAGTGTAGAATCGTAGCCCCTGGGCCAGCAGGGAATTCCGTCTAGTCGTCTTTTTGAAGTCTGCTTAGGGTTTCCTATGTACAAAATCATGTCCTTTGCAAACAGAGATCATTTTACTTCTTCCTTTTATTTCCTTTTCTTCTTTTATTGCACTGGCCAAGACCTCCCTTCAGTGTTGAATGGAAATGGTAAAAATGGCACCCCTGTCTTGTTCCCAGTCTGATAGGGAAAGTGCTCAGATTTCACCACTAAATACGATGCTAAATACAGGTTTTTTGTATATACCCTTTGTCATACTGATATAGTTTCCATCTATTCCTAATTTTCCAAAAGTTGCTTTTTAAAAAAAAAGCGTGAGTGGGTATTGAACTTTACTGCATCTTTTTCTTCATTTATTGAGACGACCTTGCGGTTTTTCTCCTTTGGGGCTTGCCTGACTGCTCAGTGGGCAAAGAATCTGCCTGCAGTGCAGGAGGCACAGGGGATGCAGGTTCGATCCCTGGGTTAGGAAGATCCCCTGGAGGAGGAAATGGCAACCCGCTCCAGTGGTCTTGCCTAGAAAATCCCACAGACAGAGGAGTCAGGCTGCTGCAGTTCATGGGCTGGCACAGGGCCAGACACACGGAGCGACTCAGCACACACACACGGCTTTTCTCCTTTAGTCTGTTACTTTGGTGAACTTCACTGATTCATTTTCCAATGCTGACCTCATAGGCCCTAGATAAACCCCTCTTGGCCAGAATATATTATCCGTTTTACTTATCATAGAGTCTGCCTTGCTAACCATTTGATAAGGGCATTTTCATTTACATTCATGGGAGATGCTGCCTCTGGCTTTTTTTTTTTTTTCTCATAATGCTCTTGTCAGTTTGGAGTATCAGTTATCCCCTTCTATGCTGTAAGAATCTGGGTAAGACCAGTACTGTTTCACCAGAGAAACCATCTTTCGTGGAAGGAGTGCAAAATGCAATTTCAGTTTCTTTAACAAATACAAGGCTACCCGGATTTTCTTTTTCTCCTTGCATCAGTTTTAGAAAGTCTTGTTTTTCAGGGAATTTTTCCCTTCCATCATTTGAATTGAGTATAAATGTGAATGAGCCACCTTGGAGGTGGACCCTCCAACCCCAGTCAGGACTTCAGATGACCAAGATGCCTGTCATTACAAGACCCTGAGCCAGAACGGTCCTAGATAGGTCACTCCCCAATTCTTGACTTACAGAAGCAATGTGAGAAAGCTTATCATTTTAAGCTGCGAAAGTTTGGAGTTGTTACAAAGCAATAGATTACTAATACAGTTATGAGATATTCCTCTTTATCTCCAGTAATATCCTTCCGTCGTGTCTGACTCTTTGCAATCTTATCAGCCGTAGCCCGCCAGGCTCCTTTGTCCATGGGATTCTCCAGGCAAGAATACTGGAGTGGATTGCCCTTTCCTTCTCCAGGGATTTGCCTTTTCCTGACCCAGGGATTGAACCTGTGTCTCCTAAGTGTCCTGTATTGGCAGGCGGGTTCTTTATCACTAGCACGACCCATAGACGAGCAAAGCGTCTTCCCATACGGAGCATGCGTGCAGACTCAGTCGCTTCAGTCGTGTCTGACCCTATAGATTCTCCAGGCAAGAATACTGGAGTGGATTGCCCTTTCCTTCTCCAGGGATTTGCCTTTTCCTGACCCAGGGATTGAACCTGTGTCTCCTAAGTGTCCTGTATTGGCAGGCGGATTCTTTATCACTAGCACGACCCATAGACGAGCAAAGCGTCTTCCCATACGGAGCATGCGTGCAGACTCAGTCGCTTCAGTCGTGTCTGACCCTATGCGACCCCAGGGACTGCAGCCCACCAGGCTCCTCGTCCATAAGGTTCTCCAGGCAAGAACACGAGAGTGGGTTACCCTGCCCTCCTCCAGGGGATCTTCCCAACCCAGGGACTGAGCCCACATCTCTGATGTCTCCTAAACCGGCGGGCGGGCTCTTTACCGTTGGTGCCACCTGGGAAGATTGATGTCTCCTAAACTGGTGGGCGGGCTCTTTACCGTTAGTGCCACCGGGGAAGCCCAGCTTGAGGTCTGCTCTATCTGAAATAAGTCGCTAGCTGCCCTGCCTAGCTTGTCATTATCGTCTGAATGGCATATTTGTTCCTTCTTTTCTTTCAATCTTTCTGCATCTGTGGCTCTTGCAAATAGCACATTATTGGGTAGTATTTTTTAATCCAGTGTGAAAATCTCTGCTTTTTATTCAGAGCATTTAGTCCACTTGCTGCTGCTAAGTCGCTTCAGTCGTGTCCGACTCTGCGTGACTCCATAGACGGCCTCCCACCAGGCTCCCCCGTCCCTGGGATTCTCCAGGCAAGAACACTGGAGTGGGTTGCCATTTCCTTCTCCAATGCATGGAAGTGAAAGTGAAGTTGCTCAGTCATGTCTGACTCTTGGCGACCCCATGGACTGCAGCCTATCAGGCTCCTCCGTCCATGGGATTTTCCGGGCAAGAGGACTGGAGAGGGGTGCCGTGGCCTTCTCCACTTACGTGTACTATGATCACTGATGCGACTGAGAATAATCTACCGTCTTAGTGTTTGCTTTCTATTTCTCCCATGTTCGCTGCCCTATGGGGCTTCATTTCTTGCCTTCTTTTTGATTAATCAGACCATTTTTAGTGCTCCATTTTATCTTCTCTATTGGCTTTTTAGCCACAGCTCTTCATTTTATATTCTGGCAGGTTTCTCCAGAGATGATAATATGCCCTTTTAACTTATTACAGCGAATCGTAAACCACTCGACATACAACTTAAGGACCCTCCAACGGATGAGGCCCTTTTTTCTCCTCCAGCTCTTTGGATTATTTGTATACACTTAATTTCTACAAATGTTATAAACCCCAACATATATCTTTACTACTCTTGCTTTGTAGAAATTAAGAAGAAAATATCCTTTTATGATTATCCACACACATATCATTTCTAGCTCTCTTCATTTTCACTTTCAAATCGGAAGCACTTCTCTTCAGCCTGGAAAACTTCCTGTTTTCAGAAGAATGAAAAGCGGCAGGACCCGGGCCTGTGGCTCCGGCTGAGTCAGCAGGTCTTAGAATAGTCTAAACAAAGCTATCAAGTGTGTGTCTTCCTCCCTTGGGACGCCTGTAGGTGAGCACACTCCCCTCCCAGAGAGAGGCCTCCTGGGGCTGGCACGGCCCCTCCCAGCGGGGAGGAGGGGCCCGAGGCTCTGAACCCCCTCCCAGCCTGCAGGAGCTGAGCTTTTGCAGAGTGAATGCCTGCTTCCTGGACCTGCCGGAAAACTGTTCCGCGGTCCAAGGAGGCCCTCGGCCTCTCTGCCTCCCTCTCTGCCCTCGTGCGGGGCCCTGGCATCCCACTTGCTGGCTAATCTTTGCCTGCCAGAGCTTCCAGGGGCCCGTCCGTCTGCACTTGGTCACCCTCCAGCAGCCCCAGGGGTCAAAGCGGGGACTTTGAGAAAAGACCACGCTCTGTGTGGAGCTCCTGACAAACGTGCTTCACGGCCTGGAGACCACCTGGCATCCCAAATGGGCATCAGGGACCCTGCTCTCCCTGAGAGCTCATCAGCAACCACCCAGGGCAGGCCCTCGGCGGTCACGCTGGGCCAGAGGTCAGCCGCTGGGGCCCTGCGAGCCTGCGGTCAGGTACCTTTGTGGGCGTTCACAGTGGTTAAATCTTAATTAGTTAACAGCACTCACAATTGGGAAATTTCCCTTCAAACTTCATATTTCAGGCCTCTCCTGAATGTCAGAGGCTGGCAGACCTCAGACACAAAGGAAGGATGGGGCAGCCTCCCTATGGGGGGTCCTCACCGCCCCCCAGAGGCCCCCTTCTCCACTGGCCACTCTGCGTCCCACCGTCGCTTCCTAGATCGAAGCGAAAAGTGAGTGGGTCTTCTTTGCCCCCTTTTTTGATAAAAAGTAGGGGAAAACAGACCCAAGGGACCCCCTCACCATGAGAAAAAAAAGGAGAGAGCTTGTTTCTTTGCAAGTAGGATGAACATTCCTTTATGTATAACGTCCAAAAAAGCACGTGAGGCATTGAACTCTCTGCAAGGGTAAGATTCCCACTGCCCGCAGAGAGATGGAGGCCCAGACAAAGTGGGGGCTTCGCCGGTCCCCACGCTGGGCCGCAGCAGAGCCTGGCCTCTTGGACAGCTGTGCGGGCACGTGTGCACTGCTGGCCCAGGCCTCGGGAGCCGGGATGAGGATGCTGGTGTCTCAGCCCGGCAGGCCCAGGCCGGTGAAAGGCAGTTTCCCCACCCTCCAGCAAGCAGGCGGCAGGGGACCAGCACCGGCCAAGTGGCCTGGAAAGATGGGCTGCAGGTGGAGGGGAGGCGGCTGCAGAGATGCTGATGAAGGGCATTCTGCGGCTTCCAGCGCAGACTCCCCAGCCTCGCCAGAGAGACAGGGAGTGGGGACCAGTCAGTCGGAGAGGTCCTTGTACCTCGTGCATTGAGGAGCGGTGAGCAAGGCCAGTCTGGGGCTTGCTCCTCATTAGCAGCTCAGTAGGAGGCCTCTCAGCACCTGTGTGCTGGGAGAAGGCCAACCCCTCCCAGAGCAGCTGTCTGGGATCGAATTGGAGGACGGGGTTCACTCCAGGCTCAAAAACATTGCCTCTGCGTTCTCCATGGGGCCTGAAATTCCACCATTAACGTCATGCTTTGGGGGTGAAGGGACATATACATTGACTTGTCTAATTACAGAGGGAAATAGCAGAGTGGAGATGGCTCCCAGGGCCAGGGTGGGACCAGAGCTGACCAGAAAACATGGAATGGAGTGAGCAGGTTTTCGGGATTATATATGGCCCCAGACGCCAGGCTAGGAGGAAGTGGGGGAACCAGTAGACCTCCAGGGCCAGAGGTGCGACCGCATGCCAGGCACCTGTACAGCACTTCTTTCTATTGTTTTAAAACATCACCATCACCACCACCATCACCACCATCACCACCATCACCATCACCACCATCACCATGCTCATCACCATCACTCCTCATCGTCCTCCTCAAGACCTCCCCCATTCCCTGCCAAAGACAAAGGAAGGCAGGAGGAAGAGAGCCACCCCACACCTCCTCCATGCTCCACGACTCAGCTCACAGAGCCTAGGCCCACCTCCATGCCCCTGGCTCCCTCCCTCGCCTCGTGCACACACTCAGCCTCCTTCATCAGACAGGTCCCAGGTTCTCCAGAGTTGACCTCTGCTGCTGCTGCTAAGTCACTTCAGTCATGTCCAACTCTGTGTGACCCCATAGATGGCAGCCCACCAGGCTCCCCTGTCCCTGGGATTCTCCAGGCAAGAGTAATGGAGTGGGTTGCCATTTCCTTCTCCAATGCATGAAAGTGAAAGTGAAGTCGCTCAGTCATGTCTGACCCTCAGAGACCCCATGGACTGCAGCCCTCCAGTCTCCTCCGTCCAGGGGTTTTCCCTCAGCAGCCTCTAAATTGCACCCTGACACCAGCCTTCTCTGCAGGCATGCACACCTGTCTGCAAACTCAGGTGAGCACGGGGCTCAGGAGCTCTGTTCCTAACTTGGTGCTGGCTGTGTTGGCACGGGCCTGCTCCTTAACAGTGAATAGCAGAGATGGAGGAGGGACTGCCAGAGAAGAGAAAGAGGGAAGGGAGGAAGCAGGGAGGGAGGGGGGAGGGGCTGACATCTGAAGAACAAATCAAATTCTCACTAGATCCCAGGGGAAGCCTTGGGCCACCTGCAAAATTCCAACGGTCAACGGGGCTGCTAACCAGATGTGGCAGCTCTGCTCTGGTCCAACCAGGAGCCGGGAGCCAAACCCGGCCCTCAGACCTGCTTGGACTGCACCTCCTCCCTGGGGCTGGGGGGCGGTCACTGGTGATAGTCCCACGCCCCGCTTGGTGGCTTGGTGACTGTGACTCCTGAAGACGGGCAGGACAGGTGAGCATCTCTGGGGTGGGTCAGTGCTGCCTAGCATCTGCCACCAGCTGTCATGGTCTGGGCAGGCCCGGCTACCCACCTGTCCCATGATGCCAGGGGTCCTGCAGACCAGCCTGGAGCCTCCCACCCCACCCCCAACCACAGAAGCTTCTGCGGGGGGTCCCAGTGCAGGCCAAGGTCTGGGGGCTGAGGGCCTTCACCAGAGTCTGTCCTGGGTCTTGAGAGGCCACTTGGCAGCCGGAGGCACAGAGAGGTTAAGGGACCTGCCTGGCAGGTGGTGGGTGTAACGATTAAGCCCAGGCCATGGACCTGCAGGGTGGCCTCCCTCCACTTCAGAGTGGCAAGTTGGGCAAAGGGTCCAAGGGTCATGTGTACAAGACCCTGTAGGGCAGAGTCAGAGGGGCATTCTGGCTGCCCAGGCCATTCCTCTGAACCTACTGCCTTCATGCCATGAATCCTGCAGCTGTAGGCCACTCGGGGCCAGCAGCAGAGCTGAACATGTGGAGGAGAGGCTGGCACCCCGGTGGCAGAGGCCAGACAAGGGCTAAACATGGCCTTGCTGACACATCCCAGTGTCTGTCCCACTGCCCTCCTCCCTGGCCTCCCAGGAGACACTTGTCCTCCCCCCAAGACCCTGGGGGTCACCTATGTCCACTGCTCTCCCCCTAGGACCCCAGGGGTCACCTACATCCCACTGCCCTCCTCCCCGGCCTCTCAGAAGACACCTGTCCGCCCCTCAGACCCCAGGAATCGCCTATGTCCACTGCCCTCCCCCCTAGACACCAGGAGTCACCTGCGTCCCACTGCCCTCCCCTCCAGACCCCAGGGGACACCTGTGTCCCACTGCCCTCCTCCCCAGACCCCAGGGGTCACCTATGTCCACTGCCCTCCCCCCAGACACCAGGAGTCACCTGCGTCCCACTGCCCTCCTCCCCAGACCCCAGGGGTCACCTGCATCCCACTGCCCTCCTCCCTGGCCCCCACGAAGAGTCACCTGTGTGTAGGGAACCTGCAGCTCTCCCAACCCAGCTTCCAAAAGCAGGCTCGTCAGCACTTGCTCCTGCGATGCTGTAGGCAGGGGGCGGGGTGAGCAGAGCCTGCAGGGCAGGGTGGGCGAAGCAGGGTGAGCAGGGCCTGTCTCTTATACACATCTCGTGCACACACTCAGCCTCCTTCATCAGACAGGTCCCAGGTTCTCCAGAGTTGACCTCTGCTGCTGCTGCTAAGTCACTTCAGTCATGTCCAACTCTGTGTGACCCCATAGATGGCAGCCCACCAGGCTCCCCTGTCCCTGGGAGGAGCTGGCTACTCAGGGGAGTGGAGAATGACACTGGAACCTAGGGAGCTGGGGCTGAATTCGCGATGCTTCACACTTGCTGTGTGACCCCAGGCTGTCGCTCAGCCTGTCTGTGCCTCAGTTTCCGCCAGGGAGGAAGAAGCCACAGGAGGTCACGGCGGGGATCTTCTGGTGTTGCGCGATGACCCGTCTGCCTCCCACTGTCAACTCTAAGCAAACCTGCCAACGGGGAGGTGCGGCTGCCTCGGGGTGTTAGGTAACACCCCAGCCTGCTCCTCAGACTGCAGCCACGGCTGGACCCAGATCTGCCTGGCTCCCGAGGCGGCTGGCTGCCGCAGCCGGTCCTGCTAATAACAGCTAGGGGCTGGAGGGGACGGCTGCAGGCTCTGGAGAGGCGCATCCGGGACAGCCGGCCCTCTCCGCACCCCCCGGGGGGCGCCCGTCTTGCAGTGCCCGCCGGCCCTCACTGGGCAGCCTGCAGCACCTGTCCACTGCCCCTCCGGACACCGCTTGGACACTCCCCTGGAGACTCCGTCAGCTCCGGACCTGCAAGGTCCCCCCCAAGAAGAGCCTGGGCTGGGGGGGCCAGGGTCCGAGGGGTCAGCTGAGCCCTCTGCTGGGCCAGCACACAACCCCACCCCACCCCACTGCCCACCTCACCTCCCACCCCCCAGGGGGCAGCAGAGCTCAGTGGAAACTCCAGGGGACCAGCCTGGAGGAGGGAGCCAGCCCGCCACCGGATGCCCTGCTGCACAGTGAGTGAGCGCGCCCGCCTGGGCTGGGGGGGTGGCCCCCGCCAAGCTTTGGAGGCTGAAGGGAAGGTCTGGGCGCTCAGGGAGGGGCCGGGGAGCAGCAGGTGGCAGAGCCCTCCGGTTTTCTGCTGACTTCCCCCAGGTCCCCGGTGGAGGCAGGCCAGGGGCTGACACACCGGCCGGGTGGGGGTTGGCTCTGCCGGCTAGTCCCCAGACACGCCCCTCAGTGGGAGCCGGGCAGGTGGGTCCCAGGGCAGTACTGCATTGCACCCACGCCTGGGCCTTCACGTCCCTTCCCCCCCACCCCGCCCCTGGGGGCAGCTCCAGCCAGTGCCTCCTGGAGGAGCAGCTGGACAGGCTGGGCGCTTTGGGACTTGAGAGCCCTGCAGGGTCACTTCTGTGTCACATCAGAACCTCAGATTTCTGGCTTCTTTGCCCACCACGGGTCCTTTCTTAAAAACCGGACTTCAGAGGCGGGTATCTGTGAATTTCTGAGCTAATGTCACCCTGGCAGGGTGGAGTATAAAGCTGAGAGGTGCTCAGGGTGGTGATGGAGGACACGGATGCAACCTGGGGTGCAGATGGGGTTCCTGCAGCACAAGTGGTGTCCCCAGCCTGTGTGGGCACCAGGCCCCTGGGGAGCTCAGCGCCTTCGCCCCGGGGGGCTCCGAGGTCGGGGGGGCTGGCCACCATGGCATCGTCTCCTCCAGCATTCACATAATGTAAGGAGGCTGCAGCCCAGGACCTGTGGTCCAGACCCTGGGTGAGGAAGGCTCTGTTGTGTGCAGTGGGGCAGGAGCAGCTGGCTCAGGACCCCAGGAGAGCCCCGGGGCTGGATGCAGGGCCGCCCTAGCCCGGGCCAGCGTGGAGGACTCGGGGAGACAGAAGTGATGGTCACAGAGCCTGGGTTCAAGTCCCTGCTTCGCCCCAGCTGTGTGGCCCTCGGCAAGGTCCTGCCTTCTGCCTCTGCTCCCTTTGTCCGTCTGAGAGGCCCGCCCTGCTGCCGCTGTCGTGAGAATGAAACGCGTTCCGGATGTGGGGCGGCCGGCGTGGCGCGACACCAGACGTAGGTGTGTTGCTGGTTGTTGCCACTAAAAATTCAGCTGAACGTTCATTAACTTTGATGCTGCATTCTCCTATCCATCTTTGGAGAGCCAACAAATTCATTTTAGTCTCAGATAAGTACGTACCTCTTGAAAGGCTGTGCCCACAGTTCCGGCAGCAAGAAGTTCCACGGCTCGGGTCGTGGTCGGGC
>SJYX01013695.1:46158-58574 GCA_006410675.1 Oreotragus oreotragus
TCTGAGGACTGACTCAGCAGGAGGGCAGCTCCCTTGGCAGATCCCTTGGCACCTTAGTAACAGAGCCATCTGAGACCCACCCTGTCCTTACCTGGCTCGGGCCAAGCATTAGCAGACCGGGTGCCCCAGACCCTGAGAGAGACCTAAACCCCTTCTCTGACCAGCAGCTCATCGGTCCAGCACGAATATGCTCACCAGACATTTCCAGGCATCGTTCTGTGTGAAACCCTCCCTGGGGGTCCAGCAGATACAGAAAGAGCTGGACACCCCCAACCTCACCCCTCCCCCACCCCCACCATGGGCCTGGAGGAGACAGACTCAGAGCCGATCATCAACAGAGTGACAAAGTGCTCCAGCTCCAGGGTGCAGCCAGGCGGGCAGGGAGGGTGGCGGGAGCTGACTACAGGTCACCGGAACGGACCCCTGGCCCCCACCTGCTGAGCACGGCCGTCCTGGGGGCTTCCTGTTCTAGCTCTCTTATCCCTACACCTGCCTGTGAGTAACTACTGTCCTGAGTAAGGACTGTCTTGTTGCTGGGGAAACTGAAGCATGGGAGGTTGTATTGGTCAGCTAGTGCTGTGTAACAAATTGCTACAGACTTAGCAGCTCCAAGAGCTTCTCCCCACCCCCCACCCCACCGCTATTATTCCCATGGCCAGCAGTCCAGGCTTCGCTGGGGTGTCTGCTCAGAGCCTCACAGACAGAAATCAGGACAGCTGCCATAGAGTTCCTTCATCCTCCCTTGAGAGAGAGCTCACGCCCACAATCACCCAGGCCCTTGGCCAACCTCCATTTCCAGCAGCCGTAGGACTGAGGCCCCGGTTCCTCACTGGTTGTCAGTGGGGCCACTGTGTTCCCTGCCACGTGGCCTCCTCTGTCTTTGGGGGAGAGCCTCCCTCTTGTCACAGCCTCCCCAGTCTCTGGCCCCCAGATCCAATAGCCAGACCCACTCCACTCATCTCTGTTTGATGAACCAAGGTTAACTCAGTAGCGGCCTCAGTGACCTCTGCAAAGATCCCTGTTGCCAGGTTGAGTGAAGTCATCCCAGGCACCGTCTCACTGGTATTCACAGGTGGCACCCAAGCCCAAGGGCAGGATATCGTGGGGAGGGGGCATTGGGGCATCTTGCAATTCCATCTGCAATTCCTGCCCCCACTGGAGGTTCAGCAATGATCAAGGTCAAACAGCTAGTAAGTGGCAGAGCTGTGGTCATCCCCAGGGGACCTGGCTCCAGGGACGCAGCCCTTCAGAGAGGGGAGGGCTCATCTCAGGGGAGTGGGAACCTGAGCCAGGGCTGTGGGGGTACGCCTGACGGAACCCAGGGGACTGACAGGAGAGGGCCTGAGGGGCCGGCCCTGAGGGTGGGGGGGGCATCACCCCTGCCGCAGGAGGGGCATGCAGCGTTTTCCCCTCACCCCATCTCAGACCCACCATGAGGCTGCACAGATGAGGGGCCAGCCAGACAGCCCCAGGGGCTGGGCCGGATCCCTGGAGGTCAGGGGTTCAGGAAGACCACAGCGGCAGTTGCCGAGGTCTGGGGGTGCGCAGGGCGAGGGCTGCGGAGTGAGGGCCTCCGAGTGGGCATGCGCTCCCATGAGCTGCCTGTCCATCCACGTGATTGCTGTCTCTCAGCCCGGAGGGAACCCTGGACGGTGGGATCCTCTGCTTTGCTCACCGTGGGCTCCTGGAGGTCCACTGGGGCAGCTGGGTGGTGATGCGGTCAAAGACACAGCCTGCTGGACGGACCGACAGCCAGGCCCCTGCCCAGCAGCCGCCCGCAGAGCAGGCTGGGCTCCTAGGGACCCCTCCACGGCAGATGAAAGCCAGCAGACCGGCTGCTCCCCTGCGGGTCCCACAGCCCCCGCACCCTGGGGCAGCGGAGGCAGCAGCCACAGGACACAGCGCCTCCTGCCTGGGGCCCGGGAAGCCGCCCCGTTGCTGGCACGGCGCCCGGCCGCCCGCTGCAGCCACGGCCGTCCTTGCCAGGTGTGTGAAGGAGAAGGCGGGCCGGGCAGTCTCCTGGCACAGATGGGGCCTGTCAGCTGCCTTAAATTACAGCTCACCCCACCTGGCTGGCGAGACCTGCCGCCTCCTCCTCTTCCTGCAGAGACTCTCCCCCATTCCCCTCCACCCCGCAGGGGTTCTCGGCCTCAGCCTGAGGGCACAGGACCCAAGGGGTGGGGTGCCCCCTGCTCCTCCTCGAGCACAGGCGGGTGAGCAGAACACCCACCAGGCAGGGGCCAGCACGGCGACACAGAAGCCGCGAGTGTTCCACGCCCCCGTAAGGGCTCCCTGCCACAGGCTGTGCTGAGCGTGGGGTTGACCTGCCTTTGCAGCCACACTGTGAGGCGGTGGGCAGAGGCCTGGAGAAGAGCTCAGGCACCACGCCAGCCTGGAGGGGCTCCCCGTCCAGATGGAAAACCGGCAAAACCGCAAGGAGCTGGAGGGTGGAAGGCGGGCCACACAGGAGGCCTCCCTGGAGGAGGTAGCGGGGGGCGGGGGGGGTGCAGCTCACGACAGTCCCCTTTGCTCCAAGACGGAAGATGGCCGCTTCTGCTCAGCCAGTCATGGGCCACACCACCAGAAGGAAGAGTCACTCCTGTGCTCCGGGCATCAGTGCTGGGGGGCACCAGCTCTCCCCCTGAGGCCTCCGTCAGAGCCCTGGGGGCCCTCGCGTGTCCCGCCTTTGTGGCGGACGTGTATCAGTCTCCTGGAGCTGCTGGTGGCCAAGCCCCACACGGGGACTTCAGCGATGGACCTCTAGCCTCTCACTCTGGGGGCCGGAAGCTCAGGATGGAGGCATCTGGGGGCTGGACAGGCCCCTGCCCCAGCTCCCCGTGGCTTGCTGGAGGTCCTGCTCGGGGGTCGCCGGTTTGCAGAGACACCACCGGGTCCACCTGGTGTCCCAGGCTCCTGAGTCCTGTAGCTGAGCTGAGCCAGCAGGTGCTAGCGGCCGCCTGGCCGTTCAGCGGGGCTCCCCCTGCCAGACCCAGACCCACACACCAGCGGGGAGCCTTCCGGCCTAAAGGCTGGGCACTTGGAGCGGACTCTGGGTGAGGTCCAGGCTCGGGCCCCCGTGGCCCCGGAGAGCCGGGCAGGACCAGCCTGGCTTCCCCTTGCCCCTCGGGATGAGCCCCGAGGTCCTCCGGCTTCCCCATCGCTCCCTAGAGTGGCTTCCTTTCCCCCCGGCAGGGGTCACTCTGGGGCGAGGGCTTTGCTGCACCTCCACCTTTCTGGGGCCGGCACACAGAGAGACGGGCTCGCCAGGAGGTTCTAGTGGTAAAGAACCCACCTGCCGGTACAGGAGACGTAAGAACCTTGGGTTCAGTCCCTGGGTCAGGAGGATCCCCTGGAGGAGGGCATGGCAGCCCTCTCCAGTATTCTCGCCTGGAGGATCCCATGGACAGAGGAGCCTGGCGGGCTACAGTCCATGGGGTCACAAAGAGTCGGACACGACAGAAGCAACTCAGCGCGCACGAGGAAAGGTGGACAGATGGATGGACGGGAGATCAGGTGGGGGAAGCTGAGACCCCACAGGTGCCAGGTGGAGTGGAAGCTGCCACGCCCACGATGTGACCGCCCGTGGACAGGGGGTGGGGCGACTGGGCGAGTGAGCGAGTTAATGAGGATTGCAGTGGAGGACCAGCACGGATACCTCTCCCACATCTGACCACGGGGGCTAACGGAGCAATAATGGAGCCCCTCCTGCAGGCCAGGCACAGGAGCAGTCCCTCTGTCTGCCCTCCTGAAGCACCTGATAAGAAGCTGTGATTAAAACCTCTGCAGAAGGGAGAGGCTGAGGCTCAGAAAGGCTGAACAACCCGCTGCATTGTCTACCAGACTGGCTTCAGAGAGAGCTTTCTGTGACTCAGTCCTGCCTTTCCCCACCCCTGCTCTCAACAGCGACTCTTTGTGAGAGAAGATGATCAAACATTCCTTTTGGATCAAAATGATTCAGTTTTTGTTCCCCAGTAAGAATGCAAAACTTCTTAATGAAAGACTTCAGATAAGCCACAAGCAATCCCTCACACCCTAGTACGAATTCGCAGTGCTTGTGAGGTTGGGGGAGGGGGTCCACCGTGAGGATCGGTTCGCAGCAGAATAGGACTCAGAGCAGTGGATATCCAGAGGCCGTGACGCCTAAGCAGGGAACCCCATCCTGGACTTCAGGGGGCTTCCTAGGTAAGGGGTATGCCCTGCCAGAGAGCCTGGAAAGCGGCTGGCCCTGCACAAAGAGGACGCTCTGCCCTCAACCCGCCCCACCGAAGGGCCAGGGACACCTGGCGTGGCCGCCGCGCTGCGCCGCTGGCTCTGGCCTCAGCGTTCCCTACACTCCTGTCTCCTCAGGGCCGCACAGACCCGTCCGGCGCCCCAGGGAAGCCCTCTCCCTCCCCCAGGGCCCAGCACCAGGGTCTGTGCTGGAGGGCCCCTCCCTGCCTTGCTTCACTCCCGGGAGCACAGAGATCTGAACTGGGGTGGGGGAGGCAGGGCGAACAGATCCAGGAAGCCCAGCCTCCTGCTGGTCAGAAAGGACCCCACCGAGGGCCCCTGCAGGTCCACCTTGGCTAAAAACCAGAAAATGTGGGAAGAGCCCAAGGGGCCACGGGAAAGAGCGGGACTGGCCGCAGGCCTAGGGGCCTCCCTCTCCCTCGCCAGGTCTGGGCCCTGCAACGGCCCCTTGTCCACGCAGCGCTGGGACAGTGCGGCCCCAGACGTTCCAGGGCCATGATTCTGGGGACGACAGGCCCTCGATGGCTCCCCTGACCCCTCCAGGATTTCCTCCCCGGCTTGGGCCTGAGCTGAAGTCCCCGTGCCTCCAGGGGTGGGGACGTTACCACTCAAGGGCTTTGCTCCGAATAACCTATTTACCCAACAGACAGGCAGGCGCTGGGGAGTGTGATGGGGGCGGGGGCCACGTGCTCACACCCCCCTGGGCTGACTTCCTGCCTCTGTGAAAGGATAGACCTCTTCCTTCCATTTGGAGACCTGACTCATCAGGGGGTCCGGGAGACCTTCTCACCCCAGAACCTGCACCCCGGCTAAGCACGTGAGGAAGGGGGGCTGCCCCCATGCCTGGGGAGTCGGGACGGTAGGGTAAGGGAGTTAGAGAGGGCGAGGTTCAGAAAAAGAACGAGACTGGCACGTTACAGGAAGAGATCACCTCTAACGAGGCGAGAAGGGGCAGCAGATTGGTGAGCTGCCTCACTGACCAGAGGAAAGAGTAGGCGTCAGTTCAGTGCAGTTCAGTCCAGGCGCTCAGTCGTGTCCAACTCTCGCGACCTCATGAATCACAGCACGCCAGGCCTCCCTGTCCGTCACCAACTCCCGGAGTTCACTCAGACTCACGTCCATCGAGTCTATGATGCCATCCAGCCATCTCATCCTCGGTCGTCCCCTTCTCCTCCTGCCCCCAATCTCTCCCAGCATCAGAGCCTTTTCCAATGAATTAAGGTCCAAAGACCCCACCAGCTGCTGAGCTACAGACTGAGGAGGGGAAACCCCCGGGGAGGCAGGCGCCAGGGGCATGTGGCCCAGCCAGGCAGGCAGGGGTGCCCCCTCCCATGTCATCCCTCTGCCCCCCCGCTCCCCCCCAAAAGAGAGCACATTGATATTTACACAGCAGGTGTGGACACACGGAACAAAGCCTCCCCACCCAGAGAAGGAGGGTAAAAACCCTGGGACACTGGGGTCCCCTCCACTCTTCCCGAGTCTGCTGGACCCTGACGGACAAACCCAGACAGACAGGCAGCTGCCTCCTTGGGGCTCACAGCCACATGGGCTCAGCTCCAAGGAGGCTAAGGGGAAGTAGGCTGAGCCAGGGAATGTACAGGAGGGCTTCTAGGAGGAGGTGAGACTGGAGCCAAAGGGGGCTGAAGGAGCGGGCTTTCCTAGTAGACTCGGCGCAGGCTGGGGGCCGTGTGTCCCTGTGGAGGGAGGGCGCCAGGCACACGCCGGGCTGAGGGACGTGCCCTTCCATTGTTTAATTCTTCTTTCCTGGATGTGCTTGGCTCAGGCGCAAACCAGCCCTGGCGTGGAGCTCCACACTCACACCCCTTGGCTTCCTTCTAGAAGATGCTGGTTCCTGAACAGCCCTGCCCACCTACCAGGCCTGCTCCCTTCCTCTCTCAGAGCTGCCCCTTTGCAGGGCGCCTCCTTCCAGAGCCTTCCCTTTCTGGTCAGCTGCCCTCTGGCGCCCTGGACCTCGGGTTGAGTACACGTAAGGACGACCTGGAAGCCAGTCCTCTCCACTGGCCGGCGGCTCCCCCAGGGACACTGGGTCTGCATTTGGTGGCTCTGTGCTGGTGGGCCCCCAGGTCCTTCTAGCTGAGGCTGCATCTCTACAACCCCGCGTGGGAGCCCTTCCCAGGAAGCCGTGCCGGTGGATGGACACAGCTGCCCACCAGCCCTCTGCCCTTGTGCAAATGTTTACCAAGACGGGTGTGCAAGGACCCCCAGTAATGCCCCCACCGCTGATCAGAGTTGCTTGTAATAGAGCATCCCACCTAACAAGGTGCGGAAACTTTCCAATACTTACAGTGATTAAAATTGGAGCTCTTATAGCTCAAACAAGAGGGTGGACTCCCAACCTGCCCACCTGGCCCATCCCAGCCCTGCCTCTGCTCTTTGATGAGTATGTCCAGCAGTTTTCAACCACTAATGGAGCAGGTGAGCTAGTTCTCTGTGTGGTTTGCCTGTTACTTTCTCAATATTTATGTATTTGTGTGGCTGTGCTGGGCTTTAGTTGCAGCATGAGGGATCTAGTTCCCTGACCAGAGATCAAACCCAGGGAGCAAACCCCCTGCCTTGGGAGCGGGGAGTCCCAGCCACTGACCCACCAGGGAAGTTCCTGCCCATTATTTTGTAAATCCACTGCCTACTCCAAAAATTGCCTTTCACTGCAGGGATGCTCTCAGTAAGAGGCCGGTCCTTCCTGCCCCTCAGGCTGTGTCATTCCCACAGACTCCACCTCGCATCAGCTCTGGGCAGCAATGGGAATCCAGGGATGGCCCAGTGGCCCGGGGCATCCATGGCCCGCACCTCTGTGGGGACTGGGATGCAAGAGGGAGAGAGAGACCCTAAGAGGCAGCTTGGGTGTGGACGATGCCTCTGGGGACCTCGGGCTGTGCCATCAGGCTCTCTGGGGCCAGAAGCTGCTGCAACTAAGTCGCTTCAGCCGTGTCCGACTCTGTGCGACCCCATAGACGGCAGCCCAACAGGCTCCTCTGTCCCTGGGATTCTCCAGGCAAGAGTACTGGAGTGGGTTGCCATTTCCTTCTCCAGTGCATGAAAGTGAAGTCGCTCAGTGGTGTCCGACTCTTAGCGACCCCATGGACTGCAGCCTAGGGCCAGAAGCAGTTAGCATTTTAATTAAATTTCATAGCCCACCCCACCTCCACCAAGATGAGTGACACTGCCCAGCTCAGCAGCCCTTGTCCAGTGACAGGACAGAACCGCTGACCCCCTGGAGCTAAATGCGATTGATCGGACAGCAGAGGAGGCCATGGCAGACACACAGGGTGTCATCAGACTCAGCTGTGAGGAGGCCAGGGACAGAGCCCAGCCCGGCTCCCCGGCTCCTCCGTGTGTCCTCAGAGGACCTTGCAGAGGAACACCCTGCCAGACCTTCCAACCCCACCCAGGCCTGAGATCCGTGCAGGGAGGCCCATGGCTCTGGGTGACCACCTCCTGGGGAGCCGACCCCCTCGCCCCGCACGAAGGCCCTGCTGGCTCCCCCGCAGGCTCTCCCGTACCCTCGCTATGCTGTGGGCTCCCTGGAGAAACGGAAGCAGTGGAATGTATGGAGATCGACGTACAAAGAGACCAACTAGGAATCGGCTCACACAGTCGTGGAGACCAAGTTCTCCACCGTCCGTTGCAGTGATGCAGTTCAGCCTGAGTCTGAAGGCCAGTGAACCAGCGGGTCCCGTGTCCAAGGCCAGAAGGTGACGTCCCAGCCCAAGAAGAGAGTGAATTCACCTGTCCTCAAACTTCGGATTGAATGACGCCTCCCAAATTAGTGAGGGCCACGCTACTGGGGAAGAGCAGAGAAATAGCTCCAGAGAGAAAGACTCTTGAGAGTCCCTTGGACTGCAAGGAGATCAAACCAGGTAATCCTAAAGGAAATCAACCCTGAATATTCACTGGAAGGACTGATGCCGAAGCTGAAGCTCCAGTCCTCTGGCCACCTGATGTGAAGAACTGACTCACTGGACAAGACCCCAGTGCTGGGAAAGATTGAGGGCAGGAGGAGAAGGGGAGACAGAGGATGGGATGGTTGGATGGCATCACTGAGTCGACAGATATGAGTGTGAGCAAACTCCAGGAGACAGTGAAGGACAGGGAAGTCTGGCGTGCTGCAGTCCCTGGGGTCACAAAGAGTCTGACAGGACTGAGCGACTGAACGACAAGTCTTCACTCAGTGTAGAATCAAAGGCTTCTCTTGGACTTCCCTGGGGGATCCAGTGGCTAAGACTGCATTTCCAGTGCAGAGGGCCTGGGTTTGATCTCTGGTCAGAGAACTACATCCCAAGTGCCTGCAATTAAAATTCCTGCATGCCGCCATGAAAACTCCTGTGTGCCTCAACGAAGACGGGGCGCAGCCAAATAAATGTCTTAAAATGCTCATGTCTTCCAGAAACACTTCCCAGACACACCCAGAAATCATGTCTTACATCACACAGACGTGTCTATTCATCCAGCTATCTGAGCAGCCCTCAGCCCAGTCAAGATGACACAGAAAATCAGCCATTACAGTTGGCTATCGTGACATCTTTTCTTCCCCGTCTCCCTTTGAGGACGCGGTCGGGTCTCACTCCTAAGTGTGTATAGAACAAAGAACCCACGAACAAAAGGCGAACATCTGAGAGCACGAAGGTGTGGCCACGATGGTTACAAGCATCATGCGCTCCAGGGCGTCTTGTCTGGCCTGGACACGCGTTTCCCTAATGACTGGCGGGGTGGAGCATCTTTTCCTGTGTTTCCCTAGTGACTGGCGGGGTGGAGCATCTTTTCACACGGGCTTTCACTACTTGCATGTCTTCTTTGGATAAATATCTATTTAAGTCCTTTGCCTATTTTCCAGTCAAGTTGTTCTGGCTGAATTGTAGGAGGTTTTCTTTCTAATCTATTCTAGATATTAATTCCTTGTGAAAAGTGAAAGTCACTCAGTTGTGGACGAATCTGCGACCCCATGAGCTGCAGCGTGCCAGGCTCCTCTGCCCATGGGATTCTCCTGGCAAGAATACTGGAGTGGATTGCCATTTCCATCTCCAGAGGCTCTTTCTGACCCAAGGATCAAACCCAGCTCCCCTGTATTGCAGGCAGATTCTTTCCTTCTCTGACACAATTTGCAAATATTTTCTCCCATCACGTGGGTTGCCTTTTCAGTCTGTTGACAGTGTCCTTAAATGCACAAAATCTTTAATTTTGATGAATCTAGTCTATTTTGTTTTTTCTTTTCATGTCCATGCCTTTGGTGTCCCATCCAAGAAATCAAGCCCGGAGTCAAGAACCTTCTCCCGTCTTCTTCCAAGAGTTTTTTCTTTTCTTTTCTTTTCTAAATCTGAAGCTTTTATTTGTGTTGGTTTTAATCTTCCACGATTTGATTTTAGGTTCAGTATGTCATTAACATTATTTTACCTTTATAGTCATCAAAGACTGCAGGTTACTTCACAAGCACTTACTTTGTGGGTAAAATCCGATATGAGCAGATCATTTCAAGACATCGTGGATAACATTCAGAAAAGTAAAGATTTACACAGTAGATGATCCGTATATTTTCGGTATCATGAATAATGGAAAACATTCCACTTCCTTATGAAAACTAAAGAATGGGGGTTTTCTTAGGTTGAGTGTTCATTTTTTATTTTAATTGGAGGTTAATTGCTTTGCAATATTGCACTGGCTTTGCCGTACACTGACGTGAATCAGCCATGGTTGTACATGTGTCCCACACCCTGAACCCCCCGCCCACCTCCCTTCTTCCAAGGGTTTTACAGCTTTAGCTATGATGTTTAAGTCTTTAATCCATTTTGCATTAATTTTGTATATGGTGTGAGGTAAGGGTCCAACTTCACTCTTTCCTTTGTGGAGATCAGTCTCTCAGCACAATTTGTGGAAAAGACCGTCCCTTTGTCTTTGATGTATTTATTTTAAATGTTTCATTGAAATAGGGTTGATCTACAATGTTGTGTTAATTTCTGCTGTACAATAACAAGATTCAGTTAAATATATATATATATATATATTCTTTTCCATTGTGGTTTTTTATAGAAAATCGAATATAGTCCCCTGTGCTATACAGCAGAAACTTGTTATTCAACATTTCAAAGTCAGTCTGTGCACGATCATCTTATTGCACCGGCTGGGACTCCGGCATGCTGTTAAATAGGCCTGGAGAGAGTGGACTTCTCGACGTTGTTCCCAACCTGCGCCGGAAACTTCAAGCCTGCCACCATAAAGGGTGCTTCTCCTGCGTCCACTGCGATGGTCATATTCTTGCTTCCTTGGTCTGTTGCTAGAGTGAATCCCACTGATTGACTTTCCAGTGTTGAACCAGCCTGCATTTCTGTGATAGCTCCTAGATGACAGTGTTGTGTATTGCTAGACTGGACTTGCTAATCGTTTGCTGAGGATTACTGCATCTATGTGTTTGAGAGTTCGTGGTTGCACTCATTTGTGAAGCATCTACCTGGAGCAAGCTGGAGGGAGACCTACTGGGGAGGAGGTCAACTCTGACCTCAAAGAGCTCCTGTCTGACCCCAAGGGCCATGAGGGCTGTCTGATCACACTGCAGAAGGTGATGTGTTTCCAAAAGGAAAATGTGTTTGCCTGCTACCTCTCTAGAGTCTGAGTACCCCCCTTGAGGGCTGGGAGGCGTGTTATCATCTAAGGATGGGGGCATGCGAAGCACCAAAAGTCAGCATCACCTAGCCTGGGGGCAGAGTCCGCTAGAACCCTGACTCCTACCCCAGCCCTTGCTGGAAACCTCTGTTGTGAACTGAGTGTGTGTGTGCGTGCGTGCGTGCATGCTCAGTCGTGTCCAACTCTGCGACCCCACAGACTGTAGCCTGCAGGCCTTCTCTGTCCATGGAATTTTCCAGGCAAGGATATCGGATGAGTTGCCATTTCCTTCTCCAGGGGATCTGAATGTTTATGTCCTCCCAAGCTCCTGTGTTGAAGCCTTAATCCCCACGTGGTGGTTTTAGGAGGAGGAGAGGTGATTAAGTCATGAGGGTGGAGCCCGTATGAGTGAGATTAGTGTCTTTATACAAAAGATCTCAGAGAGCTCTCTCTCTCTCACTCTCTTTATCTCTCTCTCAGCCTTGTGAGGATGCAAAGAGAAGTTGGCAGTCTGGAGCCCAGGAAGACAGCTCTCCCTTGATCCCCATTGCGCTGGTACCCTAATCTCAATCTTCAAACCTCCAGACTGTGATAAGTAAATGTGTTCAGAAGCCACATCGCCTGTGATATTTTGCTATCGCAGCCCAAGCTGGCTAAGACACAGGCTTGGGTGGATATCGGTTTTTCTTTTTTTAAAAATATACCTGAATCTGCCCGCTGCTCCCAACTTCCCCTCTACCATCCTAAAGTAAGTCTGGACCACATGAAATCTTTCTAAAATGCACCCAGCCTCCATTCTTGAACCTCTGGAGCCAGAGAAATATATTTTTTAACAGGGTCATAACATTCCTTTCTCAGTTCAGTTCAGTTCAGTTACTCAGTCGTGTCCGACTCTTTGCGACCCCATGAATCACAGCACGCCAGGCCTCCCTGTTCATCACCATCTCTCGGAGTTCACTCAGAATCACGTCCATCGAGTCCGTGATGCCATCCAGCCATCTCATCCTCGGTCGTCCCCTTCTCCTCCTGCCCACAATCTCTCCCAGCATCAGAGTCTTTTCCAGTGAGTCAACTCTTCGCATGAGGTGGCCAAAGTACTGGAGTTTCAGCTTTAGCATCATTCCTTCCAAAGAAACCCCAGGGCTGATCTCCTTCAGAATGGACTGGCTGGATCTCCTTGCCGTCCAAGGGACTCTCAAGAGTCTTCTCCAACACCACAGTTCAAAAGCATCAGTTCTGCGGTGCTCAGCCTTCTTCACAGTCCAACTCTCACATCCATACATGACCACAGGAAAAACCATAGCCTTGACTAGATGGACCTTAGTCAGCGAAGTAATGTCTCTGCTTTTGAATATACTATCTAGGTTGGTCATGACTTTTCTTCCAAGGAGTAAGCGTCTTTTAATTTCATGGCTGCAGTCACCATCTGCAGTGACTTTGGAGCCCCAAAAAATAAAGTCTGACATTGTTTCCACTGTTTCCCCATCTATTTCCCATTAAGTGATGGGACCGGATGCCATGATCTTCGTTTTCTGAATGTTGAGCTTTAAGCCAACTTTTTCACTCTCCTCTTT
>SJYX01013695.1:68823-108804 GCA_006410675.1 Oreotragus oreotragus
GCACCCCTTTTCCGGAAGGGTCCGCACCCCCGTCGCGGGGCGGGCTGGGGTAGGGGAGGAGCCCCACAGCGTGCCGGGGGAGCGGGGCGCGGCCCGGCAGCGGGGGTCCGAGGCGCGCCGGCTCCGCACTGCGATCCCGCCCGGGTTTTGCGGCCGCCGCGCCCTCGGTCCCTCAGCCCTGCCTCCTCTCCTCCGCCCCGCGCTCCCTCCCTCCGCTCCCGCGGTTGGATCAGTCTTCTGGCATTTCCTGCAGCCGGGCCGCGTCGCCAGCTGAGCCCCCGCGCGCCCGGCCCGGCCCGGCCCGGCCCAGCGCGCCCCGCTTCTCTCGGTAGGAGCGCCGCGGGCGGGGAGGGGGCGGCAGCGCTGCGGAGGCGCCGGGGAGCGGGCGGGGAGGGGGCCGGAGCGGCTGCGGCCCGGAGAGGCTGCGGCCGGGAGGGTCGGGAGCGTCCAGCCGGCCGCCGGGTGGAGGGGGGCGGGCTGCGGGGTCGGGGGAGCCCCGAGCCAGAGTCTGCGGACCCGGGGGACGGGGGCGCAGCCCCGCAGCCCCGACAGTGGCCGGTCTTGGGGAGCCCGGGGTGGTGCGGGGACGATCGCAGACGCGGGCGGATTGGGGGGGGCGGGTGGTGCTGAACGTGAGGCGCGGCGGGTAACCGGGCTCTCAGTTTAGGGGGCTTGAAAGAGGCTGCCTGGAGGAGCCGCTCTCCTGTGTCCCCGCTCAGCCCAGACCCAGGGAGTCCTGAAGGGGCAGGGCCTGCGGGGAGGGGGCGTGCTGCCTTTGCCTGGGGTCTGGATTGGGATCTGGCGTCCCAGCTCAGGGTTTGGTCTGTGTCCTCAGTGAGGCTGCCTGAGCTCGGGGGAGGCCCTTTGCTGTCCCCAGCCGCCTCCTTCTCTAGACCCCTGAGCCCCTGAGACTTGGAGCCTCGAACACTGTTCCTGGGACGTTAGTCTGCATGAAGGTCCTGTGTGCTTGAGGATGCCTGGGTGCCCGGGGAGGGCAGGATGTGGGGTCGGGGTGCCGGCAGCCCTGGGGGCCAGCCACTGCCCCCTGGAATCCCCAGGGACAGCCTGGACCAACCCTCCACCCACCCCCACCCCCGCCCAGCTCGGCAGTCTGCTGTGAAGGACCCTGGAACCCGGGTTCTGAGTGGCCCCCGGGGCGTGTGGACAGGCCCTGCCATGGGGAAGTGGGCTCCTCTGCCCCCACTCATCGTGGGCTGAGCCAGGCCCCGGCCAAGCAGCTGGCTGGGTTTTCGCTCTCTCTCCATTTGGAGGTTTTTCCAACTCCGTCTGCGCCAGAGATAATCTGCCAGAGCCCCTTCGAGGTGCCTTTTACAGGCTGACCTCTGGTTCCCCTGCCCCAGGTATTTCCCCAGGCCGGGTCCAGCCGCAGTCTGGTCACAGCCAGGGTGGGGACCTGTGTGGGCCGGGTGGACTGGGTCCCAGACGGCAGAGCCCTGCCCACAACAATGGCAGGCAGAGTGGCCGGCCCGTGGCTTTTACCCCCTTCCCTGGCTGTGTGAGGCCGCGCCGCTCCCTGGACTTGCTGGGCTTTGTGGACGGTCAGGGGGGCATCTGGACAGCTCCCCTCGGGCCCCAGGCCTGCGGTCCCATTGTCCGCCTGCACACGTGCGGGGCAGGGCCCGGCTGCCAAGAGGGCAGGCAGGAGGTGTGTCTGTCTGGTCTGTCTTGCCAGCTGTGTTTAGAGATGGTGACAAAGCAGATGGGCCAGGCGGAGGCCCTCCAGCTGCCGGGAGTCCTGGGCCCTGTCCTGGGGAGGCCGCAATGCCGACGTAGACCCCGTGGGCGGGGTGTCCTGGACGCTGGAGAGAAGCCCCTTCTTCCTGGACCCAGGAATCAGGCTGGCCTGAGTTGGGCTAAGGGATCAGCTGAGTCTCCAAAGGTCTGTTCCCGGCCCTTTCCAGAATGCCGGCCACAGCCTCTCCGCCCTAGGATGGTCATTACAGGGCTCAGAGTGTCCGGGGGTCAGTTTCTACCCTGAAATCTGTCTTCCTGGCAGCCTCCTGAACTGTGACAGTCAGCTGCTGCACTTGGAGGAGGGAAGGAAAGCTGGGTGACAGGCCAGTGGTTTGAAGATTGTTGGGTGTTCTCAGCAGCTGTGTCTGGGGGACTTCGCTTCCCGCTGATGCTGTGGTCAAGCCAGAGTGTGCGCGTGTGCGGTGGCGCACAGGTGGACGAGAGCTCACCCAAGGTGATGGAGGCACGCCCGCCCTGCTTCCCGTTCACTCCAGGGACAGGTGTGCGGCCGTAGCTAGGAAGAGTTACATGGGTGAGGTCTGTACCCTGGGGCTGGGGGCTGTTCAGGGGCGCACGGCATGTGTCAAAAGGATCCCCATCTTTTGGATTTGAAGGGAGGGGTCCACAGGTTGGGTACAACCGCCTGGATGCTCTCAGAAGTGGAGGGGAGCCAGGGGGGCACCGTCAGGGGGTGGGGGCAGGATTGAGTTGCGCAGAGGGGTTGAGTGGCCCCTCCGAGGACCAGGCGTGCTGCTCAAGGCCGTCACAGAGGAGCAGTGGGCTGCTGTTGGGGCTGGACTCGCCCCGTGAGCCTGCGGGTCGAGGGAAAAGCCTGGGGGATGAGCTCTGTGCCGGTTTGCGGCTGGCCTTGGTGGCTCGTCACCTTCGGTGGCTGGGGAGCTGCGTGAGCAGATAGAACTCGTCCAGGGAACGGTGGTGGTGGTTGAGGACAAAGGACTTGGACTTTGGATTATGTGTCCTCCGGCATTGCAGCTGCCCCAAGCCAGGATTCCTGTGTGCCTGTGGGTGCAGAGTTGGCCTATCCTGGCATCTACACTGGGGGGAGTGGGCACCCGCTCTGTGGTCAGGATCGAAGTCACGCCCCCATTGCAGGCCAGGGCTTAGATGCGACTTGGGTCTGGGACACAAGGATTCCGGCTTCGAGTTCTTTGTCCAGTGAGGCAGCTGGGGACTCGGCAGTAAGAAGCAGGGAAGGAGCGCTGCACGCCCAAGACGCGGAGCCGCCTGGTGGGAATCCCTGCGCCGCATCACAGGCCCTTGGGATTCAGAGAGGGAGGCTCGAGGACCGCTGGGAGGGGCCCCGGAACCACCCTGCCGGGCCCGGGAAAGCGCCCGGCTGTCAGATAACTCCCAAGGTTATCTGGGTCATGAAGCCAGTGAGAGACTGTTCCCATGGCGCAGGACATTAGCCTGATTGGCCAGCCCCAAGGGACCCACGGGGTCCTTGGCAAAAGCCTCAGAGCCAGCACGTTGCTCACCTCTCAAGTCCACCCTCCACCCACTCCTCTCTCCAGACTGGCCTCTGCTCCTCCCTTCCAAGGTGTGAGGCTTCGTTTTCTCAGCACCGTGATCCGTCGTCTCTGAAGCCACCTCCGTCCTGCACTAGTTCAGTTGAGTGGATGGATACAGAGAGAGCAGCTGGGCCAGGGCGGGCCTGCGGCAGGCGATGTCTCAGCATTGGGGTTATCCTTCACTCGTTGCCTTGATGTACCCTGGGGCTCTGACCCCTGGCCTGGCACACAGTAGGTGCTGGTGTTCCCTGGGGCTCTGACCCTCAGCCTGGCACACAGTAGGTGCTGGTGTTCCCTGGGGCTCTGACCCTCAGCCTGGCACACAGTAGGTGCTGATGTACCCTGGGGCTCTGACACCTGGCCTGGCACACAGTAGGTGCTGATGTACCCTGGGCTCTGACCCTCAGCCTGGCACACAGTAGGTCCTGGTGTTCCCTGGGGCTCTGACCCCCGGCCTGGCACACAGTAGGTGCTGATGTACCCTGGGCTCTGACCCCCGGCCTGGCACACAGTAGGTCCTGGTGTTCCCTGGGGCTCTGACCCCCGGCCTGGCACACAGTAGGTGCTGATGTACCCTGGGCTCTGACCCCCGGCCTGGCACACAGTAGGTCCTGGTGTTCCCTGGGGCTCTGACCCCCGGCCTGGCACACAGTAGGTGCTGATGTACCCTGGGCTCTGACCCCCGGCCTGGCACACAGTAGGTCCTGGTGTTCCCTGGGGCTCTGACCCCCGGCCTGGCACACAGTAGGTGCTGATGTACCCTGGGCTCTGACCCCCGGCCTGGCACACAGTAGGTCCTGGTGTTCCCTGGGGCTCTGACCCCCGGCCTGGCACACAGTAGGTGCTGATGTACCCTGGGCTCTGACCCCCGGCCTGGCACACAGTAGGTCCTGGTGTTCCCTGGGGCTCTGACCCCCGGCCTGGCACACAGTAGGTGCTGATGTACCCTGGGCTCTGACCCCCGGCCTGGCACACAGTAGGTCCTGGTGTTCCCTGGGGCTCTGACCCCCGGCCTGGCACACAGTAGGTGCTGATGTACCCTGGGCTCTGACCCCCGGCCTGGCACACAGTAGGTCCTGGTGTTCCCTGGGGCTCTGACCCCCGGCCTGGCACACAGTAGGTGCTGATGTACCCTGGGCTCTGACCCCCGGCCTGGCACACAGTAGGTCCTGGTGTTCCCTGGGGCTCTGACCCCCGGCCTGGCACACAGTAGGTGCTGATGTACCCTGGGCTCTGACCCCCGGCCTGGCACACAGTAGGTGCTGGTGTTCCCTGGGGCTCTGACCCCCGGCCTGGCACACAGTAGGTGCTGGTGTTCCCTGGGGCTCTGACCCCCGGCCTGGCACACAGTAGGTGCTGATGTACCCTGGGCTCTGACCCCCGGCCTGGCACACAGTAGGTGCTGGTGTTCCCTGGGGCTCTGACCCCCGGCCTGGCACACAGTAGGTGCTGGTGTTCCCTGGGGCTCTGTCCCCTGGACTGGCACACAGTAGGTGCTGATGTACCCTGGGCTCTGACCCCCGGCCTGGCACACAGTAGGTGCTGGTGTTCCCTGGGGCTCTGACCCCCGGCCTGGCACACAGTAGGTGCTGGTGTTCCCTGGGGCTCTGACCCCTGGACTGGCACACAGTAGGTGCTGATGTACCCTGGGCTCTGACCCCCGGCCTGGCACACAGTAGGTGCTGGTGTTCCCTGGGGCTCTGACCCCCGGCCTGGCACACAGTAGGTGCTGGTGTTCCCTGGGGCTCTGTCCCCTGGACTGGCACACAGTAGGTGCTGATGTACCCTGGGCTCTGACCCCCGGCCTGGCACACAGTAGGTGCTGGTGTTCCCTGGGGCTCTGACCCCCGGCCTGGCACACAGTAGGTGCTGATGTACCCTGGGCTCTGACCCCCGGCCTGGCACACAGTAGGTGCTGGTGTTCCCTGGGGCTCTGACCCCCGGCCTGGCACACAGTAGGTGCTGGTGTTCCCTGGGGCTCTGTCCCCTGGACTGGCACACAGTAGGTGCTGATGTACCCTGGGCTCTGACCCCCGGCCTGGCACACAGTAGGTGCTGGTGTTCCCTGGGGCTCTGACCCCCGGCCTGGCACACAGTAGGTGCTGGTGTTCCCTGGGGCTCTGTCCCCTGGACTGGCACACAGTAGGTGCTGATGTACCCTGGGGTTCTGGTCCCTGGCCGAGCACACAGTAGGTGCTCCAATGAAGCTGCAGAATCGTCTTTGCCCAGCGACACCCCATCCTGTGTTTCCCTCCTGGTCTGTGTTTCCACTGGCAGGTGGGTCACCTGACCGGCCTGTGCCCCTCTGCTCTAGGAAGGACGGACCCAGCCTGCCCCCTTCCCAGGGGTCCTGCCCTTCCTGGCCTGGAAATATGGTGTGCAGAGTAGCTGACCTGGGGGGAATGCCTGATATTTACTGGGTGAATGAAAGGGGGCCTAGGCTGCCCAGGCCCTCTCTGACCCTGGCGGAATTGGCGGGGGTGGGGGGGTGCTGCAAGGGTGTCCAGGCCTCACAGCTTGGGCAATGCCACTCATAACCCAGTGAAGGAGTGCTTTACAGGTTAGCGGGCCATGAAGCAGGGGTTATGGGGCACCCCCTCCCACAGGCCGCTGGCCAGCCTGACCGTTGTGACCAGCTGGGGGTCACTTTCCTTTGTCCAGGCCAGGGTGGGCTTGGGGACCAGGAGTAGGCAAGTCCCCAGGAAGGCAGAAGGGGCAATGGCCCAGAGGAGAGAACCAAGCCAAGGGCCTGCTTCTGAGCCAGGAGGGAGGGAGCCTTTCGGTCCTCGACCAACAGTGGGCAGGGGCGGTGCCTTTGTCCCTTCCCTTGCTGGCTGGGTGACAGCCAGCGCGAGCCCATTTTCAGCAGCTTCCACTTGAGTAAAGGCGGGTTCGCTGTGGGAGGGTTCAGGTGGCAGTATTGATGTGCCCGCCTATTGGGGTGAATACGGCACAGGGGAGGTGGCTTAAAGGGCCAGGCCTGCGCAGGGCGTGGGGAGGGTGGGGCGGTGGGGCAGTCTGTGCCCGCCTGTTGGGGAGCCCCACAGCAGAGCCGGGGTCTCCTGGGGGTCTGTCGCTGGGGCTACGCTGGCTGCAGGGGCAGCTCCTGGGACTCTCTCCGGCCTGCCCTTCCTGGGAGAGCCGCGTCCCCAGGAGGCCAGAGGGAGGGGCCGGAGGATGCGGGAGAAAAAGGCCTGCCTAGCCTGTCTGGGAGGGTGACGCTCACCCACCCCACTCAGGGGTCACCGTGTGGGGCGGAGCTGGGGGAGGACCGGCCCCTGAGGTCTGCAGACTTGAGCACAGAACCTTCCAGGTCAGAGAGCCCAGGGACAGGCCTCCTTGTTATTTATTGACACGTTTGCTCAACGCGTTCTTATGGCGTTGCTGCTGGACTGGGTGTGGGGCGGGTTCACGGCGAGTCCTCACTCACCCTCGGGGGGACAGCCAGAGGTCCGGGGCCCTTGCACGTCCTCCTGTGGACCCTGAGCTTGTGGGGCTCGTCACTCCAACCCTGAGGACAGGGAATGGGAGGAGTCCCCCTGCCCCCACCCCCACCTGCCTCCCAGGGGGACCTAAGGGCCAGTGTGGCATCTGGGGCAGGGCTCTGAGAGTGCGGCCAGACGTGGCCACGGGCGAGCCCCTGCCTGCTCGAGACACCTCTACAGCCACATCCTCGGTGCCCCGGCCGAGGCCCTCTCTGGGTCAGCATTCAGCCACCCAGAGGGACAGGACAGGCCCTCCCGCATAACCCTGTCCCTGAGGGGAGTCTGGATCCCCGCTAGCCCGTCTGCCGGCCCGGCCTGGGCTGAGCTGGCTGGCCCCCAGGGCCCTGGAGCAGGCCTGGGGTTGGAGGTGGGCCTGGGGTAGATGACGCCAGGCGTCACGGTGGATTTGGGGGCTGAGCCAAGGAGGAGGCTCGGGGATTCCTAGCCCAGGCCCTGGGGCCAGCCGTTTCTTTACTCTCCACAGCTCTCTCCCTGTGTGTAGCCCAGGCCCTCTGCAGTCCCAAGAGAAGTCAGGACGTGGGTGACCATCGGCCACGTGTTGGTGACGCTGGCCGGGCACACAGCAGGGGCTCGGGGTCTGGGGAGGGCAGGGGGGCTGAGGCTTCACTTTAAAGCCCAAAGGTGAGCGCGGGTGGGGAGAGGACCCCACCCCCAGACAGAGAGCTCCAGCCCCCTGCACCTAGATGGCCTTTAGCGCTTAGCATCTCCTGAGTGCAAGCTGACCCACAGAAGCGGCCTTCGTCCTGATGTCCTGAGTGAGCGCAGACACTCACCTGAGGCCTGTATCTCCCCTCCCCAACCAAAGCTGGGCTTGAGGGCCTAGGGCTTATAGGGTCCACCCAGCTCCCACTAAAGAGACAAGGAAACCACCGCCCCGAAAATGGCGAGATCACCACACGTCCACACCAGGCCTCAGTTTCCCCATCTGTGAAAGTGGCACTCAGTCGTGTTTGACCCCCATGGACTGCAGCCCACCAGGCTCTCTGTCCATGGGATTTTCCAGACAAGAATACTGGAGTGGGCGGCCACTTGCTTCTCCAGGGGATCTTCCTCCCCCAAGGACCAAACCCAGGTCTCCCGATGGCAAGCAGATTCTCTACTGGCTGAGCCACCGGGGAAGCCCCATCCGTAGGTCTCCCTTAAGGCCCCAGATTTTTGCCATCCTGTGTCCCACATTCCTGCCTGACTAGACGGGAAGTCCTGGGGCAGGAGCTTGGAGAGAGGGGGCGTCTGGAGGCCCATCTCTAGAGGGCTCGGTTCCCCAGCACCTGCCCTTCCCACTGCTTTATAGCTGAAGGTTCCAGCAGGTTTTATGTGGAAGAAAGTGTTCACTCATTTTCAAAAGTGTGAATACCACAAGAATTGGGGTTGGAAGTCTCTCCCCGACCCCCTCGGGTTCACCCAGGACTTGGTGTCACTGAAGCGGACGCCTGCTGCTGCCCACAGTCCCTGCAGTCCTGGGGCAGGACAGGAGGGGGCTTTGCCAGTCCCCCGCGAGGGCTGCCCCACGTGAGCCCTTTGGGGGACCCGGTGCCCCTCCTGCGTCCTCCACCTGCTTCTGGAGCGAAGCCGGCAGCCCACTTTGAAGAGCCCTGACCCACCCCAGCCCACCCACACCGCTTCCGCTTGGGCCCCTGCCCTGAGGTCTCCGTGCTGCCTCTGGAACTCAGCTCCCGGCCCTAGGGACGGGTCCTCTGCGGGGCAGGACCCAAAGGTTGAATGAGTTTTATCTTTCCCCAAATCCCAAATCCAAGTACTTATGCTATTGAAACTATGAAAATCATTTTACCATTTTAATCTAGATGTCTAACCAATCTGTTTATTTTAATAAATATACTATCAGGTTTTTTAAAAAGAGGGGGATGGGAAGAGGCCCAGCCCTTGGTCCTGAGAGGCTGGGAGAGTTTGGGGTTGCCAGAAGGCAACACCTTGACCCAGAAACATCAGAATTCAGCCCCACTGGGTGGCCTGGAGGGTGAGGACCGTCAGGAACAGGGCCCGGTTGCTTGTCCATTTCATTGGCCAGGGTGGGTCATCCTTGCTGGTCGGTAGCGAGCTCTGGAGGCCCCCAGGAGAGGGGAAGGCGTCCCACACAGACACACCAAGCTGGAGTTTCAGTGCGCAGCCTGCCGCCGGGACCTCGGCCACACCGTCCCGCTTTCTTTCCCATGCAGACCCTTCCTGGGCTGGGCATCTCCCCCACCACCAGCAGCAGAGGCCTGTCCTGCAGGAGCACCTTCCAGCCACCTGGCGCTGGGCCAGTGCCCTCTCAGCCTGGGGCAGCCCCCACCCCCAGCCCTGCCCTGCTCTCCCAGGTTGCTGGGTGCTCACTCTGATGTGATCGGCACCTCCATGCCGTAGCAGGTGCTGACCCCCTGCCTGGAGCGCCCTCCCTACTGGCCTGGCAGCACCCAGCAGGCGTGCGGGGAACACACCAGGCATCTGGGCAGCGCAGCCCCGGCCCGCCACCTTGTCCGCAGGCCCAGCGTGGGTCCACCTTGCCCCTTACCTGCGCTTCTCTTTTGCCCGAAATACACTATATTAAGGTGGCTTCCTGGGTGGTGCTCGTGGTAAAGAACCCGCCTCCCAGTGCAGGAGTCACGAGACGTGGGTTTGATCCCTGGGTCGGGAAGATCCCCTGGAGAGCATGGCAGCCCACTCCAGGATTTTGCCTGGAGAATCCCATGGACAGAGGACCCTAGCGGGCTGCAGTCCATAGAGTCACACAGAGTTGGGCACGACTGAAGCGACTTAGCACGTACTATATTACATTTTGTAAATATTTTTTAAACCGAGGTGACGCTGGTTTACAACCGGATGTCAGTTTCGTGTATGTGTTGTATTTTGAGCTCTGTATGCTCCGCGGCGTGCTCACACAGGGTGCTCGCCACCCCATCCGGCACCCATGACCCCTTTATGTCACACCCCCGCACCCCCCCAACCACTGCCCTTCTCTGTATCTTTTTGGCTTGTTCACTTGTTCCGAATTTTTATTTGTTGCTTAGATTCCACATACGGGTCGGACCCTGCGGGGTCTGTCCTTCTCGTCTGACTTGTCTCATTTAAGCATAATGCCCTGGGATCCATCTGTGTTGCCTCAAACGGCAGGCGTCGGTCTTCTCTCGTGGCTGAGCCGCGTTCCGTTGTGGACACACCACCTCTTGGCCCAGACCGTCCCTTCTCCTCTGGGGCTGGGGCCGGTCTCCGGGCCAGAGCCCCAGGCCAGGCCCTCGCCTCCGCCCGCGTGCTGGGAAACTGTCACTGGTTTCCTGACGGGTCAGTGAGCCACCGCTCCTGTTTGTTTAGTTTGGGTGTTTTGTTTTAGGCGGAGGCAGGCGGGTCACAGTAGCTCATTAACCTAGATGCCCTGAGTCTACTGTGAGCAGCGCCCTGGAGAGGGGGCTCCTGACTAGCTGTGGGGGCTCCGAAGCCTCCCGTCTGACCACACAGATGCTGAGCTGTGTGGTCGTTGCATCGTGGGCTCAGTGTTCCAAGAACCAGACGAGAGCCCCCACCAGCTCGGACACGTGACTAGCCAGGGGGCCCTGGGAGAGTCCTGTAAGCTCCAGGCCTCAGTTTTCCCATCTGTGAAAGAGCACGGCAGTGCCAGCCTCCAGGGACGAGAGGAGGACACGTCTGAAGCACAGAGCCGGCCCCCCCGATGGCACAGCCGCCCGGCCCGCATCGGCTGAGGCTCTGTGGCCGGGAGGGAGCGTTCCTTATCTTTGATTGCAGTTCTGATTAATGATTAATGGCCGGGAAAGGCTTACACACAGAAACACGTGAAAGAATAAAACCGATCCTGCCCTGTCGAGGTCCTGACCTCTGGCTCCGCTTGCTTCAGGCCGGGAGCCCAGAGTTCCAGCGTGGGAACTGACCCCCACCTCCGTGGTCCCCCCACGGGGGTGCCGAGCTGACGTCCCCCGCGCGCTCCTGCGCCTTTGCCATATTTGGGTGAGTCCAGAGACGATTGCAGGCCCCTTGGCTGCATGACAGCTGTCGCCTGACAGTCACGCTGCCCTCACGCCCTTCTTACTCCCCGTAATTCCGGAGTCATGGAGAAGTTGCAAAAACCCGAAAACGCAGCCTTTGCAGCTTCTCTTGGCCGTGGTGGTCTTGAGTGCCCCTGCCCCATTCACTTTCCTGATTTTCCATCAGTAAGGGAGCACTTACGCCCCTGGTGGCTCAGACCACAAAGAACCCACCTGTGATGCCGGAGACCTGGGTTCCATCCCTGGGTCAGGAGGATCCCCTGGAGAAGGGAACAGCCGCCCACTCCAGTATTCTTGCCTGGGCAGTTCCGTGAACGGAGAGGCCTGGCGGGCTCCACAGCCCATGGGGTCTTAAAGAGCTGGACGCGACCGATAGACTAACACTTTTCATAGGCCCCCTCTTCTGTCGAGAGGCCCTGGGTCAGTTCCATCTGATCCCGTCTTACGCTGGGTCTTCTGGGGCACGTAGGCAGGCGCTCCTCTGGGGTATCGGCCTGGGGTGAGGTCTCGGGGTCCCAGGGGGAGCACGTAAGCAGCCCAACTGGATGGGGCCACGTGGCTGCCATGGACACCCCAGCACACGTAGAGGGGAGCCAGCCTTTCCCTGGAGAAGGACACTCCGCCACAGGTGGCGCTGAAGAGCCACAAAGGTCCGAGCACGGGGTGGGCGTGGGGACCCAGCCCGGGTGGGTGGGCCGGGGATGCGTCTCCTGGTGGGGTGAGGTCCTCGGCTTACTGTGCTGTCTGGGGTCAAGATGCACTTTCATAGCGCATCCCTCGGCCTTCCTGGCCTTGGAGACCCACCAGGACTGTCTGTTGCCTTGAATCCCTCTGGAGGGAGGTCTTTCTTCCACCTCTGTGTGGGCCTCAGGCTGACAACCAGCTCCCAAGTGCACACACAGATGTTGGCCAGGGTCCCCCGAGGGGTCGCTCAGTGACCAGCGCATTCTGTTAATTAAAAGCAAGAACTCCATGTAAGGTGATGACTGTAGTTGATAGCACTGTTGTAGAATTGAAGTTCACTGGGAAACTGGAACGTAGCTGTTCTCACCGAGAAAAAAATAAATACCAATACGTGAGCCGACAGATGTGCTAATTAACTAGACTGGAGGAATTCTCTCTCACTGAGACAGGTATCGGATCAGCGTGACATACAGATCTTTAAATATCTCACTGTTTTATTTGCTGATTACACCTCAGTTAAGCTGAAAAAAATTGAACCTGCGACTGCAAGGGTCCAGGGAGTGTGAGGTCTGGCTGAGGGTCTGCAGGTTCTGCCTGGAGCTGGTTAGAGCGAGGAGGGGCCCAGGCTGAAACACACACACACACACACCCCATGCCAAACCTGGGACACAGATGGCGGCCAAGACCCAGACCACAGTATTTCCACGCGGCTGTTCCGTGGAAGCGGATTGCTGGTGGAAGGAAGCTGCCCAGTCGTCTGGTCTCCTGGGGCCTGGGTGCAGAGCACCATTGGTGACGTTGGTGCCCCAGGCCTCTGGGAGCTGGGGGACACCCTGGGCCATGGCCACCAGCTGGGAAGAGTCCCCGGCAGGACTTGAGCCCCTGTGCTGGGCATCCACCCTGGGAGAGGAGCCTCTCCTGCACTCCCCGGGTATGGCCAGGGAGATGCCCCTGCTCCCAGGCTGCTGGGTGCTGATCCATCCATCTCAGGGAAGCCTGCTCGTGTGGGCTGCTGTAACAGACACTACAGACGCTCATCGTCTCCAGTCCTGGAGGCTGGAATCCCAGACCCAGCGGTGGGCAGGGCTGGTCCTCCTGAGGCCTCCCCCTGGGCGTGCAGACGGCCGTCTCCTCCCCGTGTCCTCACAGGGTCGCTCTCTGAATGTGTCTGTGTCCTGACCTCCTCTTCCTGTAAGGACCCCAGTCCTGTGGGATTAGGACCCCACCCTAGTGACCTCATTTTACCTTAACCACCTTTCTGAAGACCCCGTCTCCAAATACAGCCACATTCTGAAGTCCTGGGGGTCAACACAGGGCTTTGGGGGGTGCAGTGCAGCTAAGACCATGACCTTGGGCCCCCAGCACAGGGGGAGGGCTCATCAGTGGGTTCCTGGGGTGTGTTTCTGTTTTTATTTCCTGCGAGGCCCAAGTGTTTGTAGGGAGTAAGATTTTGCGGTAATCAGAGCCTCTTCCACCCGTAAATGTCTGGAAATGTTTTCAGACTTCACTTCCTTGGATCCTGACAGTCTTATATCCGCCCGGGAGCCCTTGGCCAGCATTTCCAGTGCCTGGACTTGGGGTGGAGGCAGAAGCCCACATCGTATGAGGTTCTCACACAAACACCCGGTCATGCTTATCTGCGTCTGAGCCCCACCTGTGGTCAGGGAGTCCGATGAGGCGAGTCGCGGGGGTCTGTGGGGTCAGCCCGCCTGTGGCCCCCAGGTCCTGCTGCTGCTCCCTGGCCTCCTGCCTGCCGGACAGCACCCCCGCCAGCCTCAGCATTTGNAAGAAAAAAATAAATACCAATACGTGAGCCGACAGATGTGCTAATTAACTAGACTGGAGGAATTCTCTCTCACTGAGACAGGTATCGGATCAGCGTGACGTACAGATCTTTAAATATCTCACTGTTTTATTTGCTGATTACACCTCAGTTAAGCTGAAAAAAATTGAACCTGCGACTGCAAGGGTCCAGGGAGTGTGAGGTCTGGCTGAGGGTCTGCAGGTTCTGCCTGGAGCTGGTTAGAGCGAGGAGGGGCCCAGGCTGAAACACACACACACACACACCCCACGCCAAACCTGGGACACAGATGGCAGCCAAGACCCAGACCACAGTATTTCCACGCGGCTGTTCCGTGGAAGCGGATTGCTGGTGGAAGGAAGCTGCCCAGTCGTCTGGTCTCCTGGGGCCTGGGTGCAGAGCACCATTGGTGACGTTGGTGCCCCAGGCCTCTGGGAGCTGGGGGACACCCTGGGCCATGGCCACCAGCTGGGAAGAGTCCCCGGCAGGACTTGAGCCCCTGTGCTGGGCATCCACCCTGGGAGAGGAGCCTCTCCTGCACTCCCCGGGTATGGCCAGGGAGATGCCCCTGCTCCCAGGCTGCTGGGTGCTGATCCATCCATCTCAGGGAAGCCTGCTCGTGTGGGCTGCTGTAACAGACACTACAGACGCTCATCGTCTCCAGTCCTGGAGGCTGGAATCCCAGACCCAGCGGTGGGCAGGGCTGGTCCTCCTGAGGCCTCCCCCTGGGCGTGCAGACGGCCGTCTCCTCCCCGTGTCCTCACAGGGTCGCTCTCTGAATGTGTCTGTGTCCTGACCTCCTCTTCCTGTAAGGACCCCAGTCCTGTGGGATTAGGACCCCACCCTAGTGACCTCATTTTACCTTAACCACCTTTCTGAAGACCCCGTCTCCAAATACAGCCACATTCTGAAGTCCTGGGGGTCAACACAGGGCTTTGGGGGGTGCAGTGCAGCTAAGACCATGACCTTGGGCCCCCAGCACAGGGGGAGGGCTCATCAGTGGGTTCCTGGGGTGTGTTTCTGTTTTTATTTCCTGCGAGGCCCAAGTGTTTGTAGGGAGTAAGATTTTGCGGTAATCAGAGCCTCTTCCACCCGTAAATGTCTGGAAATGTTTTCAGACTTCACTCCCTTGGATCCTGACAGTCTTATATCCGCCCGGGAGCCCTTGGCCAGCATTTCCAGTGCCTGGACTTGGGGTGGAGGCAGAAGCCCACATCGTATGAGGTTCTCACACAAACACCCGGTCATGCTTATCTGCGTCTGAGCCCCACCTGTGGTCAGGGAGTCCGATGAGGCGAGTCGCGGGGGTCTGTGGGGTCAGCCCGCCTGTGGCCCCCAGGTCCTGCTGCTGCTCCCTGGCCTCCTGCCTGCCGGACAGCACCCCCGCCAGCCTCAGCATTTGACTTCCCCTCCCCACTGCCTGCTGTCCAGTCCAGCAGACACCCTCCGCGAGGAACCAAACGGGGCCTTTCCGGCGGGCTGGGTGGTCAAGCAGACGCTGAGCCACCAGGCCGTTCGTCCTGACGCTCGCAGACCTTTCTGTGCCCGCGGCCATGTGCAGAGTCCTGAGGGCGGAGCGCGTGCTCTCTACCGTGCTGGTGGGGTTCTTCCCCGGGAGTCCCCCGCTCCTCCCTGTTACCAGACCTGATGGGCTCCTGGAGGATGCCAAGGGGGGCCCATGGAGACCTCCACCCAGAGCCCAGGAGGGGAGCAGACCCTTAGCTGGGGGTAGCAGGCGCTGTCTCAGGGAGTGGCCCCGGGCACACCTCGTAGGTCTGGCCGTATGGGCTTCCTACCGAGAGCTCCCAGAGCAGCGGGAAAAGAGGCTTCTTCCACGCCGAGTGGGTCCTTGAGGGGCTTCTCCCAAGTGGGGCCGCCTCCGGCCCCCACAGCTCGTGCTCCGTCCAGCAGAGCTGCAGATTGTTTTTTACACTGCGGTTTAACAAATGCTGGGAGGAAGACACACAGGCAAATGACTGCCCTCCCACCTGTTCATTATTTTTAAACTGTGTCGTTTTCTAGTTTATTTTTAAATCTCGAAAGCATAAAGAACATGCTGTTTATCTCTGGCGAGCCTGTTCTGCCCGACGTGGCCATTCATCACTTCCCAGTCCCGTCCGGAGCATCCCGCCTCTGTCGGCCTGACAGGCAGGAATAACCCCGTGAAAACTGTGCCCCCCAGGGACCCACTCCTTCAGGCCGTGGGGGCCTCCCCCCACCCCCTGCCGGAGCAGCCACCCCTGCTGTCAAACCTTTAAAAGCCTTCCCACGGTCAAGGGAAATCTTTCTAAAATGCTTTACACACAATGCCTTGTAGCCTTAGGTATAAATGAGAAATAATTTAACCCTTTTCCTGGAGACTTAGGTCCTTTTGTTATTCAGTCGCTAAATCTTGTCTGACTTTGCATCCCCAAGGACTGCATCACACCAGGATTACCTGTCCTTTACCATCTTCCTGAGCTGGCTCAAACTCATGTCCATCGAGTCGGTGATGCCATCCAGCCATCTCGTCCTCTGTCGCCCCCTTCTCCTCCTGCCTTCACTCCTTCCCAGCATCAGGGTCTTTTCCAGTGAGTCGGCTCTTCGTATCAGGTGGTCAAAGCATTGGAGCTTCAGCTTCAGCGTCAGTCCTTCCAATGGATATTCAGGGTTGGTTTCCTTTAGGGTTGACTGGTTTTTCTCCTCGCAGTCCAAGGGACTGTCAAGAATCCTCCAGCACCATAATTTGAAAACATCAATTCTTCGGCGCTCAGCCTTTCTTATGGTCCAACTCTCACATGACTACTGGAAAGAACCACAGCCTTGACGATACAGACCTTTGTTGGCAAAATGAGGTCTTTGATTTTTAATGCTCTTTCTAGGTTTGTCATAGCTTTCCTTTCAGTGAGCAAGCGTCTTTTAATTTTGTGGCTGCAGTCACCATCCGCAGTAATTTTAGAGCCTAAGAAAATAGAATCTGCTGCCGTTTCCACTTTTTCCCCATCTATTTGCACTGTGTTTTTAGAACATGGTTAAGTCCACTCATTTATTTTTACTTCAGTAAATGTGCATCTATGAGAAACTTTAGATTGTTGCTGCAATTAGAGAATCGCCCTCACCTGTAATGAATAGCAGGTCATCTAAAAACACAGTGAGCTCGAAACACCAAATTGTACCGTGGGTCACGCTGCCCCGTTTTGCCTGCTGCAGCTTTGCGCCTGAGGCTGCCCTGCTCCTGTTAAGTTGGAGAGATTCGTGGAGACGTAGCTGCGTAAAGACCCAGACTTCTCTCCCTTGACACCGTCAGGAGGCTGGAAAGTGAACTGGAGAGAGAGGCAATTTCCCACTGAGACCCGTGATGACTCACGCTCCCCGCGTCACCCGGCTGCATCCGGCATCTGCCCACGTCGTAGGAAAGTGTGATGTGTTCTTTCGGGTCTGGCTCGGGAGGCAGAGGGGGCTTCAGTGGCAGATTCCAGGGGCTTCTGAGCACCGGCTCTTCCCTAGAAGTGGGCGGGGTGGGACGGAGAGCCTCCTGCTCGGAGCCTGGGAGGTGACCCCACCACAGCATCCCTGTGTCCCCTGGAGACCCTCCCCAGCGACAGCAGGCCGTTCTCCAGGGAGCACCGGCTTTCTCTGTTTGGGCCGCAGTGGTGTGCTCACCTTCAGCCTCGCTTCTCCTGGGAACAGACAAGGCAGGGCCGGTGTGGATTTCTCCCAGGTGGGGACGGGGAGAGGTGCCCGAGTCAGCTCCGTCTGAGGTCCGTGTGCTCTGCTGTGTGGAGAGGTCCCATTCCTGCTGTCTCAGCAGGGGCCTTAGGGCACAGGGTGTCTCAGGCACGTCCTTGGAGCGTCCACACTCACCTTTGGTTCAGGCCAGCTTTGAGCTCCTAGTGTGAGGGCCTGGGGCGGCCCTGACCAAGGACCGCAAGTGGGTGGCTTATAGCAACCGAAACGGACCCCCAGGTGCAGAGGCGGAAGCCCCAAAATCAGGGTCCTGGCGGGACCGGCTCCTTCCCAAGACTCTGACAGAGGGCTCTTCCTGCGTCTCCCTGCTCCTGGGGGCCCCGGGCGTCCCCGGACTTGTGGCTGCCTGCCCCCAGCCTCTGCCTCTGTGGTCGCCTGGCCTCCTCCTGGGCCTCTGTGTCCTGTTCTCCTCCGACAAGGACACGGTCGTTGGACCAGGGCCCCTGCTCCAGGGCCACCTCATCTTCGCTCGGTCATGTCTACAGAAACCCTGTTTCCTAAGGAGGTTGCCTCTGCAGCCTGTGAGTCTGGGATGTCCACCTATCTTTTCCAGGGTGCCATCCTCCAGCCCGCCGCACCCAGGAGAGGGTGGCCACGGTGGGCAGGGGCCAGGAGCTCGCGGAGACTCTTGGAGAAGCAATGGTTAGGAGCTGGGCTCGGGCTGACTGCTGGGTGGGAAGGCGATGGCGTTCTGGGGACACGGGGTGGCAGCCCAGATGCGGCTGTGTTGTCCTCTCAGCGATCCTGGAGGCGGGGTCAGGGGGCTGCCTTGCTATACAGACAAGATCACCGGGACCTCCAGAGAGGCGCAGACCCCTCAGGTGCCCGGCTGAGTGCCAGGGGTGACCGCTGCGGGGACCTCCCCACCAGGGAGGGGCGTGTCTGGCTTCCCGGGCCAGCGTGTGTCCGTGACCTCTCACGGTGCCCGTGCTCGCTGGGCACAGGCTGCTGGCCAGTGTCTGCAGGTGGGACACTGTGGTCCTTGGCCTCTGGCCGCTGACCTGCCCCTGAGACGTGCGCCCCTCTGGGCTCTCCGCTGCCTGCGTCCTGCATCCTGCTCAGCTGGAGACCTGGGCACGCCAGGCATGCCCGCCGCCACACACGTTGGTCTGCCCTCAAGGGCCCCTCATCCCTGCCCGGCCTGCCAGGCTTTCAGTGGGTCCCAGGCCTGGGGAGTGAACCTGGGGAGAACAGCTGCACTTGTATCACCCATGTTTGCCTGGGAACCGAACAACACTCTTTGAAAAGAGCCATCGCAGAAGGGGACAGTGCCAGCCCCTCCCTGGAGCCCAGGACTCTGGTTCCTGAGGGTGACTGGCTGCTGCCCTGAGCGCACCGCCTCTAGTCCCGCAGGCCTTTCTGCCCAGACTTGGGGTGCTGGGACCCCAAGGCTGGGTGATACTCCTGGGGGAACTGCTTCGTCCCTGATTTGCTTGTGTGTGTGTGGTGAGCAGTCAGGGTGGGAAAGGGAGACAAGGGCCTTGCGCAGTCGTGTGCCAGCCCCTCGGCAGTGCCCAGTGTCCAGGCTGGTGGTGCCCCAAGCTGCCCAGTGCCTGGCTAGGGCAGTGACTGCCCGTTGCCACGTCATTGAGAGCTGGGGTGTTCTGACGACCAAAGAGGAAGGAAGGGAGTAAGGGGGCGGCCTTCACCCTGAGGGGGGCGGGTGCGCGCAGGGGCTGAGGGCTCAGGCCACCAACCCACCGGCGTCACCTCCAGGCAGCTCCTGGCTTCGTGTCTCGGTGGTGAGGCCGCCTCCTAGGAGGCCCAGAGGTTGTACAACCTGGAGCCCGAGAGAGGCTGCTGTGGGCACCCAGCAAAAGTGGGCACAAGAGTGCTGTTCAGCCGTGGGCTGCCAGGGCTCCGAGCCAGTGACCAGCCACGCAGCAGCCCAGCTGAGTTCTGGGGGTGATCACTGTGGTGGGGAGGAGGTGACGGGGGACTGGAGGCCAGCACCCCCTGCCCCAGCTCACATCATGGCCCTCTTCAGGCTGCCCGGCCGTAGACACGCTGGACCGGTGGTCTCCCAGGGGTGACCGCCCCCAGCCCAGGCCTTGGGGAGCCGAGGGCAGCACCCGGACCCTGGCTCCCAGTCTGCCAGCTTCCCAGTTCGGGGCATCTGGCGTGGTGTGGTTGACCTTGGGGAGCTGTTGTGAGTGAGGGGGCACATCTTGGACCCCTGGGAGAGCCAGGTCATCAGGATGGAGCCTCCCAAAGGCCCGGAGCGGGCCTGGAGGCCCCAGGCCGCTCTGCAGAGGGCCAGGCTGGGGCCCAGCCCTGGGGGGGTCCATGCTTCGAGACGCTGTAGCCCACCGGAGGCCAGACACTGGGGACTCCAGGCGACGCCCCCAGCTCCTCTTCCCTCTCGTATTGCCGCTGATGCTGAACCTGCAGCCCTGTGTCTCTGGCTGTGCTCGTCCCGGGGGCCGTGCGGCCTTCGACCGACCAGTGTCACCCGTTCGGTGTCCTCAGAGGCACCTGGCCTGTTTTCAGCCTTTTAAACTCTGGGGATGAGCTTGCGGGGGAGGATGGGACTGCAATCTTGCGTGTATTTCTTCTCTCGCCTTGAGGCTTTTATGACTTCGCCCCTGAAGCCTTCAAGCGCGAGCTTTAAGGCCGTCCCTTTTGACTCGGCAGCATGGAAAACGTGAAATATCGAAGCAGAGAGGTTGGTGTAACCGAGGCTCCCGCGACGCCCCGCCGTCCCCACCGCTGCCCCCGGGTGTGGCTGCGTCTCATCTTCCTGAACTCAGGTTTAAAATAGACCTTCGTCCTCACCTCCTGCCTGGTGCCCCCACTTCCTCCTGCTTTCGTTGGCAGCCTTTGTAGCTGCCCTCAGAGCCCGCGTTTGTGATGTGGGGTCCAGCTCCCTGGGCGGGGCCCTGGGACAAGGTCCCCTGGCCGTCCACACACAGCCCTGGAGAGCAGAAGGCAGCGGGGAAGGTTCTGGAAGGTCTCACCCCAGACACTCCTGTGACCTTGAGGAGCTCCTGGAGGGGCTGAGCCCACCCTCCCCAGAGACCCCCAGGAGAGACTCCAGTGCTGTTTTCTCCACACCTGCTGGAGCCCCGCGCGGGCCTCTGGGCCATGAGTCCCCAGCCTCTGCCTCTGCAGTGTCCCCTGTCTCCCCCCACGCCCCTGCAGTCTCTTCTTGGCCCCTCGGAGCAGCCCCGAAGGAGGAGAAGGGGTCATGGCCTCAGTCAGCTGAGTCTGGTTCCTGGGTGCCTGCTGTATACATATCCCTCTGGGTTAGATGCCCCCTCCCACCCAGCGAGTGTCATCAGTAGAACCTGCTACACACGGAATGCCCCCGGCACTGGGGCTGCAGGGACAGGCCAGGGACCCCCACGTGGGCGCCCTGCCCCCAGGAGCGGAGGAGCTTCTGCAGCAGAGAGTCTAAGACGTCGGGGAGGGCAGGCGTGTGAAGGGCGGGACGGGGGAGCAGCCCTGGGCTGCCAGATGGGGGTGCCGGGAGCTGACGGCCTTTCGGTGGGGCTGGCGTAGCCACGGGCACCTGGAGGACAGGCCCTGGTCCGCCCCAGCCTGGAGGTGGGGGGACGTGCCCTTGGGGCAGCTTGGGGGACGTCGGCTGCTGAAGAGGGGCTCTGGGTGGACCCGATGGAGGGGCCCCAGGCCAGCCCACACTCCTCTAGGACCCTCGGCCGCCTGCCCTCGCAAAGACTGTCTCCCCCAAGCCCTGCTTCAGGCCCAGCATCTCTGGCTTCTCATTTATTTTGGGGCAGGTGCCAGCTCTGCTGGGGGAGTGCTCTGCAGTAAATGGGGCGGCTGCTCGTCACAGGGACGCGGACAAGACCAAGGTCAAGTGGGCTGTCGATACTTTAAGTCACCCTGCCCTGGAGTCACCGTGTCACAGCCCCCTCCTACCCCCCTCCTAGCCATGCTGCGGCTGCGGCGTGGTCTCCGTGTCCGTGGCGTGGTCTCCGTGTCCGTGGCGTGGTCCCCGTGTCCGTGGCGTGTCCGTGGCGCGGTCCCCGTGTCCGTGGCGCGGTCCCCGTGTCCATGATGTGGTTCCCGTGTCCGTGATGTGTGCTTGATAGTTTGGTTCACGCTCCCAACTGCCCTCCAGAGACCCACCTTGCCCTCCTTCCCTCTGTCCGTCTACCTCAGGGCCGTGTGCCCACAGGGTGCCTGTCGGGCTGACCCGTGGGGCACAAAGGGCGACTCCTGCTGACTGACAAGCTGCGGTCGGTCACCCTGGGCCAGGCCCTGCCTGGACGCGCAAGGTCAAGTCCGGTTGACCAGCAGAGTCCGAGGCTCTGTCAGCCATCTGGGGACGTGGCATCCAACCCCAAGGGCTGCAGACAAGTGTTTCCTCCGCCTTGGCCTCCGCCAGGTCACCTGGGCCCCTGCAGACCCCTGTCCAGCCCCAGTCCCCAGACAGGGCCTGGCCAGGCCAGACAGGCCTCTGCCACTGGAGAGGGCTTCCTGAGGCCACACAGAGGGCAGGCAGCCCGGGGCTGAGCCGCAGGACGACATCACCCCAGTGTCCTGGGGACCCAGTGAGCCGTCCGGCTGGCCCCATGCCCGGCGTCTGCACAGAGATCACCTTCCCTGTGACCTGTGGCTCGTCCCTCTCACTCTGGAGCTGGGGGAGGGCTGAGCCCTCGGATCCGTCTCCCTGGTCTTGCTTCTGGAAAATAAAGCTTGGGCAGGACCCCCAGAGGCAGAGCTGGGGCCCAGACCTGCCCCCGCCCCCTGGTCTCCCTAGCCTGGGTCTCCTGTGCACGCCTTTGCCCCCTGGAGGAGAAGGACCTGTGTTCATCTCTGGGCTTTGAAGGGGCACTGGCGCACCGGGACCTCTCTGAGCTCAGCCGAGCCGTGTCTCAGCTCCTCCCGACCCCCGCACAGGGCAGGGAGGGGCAGGCAGGGTTGCAGGGTCACGTGAGCAGTAGAGGCGCCGAGCCCCCTCGGTAAGTGGGCCTTATGCCCCGATCCTCTCAGGGTCCCTGCTGCTCTGGGCCAGGCTCTGCAGAGGCCAACGCCACCCTCTGGCGGTCCCAGGATCAGCCCTTTCCCCGGGGGAGACCCACCTGCTTCCCATCGCCACACGCTGGCGGCTCAGAAGCTCTATGGAAGACGAGTGACCCAGGGCCTGAAACAGGCGGGCGGTCGGAACCAGCCAGATGCCCGTCCCCCGGTCCAGAGCCGTGCTTGTTGCTGCAGCCCAGCGCCCTCTCACGCCGGAGTCTCACGTTCATTCTCTCCCCCTCTCTCCCAGTGGCCCCCAGGTCTTTAGAGACCCCCTCTCCACCCTGCCGCAGAGCACACCACTCATCCCCCACCCTCCGCGAGCTCCAGATGACCGTCCAGGGGTCTCCCCGACACGCGCGTCAGCTAGGAACGACCATCTGGTGCTCTGGGTGCCTGGGGCCGGGGCTCCTGGGCTGGTGGGGCCCAGGCAGGGGCGGGTGATCCCCTCCACTGCGCTCCAGCTGGGACGCCAGACGGCCCTCACCCACCCGAACTGTCCAGGGGCACCTCTGTGTGCTGTGACTTTCCCCTCGTCCCAGGAGGCCCACAGGCCCAGGTTCCATCCAGCCTAGGTTCTGGGTCAGCCATGCCCGACTCTTTGCAACCCCATGGACTGTAGCCCACTAGGCTCCTCTGTCCGTGAGATCTTTCAGGCAAGGATACTGGAGTGGGTTGCCATTCCCTTCTCCAGGGGATCTTCCCAACCCAGGGATCTAAACGTGGTCTCCTGCGTTGCAGGCAGATTCTTTACTGGCTAAGCTACAAGGGAAGCCCGACTCACCTGTAAAATGCCCCTCAGTTCTTGGCGGGTCAGGGCTGGGGGGAGCTTGAGGGTATGATGCCTCCTGGGTGTCTCGTCTGTGACTCTCAGGCCCCCAAGAACACGCCCCTGGGATGTGCAGGCTCTGGGGACACGGCGCCTCCCAGCCTCAGGGTCCCCAGCCAGTGCTGGGCTTGCGGGCAGGGCTGGCTTGCCAAAAGCTTTAGTGTGTGTGTTGGGGGGCGGTGGGTGGAGGGTGAAAGGGGATGACACTGAGCTGCGTGCTGCGGCCAGCTCCAGGTCTGGAGGGGAATGGAAGGAGGGGGCATCCAGCGCCGGCCCAGGATCCAGGAGACCAGAAGCAGGGACGTGTGAGGCTGCCTGATGTCTGTGACCCGGGCCGGGGCCACTGGCTCACCGGGAAAGCTGACACCTCCCAGGGGCTTGTGAGGGGAGGTGTTGGAGGGGGAGGGCCAGGGGGGTCTGGGGCTGGAGCCCTAGGAGGTTAATCAAAGGGCTGATGGGGTACAGGTGGCCACACTGAGGGTGATGGGGGACGGGGAGGTTCTGGTGGGCGCTGGCCTGACCCAGGCGAGCAGGAAGGGCCCGCCTGGGTGCAAGCAGAGGGACAAGGGCCCCCGGGGCACCTGCAGGCCAGGCGAGAGTGGCGGTCCCCCTCACCCCACCCTGGGTCTCTGCTGGGCTGGGTCCCCCGGAAACTCCTGCAGTGAGTTGGATGGTGGCCCTGCTTTTGGGGGAACCCGGAACCCGTGAATGTGAGCTTCCTTGGAATCAGGAATTCACAGGTGTAGTTCAGTGCAGGGTCTTGGCCAAGGTCATCCCAGACTATGTGGTGGAGTCTTGAGTCCAGTGATTTAGGAGAAAAGGGGAAGGCGAGGAAGGTGCGAGACCCACAGGGGAGGCAGAGACTGGAGGGAAGTTTCCGCAAGTCCCCGAGCACCTGGGGCCCCAGACGCTGGAAGCGGCAGGAAGGAGCCTCTGAGGACACAGCCCTGCCCACACCGTGATTTCAGACCCTGGGAGAGAATCCGTTTCTGTGTTTAAACTGCCCACGTGAGGTGGTCTGTTGCAGCTGCCCCAGGATTCCGACACAGCCCCTCTTAGAGGAAACTTGCCAGTTTTCCCCTAAAAGCCTCAGGATCCAGAAGCCACCACTGTCACCGGTCACTCTACCGTCAGCGGGGGACAGGGGACCTTGGCCGCTGTGGCCCCAGCCTGCAGAGGGAGGAAGGCCCTTCTGGGGCCGGTCAGGCCCTGCTGGGTGGAGCCACCAGGCCTCTGGCTCCTCCCACTGACCTTCACTGCCTGGGAGAGGGGGATTGTCGAGCCTTCTGCCCCCTTCGGAAAGAACAGCCTGGAGGGGGTGGCCCTGTGGTCTCTGCCATGAGGCCAGGAAGGGCGCTGCCTGTGGGGTCTGGGTTGGGGCTGCCCCTTGAAACCAAGGGACAGCGTTTTAGGGTGAACGAGCGTCCAGAGAGCACCAGCTGGCAGGCTGGGGACCCTGCGGTGTCCCCAAAAGGCAGGCGTAGACGAAGGGGCAGCGGGCTGTCTGTCCCGGCTCGGCAAGCAGGAATCCGTAAAGCTCACCCCCACCCAGAGGGACACGTTTGGCCCGGAGCCGGCCGCCCAGCGGTCACTGCGTCCCCCGTTGCTCTTGCTCTCATTTTCAGCTGTCACCTGCTGCCCACGAGGCACCTGCATGCCGTAGAACCTGTCATTTCACGGTGTGGCCAGCACACCGGGGACAGACCCAGATTCAGGGCTCGGAGCCTGAGGACATGCCCTGCCCTGCCTCCTCCTCTGGGTTCAGTGGGGGCATTTCTCAGCCCAAGGGGGTTGTCAGGGGCCTCAGGACCTTTCTCCAAACCTCACTGGGGGCTCAGATGATCACTGGGAAGAGCTCCTGGAGAAGGGAATGGCTACACACTCCAGTATTCTTGCCTGGAGAATCCCATGGACAGGAGAGCCTGGTGGGCTACGTAGGTTGCAAAGAGTCGGACAGGACTGAGAGACTCACACTTTCAGTGACTCCACTGAACAAGACACAGTGGTGGGACTTGACCTGGGCGGCCGCCAGTGGGGTCTTGCAGACTACAGGCCTGGTGAGGGGCTGTGGGTCCACGCCCTGGAGCTTGAGATTGGCCGGAGGCCAGAGGGGCCAGTGGCTCCAGTGATTGTGATCGATGGAAACCTTGAAAATTTGAGTTGGTTTTTTTTTTTTAAAGAAATAGCATCCATCATTGCTCTGCATCAGGCCTTCTAGAGGGTTCCTCTCAATGGCACAGCTCGGTGCCCCACTCCTTTCCACATCCACGAGCTCTCCAGAGTGTGCAGGGACCTCAGGTGGGCTAGCCATGGATCAGCTGATGGACGTCTGGGCTGCCTCCACGTGCTGGCTGCCGTGGACGTGTTGTTCGTGGACGTAGGTTTTCATTTCTTTCTTTTTCTTTCGGTCTCATTGGGGCCGTTGGCGTGCCCCCTGCCATGGCTTGTGGCTCAGGCCAACGTCACACTGACACATTGGCCCCAGGAAGCTGGGTGCTTTCGAGTGGGGTTTGCTTGGAGACAGAAGGTGGGGTCCGTTGGAGGGTCCAGTGAGCGAAGGGGCTGGTGGTGAGACCAGAGGGCCTGCGGCAGTGGGGGCCACACCCCGATATGTCAGGTCACCTTCCTGGACCATCCCTACCATGGCAGGACCTGTGAGGCGCCCTCAGCCCAGTGCTGGCCTGGTCCCACCCGGCTGGCGGGGCCTCTTTTCTCCAGGCGGTCGACAGAACCGGTTTCCCCAGAAACCACGGGGATGGACAGGTGGAGCTGTGACTGGGTGGCCCGCAGCCTGACGAGGGGTCCCCAGGGGCTGCCCCCTCGGTTATCCCAAGCAGGCCTGGAAGGCTGGGCTCCCGTCCCTGCCCAGGCGGTCAGGAGTGGATAAGGCCCTTGAACCGGAGGCTGGGTGGGGCCAGGAGCCATGCAGGAAGAGCCTGCGGGCTCCCGCAGAAGTGCAGACAGCCCCTGGGTNGCCTTGGCCTCCGCCAGGTCACCTGGGCCCCTGCAGACCCCTGTCCAGCCCCAGTCCCCAGACAGGGCCTGGCCAGGCCAGACAGGCCTCTGCCACTGGAGAGGGCTTCCTGAGGCCACACAGAGGGCAGGCAGCCCGGGGCTGAGCCGCAGGACGACATCACCCCAGTGTCCTGGGGACCCAGCGAGCCGTCCGGCTGGCCCCATGCCCGGCGTCTGCACAGAGATCACCTTCCCTGTGACCTGTGGCTCGTCCCTCTCGCTCTGGAGCTGGGGGAGGGCTGAGCCCTCGGATCCGTCTCCCTGGTCTTGCTTCTGGAAAATAAAGCTTGGGCAGGACCCCCAGAGGCAGAGCTGGGGCCCAGACCTGCCCCCGCCCCCTGGTCTCCCTAGCCTGGGTCTCCTGTGCACGCCTTTGCCCCCTGGAGGAGAAGGACCTGTGTTCATCTCTGGGCTTTGAAGGGGCACTGGCGCACCGGGACCTCTCTGAGCTCAGCCGAGCCGTGTCTCAGCTCCTCCCGACCCCCGCACAGGGCAGGGAGGGGCAGGCAGGGTTGCAGGGTCACGTGAGCAGTAGAGGCGCCGAGCCCCCTCGGTAAGTGGGCCTTATGCCCCGATCCTCTCAGGGTCCCTGCTGCTCTGGGCCAGGCTCTGCAGAGGCCAACGCCACCCTCTGGCGGTCCCAGGATCAGCCCTTTCCCCGGGGGAGACCCACCTGCTTCCCATCGCCACACGCTGGCGGCTCAGAAGCTCTATGGAAGACGAGTGACCCAGGGCCTGAAACAGGCGGGCGGTCGGAACCAGCCAGATGCCCGTCCCCCGGTCCAGAGCCGTGCTTGTTGCAGCAGCCCAGCGCCCTCTCACGCCGGAGTCTCACGTTCATTCTCTCCCCCTCTCTCCCAGTGGCCCCCAGGTCTTTAGAGACCCCCTCTCCACCCTACCGCAGAGCACACCACTCATCCCCCATCCTCCGCGAGCTCCAGATGACCGTCCAGGGGTCTCCCCGACACGCGCGTCAGCTAGGAACGACCATCTGGTGCTCTGGGTGCCTGGGGCCGGGGCTCCTGGGCTGGTGGGGCCCAGGCAGGGGCGGGTGATCCCCTCCACTGCGCTCCAGCTGGGACGCCAGACGGCCCTCACCCACCCGAACTGTCCAGGGGCACCTCTGTGTGCTGTGACTTTCCCCTCGTCCCAGGAGGCCCACAGGCCCAGGTTCCATCCAGCCTAGGTTCTGGGTCAGCCATGCCCGACTCTTTGCAACCCCACGGACTGTAGCCCACTAGGCTCCTCTGTCCGTGAGATCTTTCAGGCAAGGATACTGGAGTGGGTTGCCATTCCCTTCTCCAGGGGATCTTCCCAATCCAGGGATCTAAACGTGGTCTCCTGCGTTGCAGGCAGATTCTTTACTGGCTAAGCTACAAGGGAAGCCCGACTCACCTGTAAAATGCCCCTCAGTTCTTGGCGGGTCAGGGCTGGGGGGAGCTTGAGGGTATGATGCCTCCTGGGTGTCTCGTCTGTGACTCTCAGGCCCCCAAGAACACGCCCCTGGGATGTGCAGGCTCTGGGGACACGGCGCCTCCCAGCCTCAGGGTCCCCAGCCAGTGCTGGGCTTGCGGGCAGGGCTGGCTTGCCAAAAGCTTTAGTGTGTGTGTTGGGGGGCGGTGGGTGGAGGGTGAAAGGGGATGACACTGAGCTGCGTGCTGCGGCCAGCTCCAGGTCTGGAGGGGAATGGAAGGAGGGGGCATCCAGCGCCAGCCCAGGATCCAGGAGACCAGAAGCAGGGACGTGTGAGGCTGCCTGATGTCTGTGACCCGGGCCGGGGCCACTGGCTCACCGGGAAAGCTGACACCTCCCAGGGGCTTGTGAGGGGAGGTGTTGGAGGGGGAGGGCCAGGGGGGTCTGGGGCTGGAGCCCTAGGAGGTTAATCAAAGGGCTGATGGGGTACAGGTGGCCACACTGAGGGTGATGGGGGACGGGGAGATTCTGGTGGGCGCTGGCCTGACCCAGGCGAGCAGGAAGGGCCCGCCTGGGTGCAAGCAGAGGGACAAGGGCCCCCGGGGCACCTGCAGGCCAGGCGAGAGTGGCGGTCCCCCTCACCCCACCCTGGGTCTCTGCTGGGCTGGGTCCCCCGGAAACTCCTGCAGTGAGTTGGATGGTGGCCCTGCTTTTGGGGGAACCCGGAACCCGTGAATGTGAGCTTCCTTGGAATCAGGAATTCACAGGTGTAGTTCAGTGCAGGGTCTTGGCCAAGGTCATCCCAGACTATGTGGTGGAGTCTTGAGTCCAGTGATTTAGGAGAAAAGGGGAAGGCGAGGAAGGTGCGAGACCCACAGGGGAGGCAGAGACTGGAGGGAAGTTTCCGCAAGTCCCCGAGCACCTGGGGCCCCAGACGCTGGAAGCGGCAGGAAGGAGCCTCTGAGGACACAGCCCTGCCCACACCGTGATTTCAGACCCTGGGAGAGAATCCGTTTCTGTGTTTAAACTGCCCGTGTGAGGTGGTCTGTTGCAGCTGCCCCAGGATTCCGACACAGCCCCTCTTAGAGGAAACTTGCCAGTTTTCCCCTAAAAGCCTCAGGATCCAGAAGCCACCACTGTCACCAGCCACTCTACCGTCAGCGGGGGACAGGGGACCTTGGCCGCTGTGGCCCCAGCCTGCAGAGGGAGGAAGGCCCTTCTGGGGCCGGTCAGGCCCTGCTGGGTGGAGCCACCAGGCCTCTGGCTCCTCCCACTGACCTTCACTGCCTGGGAGAGGGGGATTGTCGAGCCTTCTGCCCCCTTCGGAAAGAACAGCCTGGAGGGGGTGGCCCTGTGGTCTCTGCCATGAGGCCAGGAAGGGCGCTGCCTGTGGGGTCTGGGTTGGGGCTGCCCCTTGAAACCAAGGGACAGCGTTTTAGGGTGTCCCCAAAAGGCAGGCGTAGACGAAGGGGCAGCGGGCTGTCTGTCCCGGCTCGGCAAGCAGGTATCCGTAAAGCTCACCCCCACCCAGAGGGACACATTTGGCCTGGAGCCGGCCGCCAAGCGGTCACTGCGTCCCCCGTTGCTCTTGCTCTCATTTTCAGCTGTCACCTGCTGCTCACGAGGCACCTGCATGCCGTAGAACCTGTCATTTCACGGTGTGGCCAGCACACCGGGGACAGACCCAGATTCAGGGCTCGGAGCCTGAGGACATGCCCTGCCCTGCCTCCTCCTCTGGGTTCAGTGGGGGCATTTCTCAGCCCAAGTGGGGGTTGTCAGGGGCCTCAGGACCTTTCTCCAAACCTCACTGGGGGCTCAGATGATCACTGGGAAGAGCTCCTGGAGAAGGGAATGGCTACACACTCCAGTATTCTTGCCTGGAGAATCCCATGGACAGGAGAGCCTGGTGGGCTACGTAGGTTGCAAAGAGTCGGACAGGACTGAGAGACTCACACTTTCAGTGACTCCACTGGACAAGACACAGTGGTGGGACTTGACCTGGGCGGCCCCCAGTGGAGTCTTGCAGACTACAGGCCTGGTGAGGGGGCTGTGGGTCCACGCCCTGGAGCTTGAGATTGGCCGGAGGCCAGAGGGGCCAGTGGCTCCAGTGATTGTGATCGATGGAAACCTTGAAAATTTGAGTTGGTTTTTTTTTTTTAAAGAAATAGCATCCATCATTGCTCTGCATCAGGCCTTCTAGAGGGTTCCTCTCAATGGCACAGCTCGGTGCCCCACTCCTTTCCACATCCACGAGCTCTCCAGAGTGTGCAGGGACCTCAGGTGGGCTAGCCATGGATCAGCTGATGGACGTCTGGGCTGCCTCCACGTGCTGGCTGCTGTGGACGTGTGTGTGCACACGTTGCTCGTGGACGTAGGTTTTCATTTCTTTCTTTTTCTTTCGGTCTCATTGGGGCCGTTGGCGTGCCCCCTGCCATGGCTTGTGGCTCAGGCCAACGTCACACTGACACATTGGCCCCAGGAAGCTGGGTGCTTTCGAGTGGGGTTTGCTTGGAGACAGAAGGTGGGGTCCGTTGGAGGGTCCAGTGAGCGAAGGGGCTGGTGGTGAGACCAGAGGGCCTGCGGCAGTGGGGGCCACACCCCGATATGTCAGGTCACCTTCCTGGACCATCCCTACCATGGCAGGACCTGTGAGGCGCCCTCAGCCCAGTGCTGGCCTGGTCCCACCCGGCTGGCGGGGCCTCTTTTCTCCAGGCGGTCGACAGAACCGGTTTCCCCAGAAACCACGGGGACGGACAGGTGGAGCTGTGACTGGGTGGCCCGCAGCCTGACGAGGGGTCCCCAGGGGCTGCCCCCTCGGTTATCCCAAGCAGGCCTGGAAGGCTGGGCTCCCGTCCCTGCCCAGGAGGTCAGGAGTGGATAAGGCCCTTGAACCGGAGGCTGGGTGGGGCCAGGAGCCATGCAGGAAGAGCCTGCGGGCTCCCGCAGAAGTGCAGACAGCCCCTGGGCGGTGGGGGGACCAGGGCCGCGCACAGCACACAGGAAGTGTTCACGGATCGGCTGCGGAGGAGCGGAAGGAGGGGCCACCCCGGCCCAGGACCGGAGGCGAGGAGGGAGGCCCGTTCACCCAGGGGGCCCCGGGCTCTTGCAGGCAGAGGGGCGAGGAGGCGTCGGGCTTCCCTGCCGCACGGACCGCAGCCTCGTAAACACCCTGCAGAGTGCCTCTCCTGGCTCTCAGAGCAGCTCCGGCACAGTGGGGTGACCCCCAAGGGGGCCCAGCACACCGGCCCCGGGTGACCTGGGAGTCAGGGCTGGTGCCAACCGGCCGCGCGGTCCTGGGCGAGCCGGCTCACCCTCGGGGCCTCAGTTACTGCATCTGAAAAGGGGAGAGAAGGCAGAGAACTGGAGCTTCGGGTCTTTGTTGCTTCCAAGAGCTAGCATCCTTCCGGCCCCTGCAGGGGGTGGCAGGCAGACAGATCCGAGGCTGGAGCCCCCCCCACCCCCGTCCGCCCTGGATGCAGCTGCTGGCCACGCCCTCAGTGCCTCGAGGCTGGAGGGGAGACAGCCTCACTCGGATGACCACCTCCTGGGACCCTGAAGAGCCCTGGTCCCACCCCTGTGCTTACGGGGGCGGCGCCGGCGTCCCCAGAGGCCTTCAGGTGGGAGGGCCCCCCATCACTGAGAGCCCCGGGGGAACTCACTAAGCAGGAGGGTGCAGTCCATGTCAAGAGTGCTCCCGGCAAGGATGGACATTGCTCTGGGGATCAGGTTCTGGAGGGCAATGTCCCTGGACAGGAGGGGGAGGGGCGTGGTGTCTGCTCCTCTGGTATGAGTTTTCAGTTTAGACAAGGATTCGCCGCCGACGTCACAGAAGCCAGGCCCCCTCCTGTCCCCTTGCACTCAGGTTGTGATGAAACCCTCCAAACCCGACTCCTGGAAACCTCAGTGAGCCCTGCACCCCAGGGCTAGATAGACTGGGCTCCAGCCCTGCAGGAAACCCCAAGGTGAGGGGCCACGGTGCTGGGTGGGAGGGTGTCAGGGTCCACACCTGGTGCAGAATGTCCTGAAGGAAGCAGGCGCCAGCCAATCCAGGGGAGCAGGAAGCCCAGGGACATTGCCCTCCAGAACCTGATCCCCAGAGCAACATCCTTCCTTGCCAGGAGCACTCTTGACATGGACTGCACCCTCCTGCTTAGTGAGTCCCCCGGGGCTCTCAGTGATGGGGGGCCCTCCCACCTGAAGGCCTCAGAGGACGCCGGCGCCGCCCCAGTAAGCACAGGGGTGGGACCAGGGCTCTTCAGGGTCCCAGGAGGTGGTCATCCGAGTGAGGCTCTGTCTCGCCTCCAGCCTCGAGGCACTGAGGGCGTGGCCAGCAGCTGCATCCAGGGCGGACGGGGGGCTCCAGCCTTGGATCTGGAGCCTCATTCCCTGAAGAGCAGCGATTTGGGGGGCACAGCTGGGAAAGGAGGCTTCACCCCAACCCGGACAAGGCCAGGGAGGGGTTTTGTGGAGTCCAAAGCCAGTTGGGCATTAAAGAGGAGGCCATAGGATTGTATGCTAAGTGGGTGCCCTTGGACATGTGGCTTCTACGTTATTGTTAAGTCAGTCCGTCGTGTCTGACTCTTTGTGACCCCTTGGACTGCAGCAAGCCAGGCTTCCTTGCCCTTCCACCATCTCCTGGAATTTGCTCAAACTCATGTCCATCGAGTCGGTGACGCCGTCCAACCATCTCATCCTCTGTCATCCGCTTCTCCTCCTGCCCTCAATCTTTCTCAGCATCAGGGTCTTTTCCAATGAGTCGGTTCTTCAAATCAGGTGGCCAAAGTATTGGAGCTTCAGCTTCAACATCAGTCCTTCCAATGAATATTCAGGATTGATTTCCTTTAGGATTGACTGGTTTCATCTCTTTGAAGTCCAAGGGACTCTCAAGAGTCTTCTCCAACACCACAGTTCAAGAGCATCAATTCTTCGGCACTCTCACATTCTTAAAGGCAAAAAGTGGCTTCTGTAGTGTTTTTTTTTTAATTTCAGCTTTTTAAAACTTGAAATACAGTTGATTTACAATATTGTGTTAGTTTCAGAGGTACATCCAAAAGATTGTTACACACATACATATATTCTTCTACCGATTCTCCTGCATGTAGGTTATTCTAAGACACTGACCGTATTCCCTGTGCTACACAGTAGGTCCTTGTTGTTTATTTGCTTTATATATAGTAGCTTGTATCTGTTAATCCCAAACTTCTCATTTCTTCCTCCCCATTTCCCCTTTGGTAACCATAGGTTTGTTTCTGTCTGTGGGTTACGGTATGTGCTGTACATAGCTGGTTCTTAGCACAGTGATGAAAGTGAAAGTCGCTCAGCTGCTTCCGACCGTTTGCGACCCCACGGACTATCTATACAGTCCAGTCCATGGGATTCTCCAGGCAAGAATACTGGAGTGGGTTGCCTTTCCCTTCTCCAGGGACTCTTCCCAACCCAGGGATTGAACCCAGGTCTCCCGCGTTGCAGGCGGATTCTTTACCAGCTGAGTCACAAGGGAAGTACATAGCTGGTTCTTGGCATAAGCTCAGTTTTTTTAACCCAGACCTCTGATCACGCTTCTCTGTCTCCGCCCTCCGGGTCTGCCCCAAATACAAAGGGGGCAGCCGCATGCTGGGCTGCACGTCCGACGGAGCGTGGGAGGCAGGGAAGGGGGTTCGTCAAGATCCGATGCCATTTTCCTGCACATGGTGCAGAGTGCTTCTGCCTGCAGCGTGGCCGTGGCTGGTTCTGGGGAAGGACCGGAGCATAATTACCGTCCGGATGCTCAGGGCTGTTGTGCAGACCAGCCGAGGTGCCGGCTGTGGCCCACGTGTGCGTGTCTGACTCATGTTCCTGTTCCGTGGCTGTGGTGGCGTTCAGGTCATTCTGGTTCCTCCCAGCTCCCTCAGGGTCCCGCCTCCCAACCCCCTGGTGTGTCCAGCACTTCAGGTCACCAGCCAGACGCAGGCATGAGGTCACTTGGGGGCCCACATCCACCTGCTGCTTCCAATGCTGGACTGAAAGTGGGCAGGTCCGGACCTCAACCCAGTCTCCTGCCCTTGGCTCTCTCTGCCCCACTCCAGAGCCCCATCCCCAGGATGCAGTTTGCATCTGAAAATCAAGCCCTCAGTGGGACCTGCAGGCAGGGTCGGGGCGGGACGGGCTGGGATCGGGCCTGCAGCGGGGCCCACGTTGGAGCAGGCCACGGTGGCCCCCACTCTCTAGAGCTGGGCGGGTTGGTTCTGCCGCAGAGGACGTGCACGTGGGCGGCACTGGCTGTGCCAGTTGGCCCAGTGTCGGTCAGGAGGCCAGGTGGGCGGGTGCCAGGGCCCGGCCCCGCACATGGCAGCGTGACCCGGCTGAGTCAGCTGGGAACACCCAGGCAAGGCCCTGCCGACCCTTCAGCAGGGCAGGCCACTTCCGGCCCCTCTCCCTGGGGCTCAGCCGCTCCAAGGTGGCCTGTCCGGGAAAGGTCTCCCCCGGGGGAGGCCGGCCTCCCACCCCATCCCTCGGGATCCTGCCTCCCTCCCCTGGTTTCTATCCCTGCCCTCAACCGTCTCCGAGGTACAGGGGGGCAGGGGGCTTGAAGCTGTGCCGCCTTGAGGGGACCTTGGCCCAGTCTGAGCCCTCAGACATCACATAGTGCTTTCCCCTCCTGGGACCTTGGTTTCTGCGCCTTTAAAATCGGGTCATGAGATCCACTCCCCTCATCCCTCAGGTGCCATGAGAACTGCATCGCGTGGGACGGAATTTGTGAAGGGGCCCAGGGCTCTCGGAGGGCCTGTCCGCAGCACAGGGCCTGCAGGAGCCTGAACCCAGAGTTCTGAACACTGGTCTGCTGGTTCGGGTGCTCCCCCATGTTCCCATGGGGGCTGCTCAGGCTGCCCAGTTTGAGCCCCAGATGCTGGGACCAGCCCGGGGACAGTAGGCAGGGTGTGTTTCTGGACCTTTATGAGGCTCCTCTCGGCAGGGATCCCACGGTCGCCAGCCTTGGGGCCCCAGCAAATTTCTGGAATGCAGGTGTGTGGTGTGGACACGGCGGCCGGCGTCCTTCCCCTGACGACTGCCATTCTTCCCTGGGATCTGCTGACCCTCCATTGGGTGTGCAGACAGAGAGCCAAGCAGGCGGGCTTCATCCTCGAGCTCATCTGTGATTGGAGGCACTCTGCCCCTCGCCCTTCATAGTCATTTGGTTCAGGCAGAAGTGGGTGTGGCGTGAGTGCGGGCACATTGGTGGTGTGGGGGCCAGGCTGTACATGCCTGCTTCTCCCACCGCCACCGACTCATGGAGAGCCCCCAGCAGCCCCAGCCACCTCTCCACTGCCCAGGAACACCTCCCCTGCTTCCACCAGCACAACTGGGCCAGCGTGACCCGGGCCAGAGCTGGGAATGCTAACCAGGCAGCTGTGGGCACCCTGGGTTGGCCCGTCAGCCTCTGCAGGGGACTCTGTCACCTCCATTCAGAGCAACCCCCCCTCACAAATAGAGGGACCTGACAGAGGCCAAACAGACATTGCAGGCAAGGAGGGGTCCCCCCCCACTTCCGTGCCACCAAGTGGGACGTGGAGCAAGCCCGGGGTTCTGTGGGATTCCTTCTCAGAGCCTCAGCCCTTCCCACCTCCCCAGGCCACTGTGGCCCAGGGATTCCGGCCCCAGAGAAGCGGGCCGGGCGTCCTGCCGGTGCAGCCGCTAACACCCCAGTGATCTTTCTTCACAAGGGTCGTGCTGTTCTGGCTGGAAGGTGGGTGTCGGGGGGTGGAGGGAGGGGACAGCGTTTAGAGGCACAGAACTGCTCCGAAGGCAGCTTCCAGCGGGTCGGGGCAGGCAGTGTGGGCCCCTAGGTGGGGCACTGTGGGCGCTGAGCCTGCTCTCCCGGCCTCGCTGTTGGCCGCTCGGCCTTGGCTCAAGACAGAGAGCCTGTCACCTGCCAGGTGCCCGAGCCAGTGCTGGAGCTCAGAGACACGGGGCTGGGCCAGGCAGCTCAGAGCCTGACCTGTAGTCCGTCTCTGGGCCAGCACCGCGTGGGACCCGGCTGCCCCTGACGTTTCAGGCCCTGGGGGGACTCGGAACTGAGGAGCCTGCTCAGACCACTGCAGCGGGGGCGGGGGGAAGGGGCCGAGCCAGGAGTCAGGGCTGCCTCCCCTCCTGGGCTCCCCCACTGTTCCTGCCTGCTGGGTGGGCCCCCAGCAGCGCCCCCTCCGCCCGCCACACCTGCGTGCTCAGCTCTGCAGCTCGCGCCCTCCCAGGCCGTGGGTCCAAGCGGGGCAGCGCAGTGGCTTGTCTGGGGGCTCCCGGTCTGCAGACCCCTCCTCTGTGCTCGGCAGGGATGGGCCGTCCCAGGCCACAGACACACGGGGCTCCCCGCCCCACCGCCGCCCCACCTCCTGGCCTCCACGGTGAGCCCCCCTTGGGGGCCCCAGGGTCTCTGGACCGTAGCTCCCCTCTTGAAGAAACGCCCGAGGCTCCTCACCGGGATATCAGGGCCCCGCCCCACACACGGGCTGTGCTGGGGGCCATCCCTCCAGGCCCCACAATGTCCGCTCAGACCCCTGGACTCCGTGATCGTAAGCACCAGACGAAGCCACAGCCGGATGGTGGGATCGGCCTCCTTCATGGCCGCCGGGGAAGGATTTGGGCGCCATCGACCGAGGGCCAGCTGGGCAGATGAGTGTCGTCCCAGTGACCAGGAGCAACGGGAGACTGTTACTATCACAGGAGCTTAGCCCAGCTCTCAGAGGCCAGAGAGGCCAACGAGAGGAAGGCGCGTGGTGGCCTCTGACAGCCCAGGTGGGAGGAATCGAGGCTCCAAGCGCCCACGGCGGGGCCAGAGAGAGTGTGCCCTCCAGAGAGAGTGCCCTGAGCACTTGGGCAGCCGGCGCCCAGGCCAGGACAGAGGGAGAGGGCCGCCCACCGCGGGTACAATCCTGGCTGCCGCTGGCCCGGCTGGGAAGTCTGTTTCCTCACCCATCCATTCTTCCTTCCCTCCATCCTTCCCTCCATCCTTCCCTCCATCCTTCCCTCCATCCTCACGGACTGGCTCCCATAGGGGTCTCTCCTTCCAGTGCTACAAGTCTTCAGCTTTCCCCGGGACAAGGGGACTCGCCGCCCAGGGCTTGGTCAGCCCAGCATCAGGCCGGCAGTCCTCCCGGCTCGGAGCCTCTGAGGGTCTGCAGATCCTCCAGGCGCAGCCAGATTCCTCCTGCCTCCTGCCGGTGCCTGGAGGGCAGGGCCTCATCTGCACCAGGCGTGGCAGGAGGAACCTCACCAGGGTTCCCGTGGAAATCGGCCCCAGACCCACCCTGACCGCCTCTCTGAGGTCCCCCCTCCCTGGACCCGCGGAGGAGGAGGAGGCTCTAAGCCCAGGGGCAACTGGACTGCCTTTCTTCATCCCAGGTCCCAGGGTCCCCGAGCCCTATGCCCCCTGCCAGTCCCTGGGCCTGGCTCTACGGAGACACAGCAGACAGGAGGGACAGCGCTGTCCCCTCCCTGGAGCTTGCATCCTGTTGGGGAGGAGAGCTAACACAGACGAAGGAATGCGGAGCGACATTACAGCGACTTGGACTGTGCCACGGGATGGGGCGTCGTGTGAGGCGGGGGGTGGCAGCCTTCTGGGAAGTGACATTTGATCCAAGGGTGGAACGAGAAGGGCCCGGCCACCCGGACAGAGATGTGGGTGAGGGCATTTGGCGGGGAGCACGTCTGAGCAGAGGCCCCGGCGGGCACGGGCATGTTTGAGGAGCATAAAGGGGACCAGTGTGGCTGGGGCAGAGTGGGTGACGGAGCCAGGCAGGGAATGAAGTGGGAGGAGCGGGCTGGGGACCTGACAGTCTGGAAAACAGGGACCAGGAGACAGAGGCTGGACTGTGTTCCGAAGGCAGGGAGGAGCCTGGGGAGAGCGGGCCTGGATGTACCTCTGAAATGAACAAAGCAGTGTCTCTGCCTCCACGGCCTTAAAGGAGACCATGGACGGCAGCCAGGAGTGGGCACTGGGCAGCCCCTGAGGCCCCGCTGGAGAGGAGCCACCCCCGCCATCCAAGCAGATCAGAGGGGGCCGCGGGGGCCCGCGCCTGGTCTGGGGAGTCAGGACACAGAGCAGGTATCCACAGGTGCATCCCGGCACTGCCCTCGGATCGGGGCTATCTGCTCTGGGCCAGCAGTTCAGCCATGGAGATGTCACCTCTGCTGTGTCTGATTACTGGGCAAGTAGGAAGGAAGGGAAGAAAGGAAATGAGGCTGCTCATTGACTATCTAGAGAGATTCACCGAGGGTGGTGGTGGGGAGAGAGTGGATGGATGGATGGATGGGTGGGTGGATGGGTGGATGGATGGGTAGATGGGTGGGTGGATGATGGTGGGTGCATAGATGGATGAATTAATGAATGGATGGATGGACGGATGACTGGATAAATGGATGGCTAAGAAGTTGGTTAAATGGATGGACAGGTGGGAAGGTGGCTGGCTGGATGGGTGGAATAATGGGTGGATGTAAGGGAGAGAGGGAAGGTGGGAGGGAAGATGCTGTGGACATCTTCCACAGATGGAGGGCTCCCAGACCAATGAAGCCACTGGTCCCCGATTGTTGTCTGTTCCGGGGGAAAACATGCAGTAGGACCTGAGAAGAAAGGCAGCCCGGGGCCTCTGTGCCCGCCCCCCCGGTGGAGCCAGGGCCCGTGGCCAGATTGGGGAGCTGAGGGCAGGAGCCCCTCTGCCAGCCCCAAGTTTGCAAGACTCAGCCCCTGAGACGTGAGGCTCCCGGTGAGGGCAGCCTACTGGCGTCATCCCTCATTGTACACCCTGGGGCCCCCAGGCAGGAGCGCGTCTGATTCACCTTGGCTGCCAGCCCAGTGCTTGCGAGAGCTCAGTTGCAGGAGTGGGAAGGCAGTGCCGCCTCTCAGGTGCTGGGTCCCTGGCCTGAGACGCACCTGGGCAAGCAGTGAGTGTCCACCGGGACTCTGACCAGCAGGGGCTGGACCCCAGACACCCAGCCCCGCCTTCCCCGGCAGTGGGTTTGCTAGAAACCTAGGTGAACCGATGGGGGTGGGGGATGGGAACTCAGGAGCCGGGTTTGAGATGATTCTCAAAAAAAAAAATCCAACTTCTCTGAAACCAGTTTCCCCATCTGTAAAATGGTGCAGGTAACCAGCTTGGCCAAGTGACACTGCAGTGCTGAGGAAGGGGAGGCCCCTAGGCCCAGCTGCACCTTGGGGCCCCCAGGACCCTGGGCAGGAAGCACAGGGAAGGTCCTGGGGCTGCAGGTGGAGCCCTGGGCCACCCTGCCCCTCCAGAAGGCCCACCCAGGCACCCACTGTCCTAGCAGGAAAGGCTGCTATCTGCTGCTCCCACCCCAGGAAGGCCCAGGGCCGTGGGAGAAAGTGGGGCCTTCGTCCTGGGCTTGGCAGGAAGCCGTCGCCCACCCGGTGAGGCGGCAGGGGGCACCCCCAGCCTTGGAGGAGAGGTTGGTCGGCCAGCCTCTGTGCAGCACATCCTCAGGGAGAGGACAGGGCGCAGCATCGGGGCCGAGTCCCCCGCTCTGCCAGCACCTGGCCGGCTGCGACCATAGGGCTCTGAAGGCCACGATTTTCTCTTCTGTAAAACGGGCTGACGTCCACTGTGGACGGCCAGCCCCGGCTCTGCTCAGGGTGGGGCTGCGAGGGGATCGGGCGAGATGGGGGCGCACCCGGGAGGGCGTGGCCGCCGGGCCCGGGAGGGCGTGGCCGCCGGGCCCGGGAGGGCGTGGCCGCCGGGCCCGGGAGGGCGTGGCCTCCTGCTGGGGCTGGGAGGCGAGTTCCGGCCGCGCTGCGAACCAGCGAAGTGACTCCGCAGACCTCGCCCTAACCTCACCTGCACTTTCTCTCCAGGCGCTTTGGGTGCAGGTGAAGCAGGGGAGGGCAGGAGGTGGTCTCACGGTGTCCTTAGGTGGGCTGGGCAGGCCGGAATCAGAGCCAGACCCAGCCCGCGCCCGCGGTCCCTAGCCCTCTGGGGTAGACCCAGACCCCGCCTGCGGCCCCCTCTCGGGCAGCGCTCCGCCCTCCCCGTGTGCATCAACGTTGACCCCCCACCCAGAGCTCCATCCCCAGGGAGGGGACGGCGGGTGGCCCATGTCTACTCCGCTTTGCCACGCCCAGGGTCGACAAGGCCGCTTTAGCGCCAGTCCTTGGGTGGAGGGCAGAGGGTCCTGCCATACCTGTGATGGCCAAACTGGCTGGTCGGGGCCTGGCTTCCGACTCGGGGCCTGGCTTCTGACTCGGGCCCTGGAAAGCCTGCACTCGGTGGTGCGGCCTTCCTGGGTTACCGCCCCGCAGGCCCCTGGGGCCCTCCATGTCCCGTTTTGGACCTGACTGTATGATGGGGCCCCTGACTCTGGCGTGTCTCTGGTCCCCTTGCCGGGCGGGTGGAGGATGCCTGTGGCCTCCAGGCCCCAGACTGTCCCAGCCTCAGCGTGAGGTGTGACCAGTGCCCCCTTCCTTCCTTCCAGAAGCCGCCCTGCGCCCACACCATGAAGGAGGAGGCCTTTCTGCGACGACGCTTCTCACTGTGTCCGCCCTCGTCCACCCCGCAGAAGCTCAGCCGGAACCTGCTCGTGGGTGGAGAGCATGAGCTCGATGTGGGTCCAGGTCAGTGCCCACGGGGGGACCTGGACACCTGGGGGCCGCGGGAGGGCCGGGGGTCAGTGTCCACGGGGGGACCCGGTCACCTGGGGGCCGCGGGAGGGCCGGGGGTCAGTGCCCACGGGGGGACCTGGACACCTGGGGGCCACGGGC
>SJYX01013695.1:110144-137079 GCA_006410675.1 Oreotragus oreotragus
CCATCCATCCATCCATCCACTCTCTCCCCACCACCACCCTCGGTGAATCTCTCTAGATAGTCAATGAGCAGCCTCATTTCCTTTCTTCCCTTCCTTCCTACTTGCCCAGTAATCAGACACAGCAGAGGTGACATCTCCATGGCTGAACTGCTGGCCCAGAGCAGATAGCCCCGATCCGAGGGCAGTGCCGGGATGCACCTGTGGATACCTGCTCTGTGTCCTGACTCCCCAGACCAGGCGCGGGCCCCCGCGGCCCCCTCTGATCTGCTTGGATGGCGGGGGTGGCTCCTCTCCAGCGGGGCCTCAGGGGCTGCCCAGTGCCCACTCCTGGCTGCCGTCCATGGTCTCCTTTAAGGCCGTGGAGGCAGAGACACTGCTTTGTTCATTTCAGAGGTACATCCAGGCCCGCTCTCCCCAGGCTCCTCCCTGCCTTCGGAACACAGTCCAGCCTCTGTCTCCTGGTCCCAGTTTTCCAGACTGTCAGGTCCCCAGCCCGCTCCTCCCACTTCATTCCCTGCCTGGCTCCGTCACCCACTCTGCCCCAGCCACACTGGTCCCCTTTATGCTCCTCAAACATGCCCGTGCCCGCCGGGGCCTCTGCTCAGACGTGCTCCCCGCCAAATGCCCTCACCCACATCTCTGTCCGGGTGGCCGGGCCCTTCTCGTTCCACCCTTGGATCAAATGTCACTTCCCAGAAGGCTGCCACCCCCCGCCTCACACGACGCCCCATCCCGTGGCACAGTCCAAGTCGCTGTAATGTCGCTCCGCATTCCTTCGTCTGTGTTAGCTCTCCTCCCCAACAGGATGCAAGCTCCAGGGAGGGGACAGCGCTGTCCCTCCTGTCTGCTGTGTCTCCGTAGAGCCAGGCCCAGGGACTGGCAGGGGGCATAGGGCTCGGGGACCCTGGGACCTGGGATGAAGAAAGGCAGTCCAGTTGCCCCTGGGCTTAGAGCCTCCTCCTCCTCCGCGGGTCCAGGGAGGGGGGACCTCAGAGAGGCGGTCAGGGTGGGTCTGGGGCCGATTTCCACGGGAACCCTGGTGAGGTTCCTCCTGCCACGCCTGGTGCAGATGAGGCCCTGCCCTCCAGGCACCGGCAGGAGGCAGGAGGAATCTGGCTGCGCCTGGAGGATCTGCAGACCCTCAGAGGCTCCGAGCCGGGAGGACTGCCGGCCTGATGCTGGGCTGACCAAGCCCTGGGCGGCGAGTCCCCTTGTCCCGGGGAAAGCTGAAGACTTGTAGCACTGGAAGGAGAGACCCCTATGGGAGCCAGTCCGTGAGGATGGAGGGAAGGATGGAGGGAAGGATGGAGGGAAGGATGGAGGGAAGGATGGAGGGAAGGAAGAATGGATGGGTGAGGAAACAGACTTCCCAGCCGGGCCAGCGGCAGCCAGGATTGTACCCGCGGTGGGCGGCCCTCTCCCTCTGTCCTGGCCTGGGCGCCGGCTGCCCAAGTGCTCAGGGCACTCTCTCTGGAGGGCACACTCTCTCTGGCCCCGCCGTGGGCGCTTGGAGCCTCGATTCCTCCCACCTGGGCTGTCAGAGGCCACCACGCGCCTTCCTCTCGTTGGCCTCTCTGGCCTCTGAGAGCTGGGCTGAGCTCCTGTGATAGTAACAGTCTCCCGTTGCTCCTGGTCACTGGGACGACACTCGTCTGCCCAGCTGGCCCTCGGTCGATGGCGCCCAAATCCTTCCCCGGCGGCCATGAAGGAGGCCGATCCCACCATCCGGCTGTGGCTTCGTCTGGTGCTTACGATCACGGAGTCCAGGGGTCTGAGCGGACATTGTGGGGCCTGGAGGGATGGCCCCCAGCACAGCCCGTGTGTGGGGCGGGGCCCTGATATCCCGGTGAGGAGCCTCGGGCGTTTCTTCAAGAGGGGAGCTACGGTCCAGAGACCCTGGGGCCCCCAAGGGGGGCTCACCGTGGAGGCCAGGAGGTGGGGCGGCGGTGGGGAGGGGAGCCCTGTGTGTCTGTGGCCTGGGACGGCCCATCCCTGCCGAGCACAGAGGAGGGGTCTGCAGACCGGGAGCCCCCAGACAAGCCACTGCGCTGCCCCGCTTGGACCCACGGCCTGGGAGGGCGCGAGCTGCAGAGCTGAGCACGCAGGTGTGGCGGGCGGAGGGGGCGCTGCTGGGGGCCCACCCAGCAGGCAGGAACAGTGGGGGAGCCCAGGAGGGGAGGCAGCCCTGACTCCTGGCTCGGCCCCTTCCCCCCGCCCCCGCTGCAGTGGTCTGAGCAGGCTCCTCAGTTCCGAGTCCCCCCAGGGCCTGAAACGTCAGGGGCAGCCGGGTCCCACGCGGTGCTGGCCCGGAGACGGACTACAGGTCAGGCTCTGAGCTGCCTGGCCCAGCCCCGTGTCTCTGAGCTCCAGCACTGGCTCGGGCACCTGGCAGGTGACAGGCTCTCTGTCTTGAGCCAAGGCCGAGCGGCCAACAGCGAGGCCGGGAGAGCAGGCTCAGCGCCCACAGTGCCCCACCTAGGGGCCCACACTGCCTGCCCCGACCCGCTGGAAGCTGCCTTCGGAGCAGTTCTGTGCCTCTAAACGCTGTCCCCTCCCTCCACCCCCTGACACCCACCTTCCAGCCAGAACAACACGATCCTTGTGAAGAAAGATCACTGGGGTGTTAGCGGCTGCACCGGCAGGATGCCCGGCCCGCTTCTCTGGGGCCGGAATCCCTGGGCCACAGTGGCCTGGGGAGGTGGGAAGGGCTGAGGCTCTGAGAAGGAATCCCACAGAACCCCGGGCTTGCTCCACGTCCCACTTGGTGGCACGGAAGTGGGGGGGGGACCCCTCCTTGCCTGCAATGTCTGTTTGGCCTCTGTCAGGTCCCTCTATTTGTGAGGGGGGGTTGCTCTGAATGGAGGTGACAGAGTCCCCTGCAGAGGCTGACGGGCCAACCCAGGGTGCCCACAGCTGCCTGGTTAGCATTCCCAGCTCTGGCCCGGGTCACGCTGGCCCAGTTGTGCTGGTGGAAGCAGGGGAGGTGTTCCTGGGCAGTGGAGAGGTGGCTGGGGCTGCTGGGGGCTCTCCATGAGTCGGTGGCGGTGGGAGAAGCAGGCATGTACAGCCTGGCCCCCACACCACCAATGTGCCCGCACTCACGCCACACCCACTTCTGCCTGAACCAAATGACTATGAAGGGCGAGGGGCAGAGTGCCTCCAATCACAGATGAGCTCGAGGATGAAGCCCGCCTGCTTGGCTCTCTGTCTGCACACCCAATGGAGGGTCAGCAGATCCCAGGGAAGGATGGCAGTCGTCAGGGGAAGGACGCCGGCCGCCGTGTCCACACCACACACCTGCATTCCAGAAATTTGCTGGGGCCCCAAGGCTGGCGACCGTGGGATCCCTGCCGAGAGGAGCCTCATAAAGGTCCAGAAACACACCCTGCCTACTGTCCCCGGGCTGGTCCCAGCATCTGGGGCTCAAACTGGGCAGCCTGAGCAGCCCCCATGGGAACATGGGGGAGCACCCGAACCAGCAGACCAGTGTTCAGAACTCTGGGTTCAGGCTCCTGCAGGCCCTGTGCTGCGGACAGGCCCTCCGAGAGCCCTGGGCCCCTTCACAAATGCCGTCCCACGCGATGCAGTTCTCATGGCACCTGAGGGATGAGGGGAGTGGATCTCATGACCCGATTTTAAAGGCGCAGAAACCAAGGTCCCAGGAGGGGAAAGCACTATGTGATGTCTGAGGGCTCAGACTGGGCCAAGGTCCCCTCAAGGCGGCACAGCTTCAAGCCCCCTGCCCCCCTGTACCTCGGAGACGGTTGAGGGCAGGGATAGAAACCAGGGGAGGGAGGCAGGATCCCGAGGGATGGGGTGGGAGGCCGGCCTCCCCCGGGGGAGACCTTTCCCGGACAGGCCACCTTGGAGCGGCTGAGCCCCAGGGAGAGGGGCCGGAAGTGGCCTGCCCTGCTGAAGGGTCGGCAGGGCCTTGCCTGGGTGTTCCCAGCTGACTCAGCCGGGTCACGCTGCCATGTGCGGGGCCGGGCCCTGGCACCCGCCCACCTGGCCTCCTGACCGACACTGGGCCAACTGGCACAGCCAGTGCCGCCCACGTGCACGTCCTCTGCGGCAGAACCAACCCGCCCAGCTCTAGAGAGTGGGGGCCACCGTGGCCTGCTCCAACGTGGGCCCCGCTGCAGGCCCGATCCCAGCCCGTCCCGCCCCGACCCTGCCTGCAGGTCCCACTGAGGGCTTGATTTTCAGATGCAAACTGCATCCTGGGGATGGGGCTCTGGAGTGGGGCAGAGAGAGCCAAGGGCAGGAGACTGGGTTGAGGTCCGGACCTGCCCACTTTCAGTCCAGCATTGGAAGCAGCAGGTGGACGTGGGCCCCCAAGTGACCTCATGCCTGCATCTGGCTGGTGACCTGAAGTGCTGGACACACCAGGGGGTTGGGAGGCGGGACCCTGAGGGAGCTGGGAGGAACCAGAATGACCTGAACGCCACCACAGCCACGGAACAGGAACATGAGTCAGACACGCACACGTGGGCCACAGCCGGCACCTCGGCTGGTCTGCACAACAGCCCTGAGCATCCGGACGGTAATTATGCTCCGGTCCTTCCCCAGAACCAGCCACGGCCACGCTGCAGGCAGAAGCACTCTGCACCATGTGCAGGAAAATGGCATCGGATCTTGACGAACCCCCTTCCCTGCCTCCCACGCTCCGTCGGACGTGCAGCCCAGCATGCGGCTGCCCCCTTTGTATTTGGGGCAGACCCGGAGGGCGGAGACAGAGAAGCGTGATCAGAGGTCTGGGTTAAAAAAACTGAGCTTATGCCAAGAACCAGCTATGTACTTCCCTTGTGACTCAGCTGGTAAAGAATCCGCCTGCAACGCGGGAGACCTGGGTTCAATCCCTGGGTTGGGAAGAGTCCCTGGAGAAGGGAAAGGCAACCCACTCCAGTATTCTTGCCTGGAGAATCCCATGGACTGGACTGTATAGATAGTCCGTGGGGTCGCAAACGGTCGGAAGCAGCTGAGCGACTTTCACTTTCATCACTGTGCTAAGAACCAGCTATGTACAGCACATACCGTAACCCACAGACAGAAACAAACCTATGGTTACCAAAGGGGAAATGGGGAGGAAGAAATGAGAAGTTTGGGATTAACAGATACAAGCTACTATATATAAAGCAAATAAACAACAAGGACCTACTGTGTAGCACAGGGAATACGGTCAGTGTCTTAGAATAACCTACATGCAGGAGAATCGGTAGAAGAATATATGTATGTGTGTAACAATCTTTTGGATGTACCTCTGAAACTAACACAATATTGTAAATCAACTGTATTTCAAGTTTTAAAAAGCTGAAATTAAAAAAAAAACACTACAGAAGCCACTTTTTGCCTTTAAGAATGTGAGAGTGCCGAAGAATTGATGCTCTTGAACTGTGGTGTTGGAGAAGACTCTTGAGAGTCCCTTGGACTTCAAAGAGATGAAACCAGTCAATCCTAAAGGAAATCAATCCTGAATATTCATTGGAAGGACTGATGTTGAAGCTGAAGCTCCAATACTTTGGCCACCTGATTTGAAGAACCGACTCATTGGAAAAGACCCTGATGCTGAGAAAGATTGAGGGCAGGAGGAGAAGCGGATGACAGAGGATGNGTGTCCACGGGGGGACCCGGTCACCTGGGGGCCGCGGGAGGGCCGGGGGTCAGTGTCCACGGGGGGACCCGGTCACCTGGGGGCCGCGGGAGGGCCGGGGGTCAGTGTCCACGGGGGGACCCGGTCACCTGGGGGCCGCGGGAGGGCCGGGGGTCAGTGTCCACGGGGGGACCCGGTCACCTGGGGGCCGCGGGAGGGCCGGGGGTCAGTGTCCACGGGGGGACCCGGTCACCTGGGGGCCGCGGGAGGGCCGGGGGTCAGTGTCCACGGGGGGACCCGGTCACCTGGGGGCCGCGGGAGGGCCGGGGGTCAGTGTCCACGGGGGGACCCGGTCACCTGGGGGCCGCGGGAGGGCCGGGGGTCAGTGTCCACGGGGGGACCCGGTCACCTGGGGGCCGCGGGAGGGCCGGGGGTCAGTGTCCACGGGGGGACCCGGTCACCTGGGGGCCGCGGGAGGGCCGGGGGTCAGTGTCCACGGGGGGACCCGGTCACCTGGGGGCCGCGGGAGGGCCGGGGGTCAGTGTCCACGGGGGGACCCGGTCACCTGGGGGCCGCGGGAGGGCCGGGGGTCAGTGTCCACGGGGGGACCCGGTCACCTGGGGGCCGCGGGAGGGCCGGGGGTCAGTGTCCACGGGGGGACCCGGTCACCTGGGGGCCGCGGGAGGGCCGGGGGTCAGTGTCCACGGGGGGACCCGGTCACCTGGGGGCCGCGGGAGGGCCGGGGGTCAGTGTCCACGGGGGGACCCGGTCACCTGGGGGCCGCGGGAGGGCCGGGGGTCAGTGTCCACGGGGGGACCCGGTCACCTGGGGGCCGCGGGAGGGCCGGGGGTCAGTGTCCACGGGGGGACCCGGTCACCTGGGGGCCGCGGGAGGGCCGGGGGTCAGTGTCCACGGGGGGACCCGGTCACCTGGGAGCTGTGGGAGGGCCGGGGGTCCTCCCGGACTGTGTGACCTCAGACATGTCTCTTGCTCCCTCTGTGCTGTCCTGGTCAGGGAGGGAGGGCGTCTACCATGTGGGGTTAATGAGTAGAAGGCTCGTAGGGCTGGAGAACTCCATGACCTGGGGGGCCAGGTTTCACCAACTTGACTGTGGAGGTCGAGCAGGGGGCTCCCCAGTCCAGGCCTGGAGGCAGATCCTCGTCCCTGCAGAGGCAGTGTGGTGCGGTGGTCCAGGCAGCCTGACCGCAGCCCCTGTCCTCAGGCTGGGGGACCTCGGTCCAGCAGCAGGGCCTCAGTTTCCTTATCTGTAAAGTGGGGGAATATTAGGACCTGCATTAGCTGCAGCAGAGTCCTGGGCCCTGGGTGGGGACGGTTCAGACCCGCTGCTGTCATGCTTGGAGATAAAGCGCTGGGCACGTAGCACACGGGTCACCTGAGCTTGCCGGCGCTCTCACAGCTCCAGGCGTTAACCCCTGCCCCCACCCCAATGCCCCACGTCTGCCCTGCCCCCGGGAGTCTGAGCTGAGCTGTCTCTGCCGTGTCTATAACCACCGTCCCCAGAGAGCCCAGTGCATCCTTCTGGTGGCCCCGAGGCAGTGGGAAGAGGGCCCCCTCTGGTGCCCAGCCTGGCCTCCTGCAGCCCGCCCACCTTGCTCCCATCACCTGCTTTGGAGCCAAGGAGGGGACCCCAGCCCCTCCAGCCCCTGGAAGAAGCGCAGGCCTGGGTGGCAGGTGTGGTGGACAGGGCAAGGAGGCGGGCATGAACAGGCAGAGAGAGGAGCTGGTGCCTGCCTCTGACTGTGGGGCGGCCCGCTCCCCACTCCTGCAGGGCCCCTGCCTCCACCCAGCCCAGCTGGTAGCACCCACTCTGGGAGGCTGCCCCCTGACGGCCCCAGGCCAGGCCCCCCCACGACAGCTCCTGAATCCAGTGCGCCTGGATGGCAGGGCCCCTGGGGCATGGAGAGGGACCCCCATCAGCAGCCAGCCCGGGCTGTGGTCAGGGGAGGGGACACAGGGCCGAGCACAGGGGCACGTGCTCCTTGGTGGCCTCGCTGCCCCAGCGTGCCCGGCTGCCCCAGCGTGCCCGGCTGCAGGACGCCTCACTGCCCCCGGTCTCCACGCTGGCTTTTCTGCAGAGCGCGGCCCTCAGGCCAGGGCTGCGGGGAAGGGGGTCTGCAGGCACCGCCCTCTGTGAGCCCTCCCCTCACCTCCCGGTCAGCATGGTTCTCCCCTGGTCATTGCCACGTCCGCTCCCACGCAGGGACTGGGTAATCAGCCACCAGCCGCAGGAAGCGGGCGGGAGTGGCCTCTGAGACCGTCGCCCGCTTCTTCCTGCCTGTGAACCCGGGCTTTAGAAACGAGCAGCGGGTGGGGCAGCCACTCCCTCCAGGATCGAGTCCGGGCACCTCAGGCCCCTCTCCCACCGCTTAGTCAACCCAGAGAGGACACCTGCTGGGAAGGGGCGCGCAGACAGTGTCCACCCACCCCCCTCTGAGTCCAGCACTGGGGGCAGTGGGGCTCCAGCCGGAGGACTGGGCTGTGGGAGGGGGTCAGCTGTAGTCTGGGTGCCCTGGACCTGCATACTGGGGCCTGCCTCGCAGAACCCCGAAGGCCAGGCCATCCTGGCCCGGGGCTCCCACCCAGTGGTGACCTCCCTCCCTGAAGTGACTCCCATCCCAGTGGTGACACCCCCTCCCAGCAGTGACCCCCCTCCCAGCGGTGACCCCCGTCCCAGAGGTGACACCCCTCCCATTGGTGACCCCTCCTCCCTGCGGTGACACCCCCTGTGTGGCTGGCTGGTGGTTATTAGATCTCTGGTTCCGCACCCGCCTTCCTGGCTGGCTTCCTGCCCCGCTCAGGCCACTGGCTGTCTCTTATACACATCTAGATGTGTATAAGAGACAGTCCCGGCACTGCCCTCGGATCGGGGCTATCTGCTCTGGGCCAGCAGTTCAGCCATGGAGATGTCACCTCTGCTGTGTCTGATTACTGGGCAAGTAGGAAGGAAGGGAAGAAAGGAAATGAGGCTGCTCATTGACTATCTAGAGAGATTCACCGAGGGTGGTGGTGGGGAGAGAGTGGATGGATGGATGGATGGATGGATGGGTGGATGGATGGGTAGATGGGTGGGTGGATGATGGTGGGTGCATAGATGGATGAATTAATGAATGGATGGATGGATGGATGACTGGATAAATGGATGGCTAAGAAGTTGGTTAAATGGATGGACAGGTGGGAAGGTGGCTGGCTGGATGGGTGGAATAATGGGTGGATGTAAGGGAGAGAGGGAAGGTGGGAGGGAAGATGCTGTGGACATCTTCCACAGATGGAGGGCTCCCAGACCAATGAAGCCACTGGTCCCCGATTGTTGTCTGTTCCAGGGGAAAACATGCAGTAGGACCTGAGAAGAAAGGCAGCCCGGGGCCTCTGTGCCCGCCCCCCCGGTGGAGCCAGGGCCCGTGGCCAGATTGGGGAGCTGAGGGCAGGAGCCCCTCTGCCAGCCCCAAGTTTGCAAGACTCAGCCCCTGAGACGTGAGGCTCCCGGTGAGGGCAGCCTACTGGCGTCATCCCTCATTGTACACCCTGGGGCCCCCAGGCAGGAGCGCGTCTGATTCACCTTGGCTGCCAGCCCAGTGCTTGCGAGAGCTCAGTTGCAGGAGTGGGAAGGCAGTGCCGCCTCTCAGGTGCTGGGTCCCTGGCCTGAGACGCACCTGGGCAAGCAGTGAGTGTCCACCGGGACTCTGACCAGCAGGGGCTGGACCCCAGACACCCAGCCCCGCCTTCCCCGGCAGTGGGTTTGCTAGAAACCTAGGTGAACCGATGGGGGTGGGGGATGGGAACTCAGGAGCCGGGTTTGAGATGATTCTCAAAAAAAAAAATCCAACTTCTCTGAAACCAGTTTCCCCATCTGTAAAATGGTGCAGGTAACCAGCTTGGCCAAGTGACACTGCAGTGCTGAGGAAGGGGAGGCCCCTAGGCCCAGCTGCACCTTGGGGCCCCCAGGACCCTGGGCAGGAAGCACAGGGAAGGTCCTGGGGCTGCAGGTGGAGCCCTGGGCCACCCTGCCCCTCCAGAAGGCCCACCCAGGCACCCACTGTCCTAGCAGGAAAGGCTGCTATCTGCTGCTCCCACCCCAGGAAGGCCCAGGGCCGTGGGAGAAAGTGGGGCCTTCGTCCTGGGCTTGGCAGGAAGCCGTCGCCCACCCGGTGAGGCGGCAGGGGGCACCCCCAGCCTTGGAGGAGAGGTTGGTCGGCCAGCCTCTGTGCAGCACATCCTCAGGGAGAGGACAGGGCGCAGCATCGGGGCCGAGTCCCCCGCTCTGCCAGCACCTGGCCGGCTGCGACCATAGGGCTCTGAAGGCCACGATTTTCTCTTCTGTAAAACGGGCTGACGTCCACTGTGGACGGCCAGCCCCGGCTCTGCTCAGGGTGGGGCTGCGAGGGGATCGGGCGAGATGGGGGCGCACCCGGGAGGGCGTGGCCGCCGGGCCCGGGAGGGCGTGGCCGCCGGGCCCGGGAGGGCGTGGCCGCCGGGCCCGGGAGGGCGTGGCCTCCTGCTGGGGCTGGGAGGCGAGTTCCGGCCGCGCTGCGAACCAGCGAAGTGACTCCGCAGACCTCGCCCTAACCTCACCTGCACTTTCTCTCCAGGCGCTTTGGGTGCAGGTGAAGCAGGGGAGGGCAGGAGGTGGTCTCACGGTGTCCTTAGGTGGGCTGGGCAGGCCGGAATCAGAGCCAGACCCAGCCCGCGCCCGCGGTCCCTAGCCCTCTGGGGTAGACCCAGACCCCGCCTGCGGCCCCCTCTCGGGCAGCGCTCCGCCCTCCCCGTGTGCATCAACGTTGACCCCCCACCCAGAGCTCCATCCCCAGGGAGGGGACGGCGGGTGGCCCATGTCTACTCCGCTTTGCCACGCCCAGGGTCGACAAGGCCGCTTTAGCGCCAGTCCTTGGGTGGAGGGCAGAGGGTCCTGCCATACCTGTGATGGCCAAACTGGCTGGTCGGGGCCTGGCTTCCGACTCGGGGCCTGGCTTCTGACTCGGGCCCTGGAAAGCCTGCACTCGGTGGTGCGGCCTTCCTGGGTTACCACCCCGCAGGCCCCTGGGGCCCTCCATGTCCCGTTTTGGACCTGACTGTATGATGGGGCCCCTGACTCTGGCGTGTCTCTGGTCCCCTTGCCGGGCGGGTGGAGGATGCCTGTGGCCTCCAGGCCCCAGACTGTCCCAGCCTCAGCGTGAGGTGTGACCAGTGCCCCCTTCCTTCCTTCCAGAAGCCGCCCTGCGCCCACACCATGAAGGAGGAGGCCTTTCTGCGACGACGCTTCTCACTGTGTCCGCCCTCGTCCACCCCGCAGAAGCTCAGCCGGAACCTGCTCGTGGGTGGAGAGCATGAGCTCGATGTGGGTCCAGGTCAGTGCTCACGGGGGGACCTGGACACCTGGGGGCCACGGGAGGGGCGGGGGTCAGTGTCCACGGGGGGACCCGGTCACCTGGGGGCCGCGGGAGGGCCGGGGGTCAGTGCCCACGGGGGGACCCGGTCACCTGGGGGCCGCGGGAGGGCCGGGGGTCAGTGCCCACGGGGGGACCCGGTCACCTGGGGGCCGCGGGAGGGCCGGGGGTCAGTGTCCACGGGGGGACCCGGTCACCTGGGGGCCGCGGGAGGGCCGGGGGTCAGTGTCCACGGGGGGACCCGGTCACCTGGGAGCTGTGGGAGGGCCGGGGGTCCTCCCGGACTGTGTGACCTCAGACATGTCTCTTGCTCCCTCTGTGCTGTCCTGGTCAGGGAGGGAGGGCGTCTACCATGTGGGGTTAATGAGTAGAAGGCTCGTAGGGCTGGAGAACTCCATGACCTGGGGGGCCAGGTTTCACCAACTTGACTGTGGAGGTCGAGCAGGGGGCTCCCCAGTCCAGGCCTGGAGGCAGATCCTCGTCCCTGCAGAGGCAGTGTGGTGCGGTGGTCCAGGCAGCCTGACCGCAGCCCCTGTCCTCAGGCTGGGGGACCTCGGTCCAGCAGCAGGGCCTCAGTTTCCTTATCTGTAAAGTGGGGGAATATTAGGACCTGCATTAGCTGCAGCAGAGTCCTGGGCCCTGGGTGGGGACGGTTCAGACCCGCTGCTGTCATGCTTGGAGATAAAGCGCTGGGCACGTAGCACACGGGTCACCTGAGCTTGCCGGCGCTCTCACAGCTCCAGGCGTTAACCCCCGCCCCCACCCCAATGCCCCACGTCTGCCCTGCCCCCGGGAGTCTGAGCTGAGCTGTCTCTGCCGTGTCTATAACCACCGTCCCCAGAGAGCCCAGTGCATCCTTCTGGTGGCCCCGAGGCAGTGGGAAGAGGGCCCCCTCTGGTGCCCAGCCTGGCCTCCTGCAGCCCGCCCACCTTGCTCCCATCACCTGCTTTGGAGCCAAGGAGGGGACCCCAGCCCCTCCAGCCCCTGGAAGAAGCGCAGGCCTGGGTGGCAGGTGTGGTGGACAGGGCAAGGAGGCGGGCATGAACAGGCAGAGAGAGGAGCTGGTGCCTGCCTCTGACTGTGGGGCGGCCCGCTCCCCACTCCTGCAGGGCCCCTGCCTCCACCCAGCCCAGCTGGTAGCACCCACTCTGGGAGGCTGCCCCCTGACGGCCCCAGGCCAGGCCCCCCCACGACAGCTCCTGAATCCAGTGCGCCTGGATGGCAGGGCCCCTGGGGCATGGAGAGGGACCCCCATCAGCAGCCAGCCCGGGCTGTGGTCAGGGGAGGGGACACAGGGCCGAGCGCAGGGGCACGTGCTCCTTGGTGGCCTCGCTGCCCCAGCGTGCCCGGCTGCAGGACGCCTCACTGCCCCCGGTCTCCACGCTGGCTTTTCTGCAGAGCGCGGCCCTCAGGCCAGGGCTGCGGGGAAGGGGGTCTGCAGGCACCGCCCTCTGTGAGCCCTCCCCTCACCTCCCGGTCAGCATGGTTCTCCCCTGGTCATTGCCACGTCCGCTCCCACGCAGGGACTGGGTAATCAGCCACCAGCCGCAGGAAGCGGGCGGGAGTGGCCTCTGAGACCGTCGCCCGCTTCTTCCTGCCTGTGAACCCGGGCTTTAGAAACGAGCAGCGGGTGGGGCAGCCACTCCCTCCAGGATCGAGTCCGGGCACCTCAGGCCCCTCTCCCACCGCTTAGTCAACCCAGAGAGGACACCTGCTGGGAAGGGGCACGCAGACAGTGTCCACCCACCCCCCTCTGAGTCCAGCACTGGGGGCAGTGGGGCTCCAGCCGGAGGACTGGGCTGTGGGAGGGGGTCAGCTGTAGTCTGGGTGCCCTGGACCTGCATACTGGGGCCTGCCTCGCAGAACCCCGAAGGCCAGGCCATCCTGGCCCGGGGCTCCCACCCAGTGGTGACCTCCCTCCCTGAAGTGACTCCCATCCCAGTGGTGACACCCCCTCCCAGCAGTGACCCCCCTCCCAGCGGTGACCCCCGTCCCAGAGGTGACACCCCTCCCATTGGTGACCCCTCCTCCCTGCGGTGACACCCCCTGTGTGGCTGGCTGGTGGTTATTAGATCTCTGGTTCCGCACCCGCCTTCCTGGCTGGCTTCCTGCCCCGCTCAGGCCACTGGCGCCCGAGCCTCGCCTGCCGTGCACTGGGCCGCCCTGCCCCGGGCCTCACGCCGGACACTCTCTTGCAGGGAAGGACATGGAGCCCCACGGCCCATCACCGACCCGAGATGAAGGGCCCCCAACCCCAGGCTCTGCCACGAAGGTGCCACCGGTAAGAGCCCGGCTGTGGGGGGGCCCGGGGCAGGGGCCTGCCCAGGGGCAGCAGGAAGTGCCCAAGGCAGGGACAGCAGGCATCCGGCCCACCCGCAACCCCAGCTCTCTAATCCGAATCACGGAGGCTCTTGGAGCTGGAGTCACAGCGTGTGAGCTGCCTTCTCCAAGCTGCCTTCTTGGAGTGACACAGGACGGGAGACATGGCCCAGAGAGGGCTCGGGGACAGAAAGTCATGGCACCAGGGGGCCCGGGCCTGCTGTCATAAGGAATCCACCCAGAGCTCAGCGCTTCCTCCCTCTGGCTTTGCTTGCACCATGCCCACCCCCCTCACCCTCTCAGGGCCGTGCCATGAAAAAGCACACACATGTGCACACACACACAGAGAAACATACACACACAGATATGCCTCCACACACAGATACACACACACACACACAGATACGTGTACCATGCACAGATAAACACATACATACATATACACACAGAGATACATCTGCACACACAGATACACACAGGTGCACATACATACAGATACATATACTACACACAAATAAACATATACACACAGACATGCGCACACACCCCACAGGCTCCCCAGCCCGGTGCCTCTCGGTGGGGCCCAGCCGTACCCCTCCTGGCAGAAGCTCCGATCCAGGGAGGGTGCTGGGCCCGGGCACAGGTGTGGGGCATTAGACATGCCTTTGCTCCCTGCAGAGGGTCTCAGGTCAAGGGAGCTGTGGCGCCTGAATTGGAGGCCCCAGTTCTGGCTGTGGGGCTGGGGGCACCCAGAGGCCAGTTCTCCCCACTGTGGCCACCCATAGGACCCAGTGACTACGGCCTGGCTCCTCTGGGACCCCACGCCCTGCTCTGTCAGACAAGGGGTTAGTGGTGGTCTCAGGGTCTCCCGGTGTCCACCTCCAGTGAGGAAGAAGCCAGGCCTTTCGTGGGTGCCCCCCATAGCCAGCGTCCCCCACCTCAGCCTCCAGGGCTGCCAGCTGCTAGGAGCACAGTGGGAATGCCTGCATTCGTGTGGAATTTGTTTAATTTAAAAACCTGTTTTGATTACAGTGAAATACATGTAACGAAACGCACCATCCTAACCATGTCAGGCGTGGCTCAGGGGCCCTAAGCACACCCTCAGGGGGCTGTACTGTCCCCACCGTCCCTCCTGAGAATGCTGCTGCTGCTGCTAAGTCGCTTCAGTTGTGTCCAACTCTGTGTGACCCCATAGACGGCAGCCCACCAGGCTCCGCCATCCCTGGGATTCTCCAGGCGAGAACACTGGAGTGGGCTGCCATTTCCTTCTCCAATGCATGAAAGTGAAAAGTGAAAGTGAAGTCGCTCAGTCGTGTCCGACTCTCAGCGACCCCATGGACTGCAGCCCACCAGGCTCCCCCGTCCACGGGATTTTCCAGGCAAGAATGCTAGCGTCTTAGAAAGCGGACGCCCTGGCCCTGGCCCCCCCAGCACTCGCTCCCCTCTCCCCCAGCGCTCGCTCCTCGCCCCCCAGCGCTCGCTCCCCGCCCCCCTGCACCGTCTCCGTCACTGTGGCGTGCCAGCTCTAGGGGCCTTGCGTGGGTGGATCGCAGCGGATGTGTGGCTGCCTTCTTTCTGGCTTATTTCACTGAGCATCGTGTCCTCAATGCTCGTCCAGCTTGTAACTGTGTCAGAATTCTCTTCCTTTTTACGGCCGCGTAATGTTCCACCCCAGTGCTCTTGCCTGGAAAATTCCATGGACGGGGGAGCCTGGTGGGCTGCAGTCCATGGGGTCGCTAAGAGTCGGACACGACCGAGCGACTTCCCTTTCCCTTTCACTTTCCTGCACTGGAGAAGGAAATGGCAGCCCACTCCAGTGTTCTTGCCTGGAGAATCCCAGGGACGGGGAGCCTGGTGGGCTGCCGTCTGGGGTCGCACAGAGTCGGACACGACTGAAGCGACTCAGCAATGTTCCATCATGTGGTTGGACTATGTTCTGTTTCTCCAACCATCTGTCAACGGACATAGTTATTAGTTTAGATGCAGGTTTATTTCGTAAAAACAGTGAAAACATGCTTACTCCTCCTACAACCCAGTGAAACACGAGGCCCAGTGAAAGCACTTTAGACGCTGTCTGGAGCACTCGCCTCAAGTTTCAGGTCTCACTCCCTCAGTCAAGGCGTCCGGGCATCCTGTCCGGGCAAGGCCTGCAGGTGCCGGGGACACAGTCATGGATAAAACGAAGTCCCGTGGAAGCAACCTAGATGCCCATCGGCAGACGAATGGATAAGAAAGCCGTGGTACATATACACAATGGAGTATTACTCAGCCATTAAAAACAATACATTTGAATCAGTTCTAATGAGGTGGATGAAACTGGAGTCTTTATACAGAGCGAAGTCAGAAAGAAAAACACCAATACAGTATATTAACGCATGTATTTGGAATTTAGAAAGATGGTAGCGATGACCCTGTATGCAAGCCAGCAAAAGAGACACAGATGTAAAGCACAGACTTTTGGACTCTCTGAGAGAAGTCAAGGGTGGGATGATTTGGGAGAATAGCATTGAAACGTGTATGTTACCATATGTGAAATAGATCACCAGTCCAGGTTCGATGCATGAGACAGGGCGCTCAGGGCTGGTGCACTGGGGTGACCCTGAGGGATGGGATGGGGAGGGAGGTGGGAGGGGGGTTTAGGATGGGGACACGTGCACCTGTGGCTGACTCATGTCAATGTATGGCAAAAACCAGCACAATATTGTGAAGTAATTAGCCTCCAATTAAAATAAATAAATAAAATTCTTAAAAAAGAAAATCACCCTCCCAAAAAAAGAAACGAAGTCGCCGTCTCCCGGAGCTTACGTTCCAGAAGGGAGATAGGCTCCAGACAAAACAAGTGAGTCTGGACATGTCCAAGGGCATGGGAGGAAGGAAAGGACAGCTCTGACGCCCCAGGTCCTTAAGAGAGACTTGGGGCTGCTATAAAGGGGGCAGTTCTGGGAAAGACACAAACTCTAATATATATATGATAATAAACAGAACATTTGTTGTCCAGTCGCTCAGTCCATTTTTAATATGGACACATATTTAATATATTAATATTAGGTATTATGTCCTATATAAGCTGAATATAATACATAGTATTTAATAGCATATTAAATGTTTAATGTGTAGGTCTTTATGTACATATACACGTGTGCGTGGGTGTGTGCACAGTTATTCAGTCGTGTCCAACTCTGTGCCCCCATGGGCTGTAGCCCACAAGGCTCCTCAGTCCATGAGCTTAACCAGGCAAGAATACTGGGGTGGGTTGCCATTTCCTCCTCGGGGGTCGGGGGTGGGGACGGTCTTTCCAACTCAGAGATCAAACCCACGTCTCCTGCCTTGGCAGGCAGATTCTTTACCACTGCACCCCTGGGAAGCCCATATATATATATATATATATATATACACACATACACATATAGTATATATATTACATGAAAAATAATTGTGACACATGGTGGAACCACATGTAACCTTGTTCTGTACTTTCCGAGTCTCCTGTAAATGTGTTACCATACATTTATTGTGTAGTGTTAGCCCCTCAGTCGTGTCCGACGACTCTTTGCGACCCCATGGACTATAGCCCGCCAGGCTCCTCAGTCCATGAGATTAACCAGGCTGGAATACTGGAGTGGGTTGCCATTTCCTTCTCCAGGGGATCTTCCCGACCCAGGGCTCAAACCTGCCCCTCCTGCATTGCAGGCAGACTCTTTACTGTCTGAGCCTCAAGCCCTAGATACTTCATCATTTTTTAAAAAATTAAAAATAAATGTATATCGTGGTTTTCCAGGATATAAATTCAAATGACGTGAAATCAACCATTTTGAGTGAATAATTCAGTGGCATGTCTTGCGTCCACACTGTGGTGCAGCCAGCGCCTCCGTCGAGCTCAGAAACGGCTCCGTCACCCCAGAGTGACTGTGCGAGCGGCTGCTCGCGTCCCCTCCGCCACCCGCAGCCCCGCAGCCTCCACTCCGCTTTCCGTGTGTACCGCGCCGCCTGCGCTGGACACGGCGTGTCAGCGGGGCCGTGCCACGGGCGGGGCTTTGTGACGAGCTGCCTCCACCGGGCCCCGTCCAGGCCGTGGCGGGCGTCCGGGCTGAGCCGTGGCCCACGGGCTGGATGGAGCCGGGCGGTTGGTTGTCCGCTCGGCGGGGCACACCGTCTCCGCTTGTCGGCTGCGGGGAGCAAGGCTCCCGCGAACACGCGCGTGCAGGTGTCTGAGTCCCTGCTTTCACTCCTTGGAGTTTGTACCTCAGAGTGGAATTGCTGGGCCAGATGGCAGTTCTGTGGCAAGATGGCTTTCTAGAAGATTCTGTATTTGGCCTCTTGGAGAAAGCGCCGAGCAGTCTTCCTCAGTGGCCGCCCCGCGTTACAATCCTGCCAGCGGGGAGGCGGGCGCCCACGTCTCACGCCCGCGTCGATGCGGGTGGCTTCGGTTCTTTCTGGAGCCGTCCCCGTGGCCGTGCCCCTGGGTGTGCAGCGACGCCTCACGTGGCCGGGTGAGCACTTCGCTGAGGGCCGAGGGGGACGGGCGTTTCCTCACTGTCTGTCGACCGTCCGAGCACCTTCTCTCCGAGGCCTCCGTCCACCTTTGCATCTGGCTCTTGTCTTTCCCAGGTGGCGCTAGGGGTCAAGAACCTGCCTGCCAGTGCAGGAGACACCAGAGCCGTGGGTTCGATCCCTGGGTGAGGAAGATTCCCCTGGAGGAGGAAATGGCGACTGCACCGGGATTCCTGCCTGGAGAATCCCACAGCAGAGGAACCTGGCCGGCTACAGGCCACGGGGTCGTGAGCAGCTTAGCGCACACGCACTCAGTTCAGCTCAGTCACTCAGCCGTGTCCGGCTCTTTGTGACCCCGTGGACTGCAGCACACCAGGCCTCCCTGTCCATCACCAGCTCCCAGAGTTCACTCAAACTCACGTCCACTGAGTCAGGGATGCCCTCCAACCATCTCACCCTCTGTCGTCCCCTTCTCCCATCTTCAACCTTTCCCAGCATCAGGGTCTTTTCCAGTGAGTCAGTTCTTCACATCTGGAAAAGGAAATGGCAGCCCGCTCCAGTGTTCTTGCCTGGAGAATCCCAGGGACGCGGGAGCCTGGTGGGCTGCCGTCTGTGGGATCTCACAGAGTCGGACACGACTGAAGTGACTCAGCAGCGGCTGTTCTTCACATCAGGTGCCCAGAGGATTGGCGTTTCAGCTTCAACATCAGTCCTTCCAACTGTGTTGAGTTGTTAAGAGTTCTTCCTATATCTGGACACTAGAGCTTTGTTAGATACATGATTGGAGATGCTTCATCCCGTCCTGTAGGTCGCTCTAAAGCACTTTTTTAAACGAGTTTTCCACGGCCGCACTTTAGTGGTCAGAGCCCCGCGTTCATGGTTCTGAGCCCTGTTCACGGTTCTGTCTCTCGCCCCTGAGGGCGCCGATTGTTGCCCTGCTGTGCCTACACATGCTGCGGCCTCAGGAGCCAGCAGGTGGGCCTGGCAGGGTCCCCAGCCTGGCCCTTAGGACAGAGGAGTGGAGGGCACTGCCCCAGCCCTGGGGCTGCTCTGACCCGGCCCAGCGGCCTCGCAGGGCCCAGGAGCAGAGGGTGCGGGGCACAGACACCCCACCCGTCCACTCCTCCCAGCCCCACGGCCCCCACGCTGTCCCCTCTCTTCCTCCGTCGCCCCAAACAAGCTCCTTCCAGCTGCATCTGGTAGAAAGCGGGTGGCAGGAAAGTGGCAGAGGAGGGTGTGTTCGTTCGCGGCTGCGTTTGCCCGACGTGCTCCCCAGGCTCCCAGCTCCTGGTGCCGGGGGTGCTGGGCGGAAGCCGTCCACAGTGGAGCTCCTGGCAGGTCACCAAAACGTGCGTGCAGCCGGGACGGCAGGAGAAGCTGGGCCGGCCGGGTTGGTGGGGTGTCTGGGGTCTGATGCCAGCAGGGTGGTCCAGGCCCTGCCTCCTGGGGAGGCAGCTCAGCCAGGCCTGAGGAAGGAGGATTGGGGAGGGGGAACAGCATGTGCTCAGGAAACCGGGGCTCCGGGCACGAGAGCCTCAGCATCCCAGGAGCTGGAGCGTCAGCCCGGCCCCCAGCGCCTGCCACCATCACTCCTGCCTCAGCCCAGAGCTTTCTTCTGGGGTAGCGTCCCTCAGGTGCCCTGACCATGCCCCTGGCTTCCCGGGCTCTCGAATGTCCTGACTGGTCTCAGAGAGTGCGTGCAGAGTGACGATGCCCGGGTCCAGCCCCTTCAGAGCTGTGTGATTGCGGGCCGGTTCTGAGCCTCTCTGTGCCGCAGGGCATGGCTGGGAGCATGGGCAGAGCTGCTGTGATTCAGACGTACACCCGCCGTCTCCAGCGCGGCTCTCACCCCTCCTTCCCTCTGTCCTAACCCCGCACTGAAGGCCCTGCCTGGCACGTGGTGCCGTGGGCACAGCTGGCCCACTGAACAGCTCCAGTCAGAGTCCCGCCACTGGCTCCGCAGCCTTGGTGGGCACCGAGATGCCCAGTGACAATGGGGGTGGAGGAGGGCATGGCAGCCTGCTCCAGGATTCCTGCCTGGAGAATCCCACGGACAGGAGCCTGGCAGGCTACAGGCCACGGGGTCGCAGAGTCACACACGACTGCAGCAACTTAGCACACAGCGGGGCCGGGCCCGCCCCCCTGGTGGTGGCGAGAACTAGGTGAGCGAGGGCGGCCGCGACCTCAGAGGATGGGGCGGCCAAGGGGTCTATGCCCCTCACCTTGTGCAGGGAGAGAGCCGGGGCTGGCCGGCCTCTGGGCCCCGCTCCTTGGCTTGGCGGCTCAGGGTGGGGGCACGCAGTCCTGCGGACAGCGCAGGGCAGGCCCGCCTCTGCAGGAGAGCAGAGAGGGAGCGTCTCCGGCTCGGCAGCCACAGGACCCTGTCCCCGGGGCCTGACGCGGTCCCTCGATCACACGCAGCCGCGGACAGTGCGGAAGGAACGGGCACAGCCGGCGCCAGGAGAGCCTCCCTGGTGGATGCAGAAATCTGGACTGCGAGATTTTCACATCTCACCTTGATTTTTTTCTTTCCCCCAAACCCTTAAAAATGTGAAGCCCGGGACGTCCCTGGCGGTCCAGTGGTTAGGACTCCACACTTTCACTGCTGGCGGCCCGGGTTCAATCCCTGGTTGGGAACTAAGATCCCGCAAATGCTGCCCCCCCCAAAAATGGTGACAACCGTCCTGGGCTTGCAGGCCTTACAGAAGCAGGCAGGAACCCGTAGCCTTTAGTCCTGACGTTTTCTCTCCATGCCCCAATTCCGGCCTCAGTTTCCCCGTCTGTAAAAGGACTGAGGGCCCATCACTTCCGCAGCTGTGGACGCAGCTCCGCCTTCCCCCCGCCCCGCACCCTCGGACGGCTGGAGGTGTTGCCCCCCGACTGGCAGCTGCTGTCAGGACGCCAGGGACAGGGGTCCCCCTGCACACACACAAGCCCCCCTTGCCCAGAGGCTGGGCGCACGATGTTAGCTGAGACGGGCGCCTCCTGGGCACCGCGGGGAGGGTCGCTGCCGTTTGCCCAATGTTGGCCCCCGGGGAAGCGGCCACCTCGAACACCCACCATGGTGGCTGCCCCCCAGCTCCTGCTCACAGGTTCGCCTCACTGGCCTGTTCCCTCCATCTCCCCCGGGCTGGGGGTGGGGGCGGGAGGAGCAGTGGGCTCCCACCTCCTGCTTCCTGCACCCCCAGCGGCCCCCTCCTGGACTGCACGCGCCCAACCTGAGTCTCTCCTGCAGGCTGAATATAGGCTCTGCAACGGGTCCGACCGGGAGTGCGTGTCCCCGACAGCCAAGGTCAGCAAGAAGGAAGCTCTCAAGGTGGGCCTGGGCCCGGGGAGGGGCGCGGGCCTCATTTGCTGGATGAAGGGGCGCCCCGGCCAGTGCGGCCAGCCCCCACCTCCAGCCTGCCCAGGGGAGGGGGGCAGAACGCACCCCGGCCCGCCCACGCCCCCGCCTCCTGTCCTCTTCTGGGACNAGGTCAGCAAGAAGGAAGCTCTCAAGGTGGGCCTGGGCCCGGGGAGGGGCGCGGGCCTCATTTGCTGGATGAAGGGGCGCCCCGGCCAGTGCGGCCAGCCCCCACCTCCAGCCTGCCCAGGGGAGGGGGGCAGAACGCACCCCGGCCCGCCCACGCCCCCGCCTCCTGTCCTCTTCTGGGACCCGTCCTTGTGCCTGAGCTCGACGCCCGTGGGTGGGAGCCCGGGGAAGGGCCGGCCCGGGGCCTGCTCCCCTGACCCCTGCAGTGCCCCGGGCCCAGGCGCAGAAGGAGAGCTACCGCCAGGAGAAGAAGCGTGCCACCAGGCAGCTGCTCAGCGCCCTGACGGACCCCAGTGTGGTCATCATGGCCGACAGCCTGAAGGTGAGCGCGGGCCCCCGCCTCCGCCCCGGCTGCAGTGGGGGGCCGCCCGCAGGGGCGGCGCAGAGTCACCAGCCCCTCGGGAGACGGCTGGGCGTGGGGGCCACTGCAGGCTGTAGCCACGTCCTGGGGCGGCGCTGACCGAGGACCGCAAGCGGTGGCTTACAGCAACCGAAACGGACCCCCAGGTGCAGAGGCGGAAGCCCCAAACCAGGGTCCTGGCAGGACCGGCTCCTTCCCAAGGCTCTGACGGAGGGCTCCTCCTGCGTCTCCCCGCCCCTGGGGGCCCCGGGCGTCCCCGGACTTGTGGCCGCCTGCCCCCAGCCTCTGCCTCTGCGGTCGCCTGGCCTCCTCCTGGGCCTCTGTTTCCTGTTCTCCTCCTACAGGACACAGTCGTTGGACCAGGGCCCCTGCTCCAGGGCCACCTCATCTTCGCTCGGTCATGTCTACAGAAACCCTATTTCTGTTTAAGGTGGGAGGGCCCTGACCTGCGGGGGGCCCAGAGTCCGGTGGAGTCCCCTGCTGTCGGGACACAGGAAGGAGGCAAAGCGCTGGCTTCTGGGGACAGGCCTGGGCTGTGGTCAGAGGCCTGTGTTCAGACCTCATGAGGCCGCAAGTGACTCCCTCAACCCCAAGCCTCAGTTTCCCCCTGCTCAGAGTGGCGATACAGCTGTGGAGTTCCTGGGGCTCCCGCGATTGCTGTCGGGACACAGGAAGGAGGCAAAGCGCTGGCTTCTGGGGACAGGCCTGGGCTGTGGTCAGAGGCCTGTGTTCAGACCTCATGAGGCCGCAAGTGACTCCCTCAACCCCAAGCCTCAGTTTCCCCCTGCTCAGAGTGGCGATACAGCTGTGGAGTTCCTGGGGCTCCCGCGAGGGGCAGAACAGAAAGCAGACTCGGGAGCCTGGCCTCTGCAGAGCTCTGGGCCTTTGTGGGGTCTTTTTGCTTTCTGCTCTACAAAATTATGGATAAAAAACTAGGTGCAAAAGTGAATATTAATTTAGAATGAGAAAAGAAATGATCACAAATTTCAAAATCACAAGGCTGATAATTAGTCACTGCTTATTGCCAATTCCTCTCAGGACTGGGGCAGGGCGTTGAACTTGAGGTTGAACTTGAGCTCCATGAACTTCAGTAAATCTGGCTGCAGCATCTTTTTTTGGATTCACCATCTTTTAGAGCTCCTGTTAAAAACTAAAAGAGAACCCTGCCAGGAGCCTGGGGCCCCGTCCGTCTGCCCCTCGCCTAGCAGTTCGGATGCCCCCGGGGTCCCCGGCCAGCATTGACGGCAGCCCCCTTCCCTCCAGATCCGAGGGACCCTGAAGAGCTGGACCAAACTGTGGTGTGTGCTGAAGCCGGGAGTGCTGCTCATCTACAAGACGCCCAAGGTGGGCCAGTGGGTGGGCACCGTCCTGCTGCACTGCTGTGAGCTCATCGAGAGACCCTCCAAGAAGGATGGCTTCTGCTTCAAGCTCTTCCACCCACTGGACCAGTCCGTCTGGGCTGTGAAGGTACCACAATGTGAACCCCGGGGCTCAGGAGGGCCAGGCGAGGAGAGAACCCCACGGGGCGAGGTGGGAGGGGGCGGGGGAGGTGCGCTGGGTGGGAGGAGAGCGTGGCCGGGCAGTCAGGAGCCTCGTGCTGGGGCCCCAGGAGCAGGGGGTCCAAAACTGGGCTGACAGTTCCAAGGGTTAGTCACTCAGTGGCCGGGGATCTGCTGTGGTCAGTGGCCTTCCATGTGGAACCCATGTTGGGGTGGGGGGTGCTCAGGACCTGGGGGCCTGATGATTTCAGATCACACATCGAGCCCTGTCCAGAGGCTGGGGAGCCGGGCCACGTGAGGGCGGCTGCTCCAGGCCCAGATGTCCCCCTTTGGAACCCAGGGGCGGCCCAGCCCACGACCAGAGCGGGTCAGGTTGCCAGATGAACTCCAGAATGCCTGGGCGCACTCGGATTTCAGAGGGAGATCAAAGAGGGTGTTTAGTGTGTTGTCGTTCAGCTGCTAAGTCGTGTCCGGCTCTGCAGCCCCGTGGACTGCAGCCCACCAGGCTCCCCGTCCTTCACTATCTCCCCAAGTTCACTCAAACTCAGCGTCCGTTGAGTCAGTGATGCTGTCTAACCATTTCATCTTCTGCCGCTCTCTGCTCCTTGTGCCTCCAGTCTTTCCCTGCGTCAGGGACTTTCCCAGTGAGTCGGCTCTTTTTTAGTATAAGTATGTCCCAAATAGTGTATGGGATATATTTAAACGGTGTATATGTAATTTTTCTGAGATTCAAATTTAACCGAGTGTGCTGGATTTGCACGTGCTGATTCTGGCCCCCTAAATGGGGGCTCAGAGAGAAAAACCGAGGGTGGGGCCTCCAGCTGAGAAGGGGGTCAGGGAGCGCCCACTCACCGCTGCTGTGTCTACGGGGCCTGACCCCACCTGGGGGTGCCGAGGCCCTGGAAGCATCTGTGCATGTGTGAGTGTGGGTCCCCGTGACCGCCTGACCTGTGCTTCCCCCCACCCCTGCACGAGCCCTCGGGCGACACCGCCTCTCTGCCTCTGCAGGGCCCCAAAGGCGAGAGCGTGGGCTCCATCACGCAGCCCCTGCCCAGCAGCTACCTGATCTTCAGGGCCGCCTCCGAGTCTGATGGTCAGTCCCACCGCCCTGCCGGTCTCCACGGTGACCCCCCTGAGGCACCCCCGCCCCTAGGTGGAGGGATCGGCCAGGTTCAGGGGACCCCGGTTCAGACCCTCCTGACGCCATCCAAGCGGGCAGCCTGGCGGGGGACAAGCTCACCAATTACCTGCTCCTCTGAGCCTCAGTCTCCCTCATGGGCACCAGGGTGAGCAGTAACCCCCTCTCCTTAGCTGCTGTGAGAACCCGATGACCTTATTTAACGGATGACAGTGGCTGAGTGCCAGGCACCGCTGAATCACCAGGTGCTGCTTTCACCAACCACCTGGGGAGACCTGGGGAGACAGGCTGGCCGAACAGGGATGCGCCTTCCTGAACCCGCGCGTGCTTGGCGCGCCCTCTCGCGGCCGCCCTGAGTAAACGCCGCTGCCTCCCGCCCCGGGGAGCCGGCGCCGGGCTCCCTCCAGTGGTCTGGGGCGGGCGAGGCGCCGCCCGAGGCAGCCTGGCCTGACCACGGGACTCAGGGCCTCCCGGCTGCCCCCTGGTGGCCAGACGCCGCGTCGACCCTCCTGAGTCTCTTGAAGGCCACCCTCTGTCCCCAGCCCCCCACTCGGTGCCAGGCCCCTCCTGGGCCCTGGGATGGACAGGGCGGCCTGGGCTCCCATGGCGCCTGCTATCTGCTGAGGGAGGCAAGCAGAGAACCTTCAGACAAGGCCAGCTGGGCTGAGGCGTGAGCCCAGTCCCTGACGGGGTTGGGGGCCGTGGTCAGGGAGGAGGGACGTCGACAGGCCCTGAGGGTATCAGGGTGGGCTTCCTGGAGGAGGAGAGTTAGGGAAGGAAACTTTCTGTCTCCAGGAGGGTCATACTTTAAAGGCTCGGAGAAGTAAAGAAACGAATTCAAAGTGCTTGAACCCCAGGTCTAACCTGCTGGCAGCCTCCACCAGGAAGGCAGCAGGAGGCTGGGGACAAGGGCTGGATTTGGCGGCGGCTGGCTCCATCCACCACCGCTCTGCCCTTTAGGTCGCCCCCCGCCCCAACCGCTCCCGTCTCCCAGGGCCCTTCCAACACCAGGAGCTCCCTGCTCGGCCTTGGTTCAGCAGGCCCCTCCCCAGCCTGCCACCCACCCTCCTGCCCTGCGCGCCAGGCCAGCCAAAGCCCTCAGCCGCAGAGGCCGGGCCCTGCCCCGACCTGTGGGGGCAGTTTCCATCCGGGCGGGCCCTGGCCCCAACTCCATAGGTGGGAACTTGCAGGGCCTCTGGGCACAGAGGGTGGCTCAGGTGGCAGTAGTGGTGAAGGAGACCCCAGAGATGTGGGTTCGATCCCTGGGCCAGGAAGTTCCCCTGGAGGAGGGCATGGCACCCCCTCCAGTATTCTTGCCTGGAGAGCCCCATGGACAGAGGATCCAGGCGGCCTGCAGTCCATGGGGTCGCCAAGAGTCAGATATGACTGAAGCGACTTAGCACACGGGGTCCTGCTTAGTGTGTGACCTTGAGGCGGTCACTCCCCCATCCTGGCCTCAGTCCTTTGTAATACAGGCGGATGACCATGTGCTGGGAGTAGGGGGTCCTGCGGGGGCGCCTTGTTGAGGAAGGGCAGGGTGGGGTGGGCAGCGGGGCAGGGGGCTCGCCCGGGTGCCCTGGGCGCCTCCCGAGCTGGGGGCTGCTCATCCCACCCTTGCCCGCAGGCCGCTGCTGGCTGGACGCCCTGGAGCTGGCGCTGCGGTGCTCCAGCCGCCTGCGACTCAGCACCTGCAAGCAGGGCCGCGACGGGGAGCCCGGGTCCTCGCCAGACGGGTCGCCCTCCTCGCTCTGCGGGCCGCCCGCCTCGGGCGCCATCCACGACCAGGACCTGTTCCCGTGAGCAGGGGCGCGGGGGGCAGGGACCAGCCCCTCCCAGGAGCCTGGGTCTCCTGCCTGCTGGGGACTCCCGGCAGCAGCACGCGGGGTCTCCTTGTACGTGGGGAGGGGATGGGGAACAAACGCCGTAGAGGTCTGGCCGCCCACACCTCGGCCCAAAAGGCAGGCCTCCTCCACTCCAGGTGGACCCTGCAGCCTCAGTGTGCTCATCTGTGAACTGGGACTAATAATGTCCGATGCCCATCGCTGAGGCTTTTAAACACAGGGATGGGGTTGAGGCGCCCAGCAGGGAGGGGCGCCCCTGATGGGGGTGCCTGGCCTCACCGCGACCAGCCGCCCACGGGCCCCATCCACCTTCCAGACTGAACGGGTCCTCCCTGGAGAACGACGCTTTCTCGGACAAGTCGGAGAGGGAGAACGCCGAGTCGGATAATGAGACCCACGACCACAGCCGGAAGACCGAGAACGGGAGCGACCAGTCCGAGGCCCTGGCGGGCCCCGGGCACAGAGGGACCACCTATGTGGTGCAGGACCATGAGGAGCTGGGGGAGGTGAGAGCTGCCGCGCCCCGGAGCCCCCACCCCTGGAGCCGTGGAGGCAACGCCTGGCCGTCGCCTCGGGGAGAGCTTGCCGGCTCTGCTGCACCCAGAGGGCCCGGGACTGGGTGGGCCAGGGTAGCAGGACTCGGGCAGAGCCCTGGGAGGGATGCGAAGGGCCCACTCGTTGGAAAAGACCCTGGTGCCGGGAAGGGTTGAGGGCAGGAGGAGGAGGGGCGGATCGTGATGCAGGGCAGGCTGTGGGCACCCC
>SJYX01013695.1:145107-157083 GCA_006410675.1 Oreotragus oreotragus
CACACACACGCATGAGTATACTCACACACACGCATGAGTATACTCACACACACCCACGGGTATACTCACACACACGAGTATACTCTCTCGCACACACACAGACACAGGAATATACTCACACACCCATGAGTATACACACACATGCATGAGTATACTCACACACACCCACAAGTATACTCACACACACCCACGAGTATACTCACACGAGTATACTCCTGTCTCTTATACACATCTGGCGGGGGAACCCTGCTCGGGGCACGGGGATGGCAGGCAGTTCCTGGGCTGAGTCCCAAGTCTGCCCTCACGCCCGGGGCTGGGTGGGGCTGGGAGGGTTGTGGGTGGGCGCGGCTGCCCGCTGCAGGGCTGGGAGGGTTGTGGTGGCGCTGGGGCTGCCCGCTGCTGGGGCCGTCGCACGAGCCACCTCCCCACCCACAGGTCTCCCACCACCCACCCGTGACCGCCTTCCACGTTAGCAACCGGAAGGACGGCTTCTGCATCAGTGGCAGCATCACCGCCAAGTCCCGGTTCTACGGTGAGAGGGCAGTGGCTCCCTGGGGTCTCCCCGGGGGACCTCGGGAAAACGGGGTGGGGGGAGGACTGAGCTCCAGATTCAGGGGTCACCAAGAGCTCCCATGAGGGCTGTATTCATGTCCCTCCCCACCTCTCCTAGCAGGGACCACACGGGGTAAAGTGCTCAGAACCTGGGGTCTGCAGAGGCCCCCAGGCGGCTGCTCCCATCCCTCCCTCCCGTGGGGTTCACAGGGGTGCTGGGAGGATAATGAGAAGGACCATAATAATGTGCAAAGGGCACCGCTGGCTGCACGTGGCTATTTAAAGTAATTCAGATGAAATTAAGCTTAGCAGGTGGCCCCTCAGTCACTCTGGCCACGGCTCAGGTAGCCACAGGTGGCCGCCACGTCCCGCAGCACAGGGCAGAGCAGCTTCGCCATCACAGGATGTTCTGTCCAGCAGGCCTTGAGAGCCTGGCACTGTGGGTTTCTCTGCATTTCTCCATCTGATTGGCCTTGTCATGGCTCTCACTGGTGGACAGGTGGGCTGAGTGCCTCTGTGTACCCAGCTGACCGCATAGGCTCTGCCCATCTTTTCAGCCCCTGTGCTCCTGTCACTGACTGTGTACCCTTGACTTGGCCAGACCCTCTCTCCGGAGGTATTTAAAATCAAAGCAGAGGCCCTGGTTTGGAAAGGGTCAAAGCCTCCCCCTTAAGAATCCTGGCTTTAGTAACTGAAATGAACGCTAACACACGGCAGCTGAAGTAACTCCTCAGGATGAATGCCTTGTGCACCTTGGACGGGGCTTTCACAGAACCTGAGGCTCAGAGAGGTTAAGTGACCCACCCACAGTCACACAGCTCAAAGTGCCTGGGGCTCTCCCCACTTGGAAGGGAGCTCAGGTCCTGTGACTTGGGGTGGGGGTAGGGGCCCAGGTCCCCAGGATCCGGCTCCATGCGCTGTCCCTACCGCCCCGTGTCTCTCTGCAGGGAACTCACTGTCAGCTCTGCTGGATGGCAAGGCCACCCTCACCTTCCTGAACCGGGCAGAGGATTACAGCCTCACCATGCCCTACGCCCACTGCAAAGGTGAGAGGCGGTGGTGCCCCCGCCCCAGGGAGCAGAGTCCAAGCCAGCTCCCTCGGGGGGACAGCCTGGTTCTTATCTGCTCCAAGGGATCTATTTCACGCTCCCTCTTACGTGACTGTTTAGCAGGGTACGAATTTCTGGGCAGATGGTCTGTCTCTGCTTTGAAAGCTTGCTTCCACCTTCCAGCTTCCATCGCGGTTGGTGATCAGTCAGCGCCAGCCTGCTTGTTACGTGGTCTGCTCTTCTCTGCAGCTGCTTTTAGGATCTTCTCTTGCTTCTGGTGCTCTGCAGGCTCACTGTCATAGTTCACGGTTTAGGCTTCCTCTTTTCTCCTTCGGTGTTGTGTCCATTTCTGGTATACAGCAAAGTAATTCAGTTACAGGATTCCTTTTATTTTTTAACTAATAGGCTTTCTTTTACAGTAATTTTAGGTTTCCAAAAATTTGAACAGAAAATGTAGAGTGCTCCATATCCCCCTCTGTCCCAACACACATGCACGCATGCACAAGTATACATACACACACTCACACACACGAGTATACTCACACACATGAGTATACTCTCTCACACATACACACACAGAGACACACAGGAATATACTCACACACCCATGAGTATACACACACACGCATGAGTATACTCACACACACGCATGAGTATACTCACACACACTACACACAGACACACAGGAGTATACTCACACACCCATGAGTATACACATACACACACCAGTATACACACACACCCCCACGAGTATACTCTCTCTCACACACAGACACACAGCAGTATACTCACACACCCAGAGTATACATACACACACGACATGAGTATACTCACACACACACAGGAATTCCCTACTGTAAACATCTCTCATTAGTGTGCTACAGTGTCACAGCTGGTTAGCTGGTATTGACAGATTATTATTGAATGTTAAGTCTGTAGTTTACATTAGGGCTCACACTTTGTTGTGTAATTATATGGGCTGGGACAAATAAGTGTTCTGTCACTACAAGATTGCAGGAGAGTTTCAGCAGCCTAAAGATTTCTTATGATGGTTACACATGAATAGATGGATTCACCTCTTCCTCCCTCCCCCAAACCACTGGTTTTTTCACTGTCTGCATAGGCTTGCTCTTTTCAGAAGGTCACAGAGCTGGAATCATAGGGAATGCAGCATTTTCAAGTCAGTGTCTTTGACTAAGCAATACGCATTTCAGTTTCCTCCATCCCTTCCTGTGGCTTGGCAGCTCTGGGTCTCCTTCTTAAGTGTGCTTGTCCGTTTTTGCTGCTGGCAGCTCTGGGTCTCCTTCTTCTAAGTGTGCTTGTCCGTTTTTGCTGCTGGCAGCTCTGGGTCTTTGTTGCTGTGCAAGGGCTGCCCCCGGGTCGCAGCAAGCCAGCGGGGGCCACACCCCTTTGCGGTGCACAGGCGTCCCCCTGCCGGGCTTCTCTTGTCTCGGGCGGGCTTCAGTGCTTGGGGCTCACGGCTCCAGAGCTCGGGCTCAGCACTTGCGCTGCCCAGGCTTAGTTGCCGCTCAGTGGGTGGGATCTCCCCGGACCAGGGATCAAACCTACGTCTGCTGCATGGGCAGGCGGATTCTTAGCCACCGGACCACCAGAGAAGTCGGCTTTTTTCTTTTATTTGTAAGGCTTTTTGTTTGTTTAAACCTTTTAGGCAGAGATTTCATGGTTTTGATCAACTTTGAAAGTTTTTAAGCCATTATTTTTTAATACTGCCTCATTCCAATTTCTCAGTTTTTTTCTAGAACTTCAATCAGACATTCTATGCCCTGCATTTCATATCTTTTATCTTTTTGTGTTCTAGATAACTTCTTTATCTAAACCTTCAACTCTTACTAGCCTTATACTTAATTCACCCACTGAGTTTAATTTCGATGTTAGAGAGGTTTTTCCCCTAAAAATTTCATTTGATTTCATTTCAAACCTGTTGGTTTATATTTGTATCTTGTTCCTTGGTCAAGTTCAAAATTTCTTCTTAAAGATCTGTAAACATTGTAAACATAATTGTTTTCTATTCTCTACCTAGGAATTTCAATTTTCTAGCCAGTTTCCTGCTGGGTCCCCTCTGCCCACAGTATATGCTGAATAAACGTTCCTTCAGGGGATGACTGTGTATGTTGAGACTTTGGGATTCTAATTCTGTTGGGGGTCTTCCCCTGTACTAGCTGGTTGTGTCCGTAGGTTGTGAATGACACAGGAAATGTCTCTGTTGTTAAAAAATTTCCTTACCAATGCACAGGCTTTCTCTAGTTGGAGGAAGCAGAGGCTGCTCTTCGCTGTGGTTTGCAGGCTTCTCACTGAAGTGGCTTTTCTTGTTGCAGAGCTGGCTCGANTAGGTTGTGAATGACACAGGAAATGTCTCTGTTGTTAAAAAATTTCCTTACCAATGCACAGGCTTTCTCTAGTTGGAGGAAGCAGAGGCTGCTCTTCGCTGTGGTTTGCAGGCTTCTCACTGAAGTGGCTTTTCTTGTTGCAGAGCTGGCTCGACGGCATGGGCTTCACAGTTGTGACACGTGGGTTCAATAGCTGTGGCCCCAGGCTCTAGAGCACAGGCCTGGCAGCCGTGGTGCCCGGGCTTAGATGCTGCACTGCACGTGGGATCCTCCTGGACCAGGGACGATCCTCGCGGACCGGGGACGATCCTCCCGGACCAGGGGTGCATTGGCAGGTGGATTCTCAGCCACTGGACCACCGGTGAAGCCTAGGAAGGTTCTATTTGAGTTGCAAACTCACCTTACAAATTCAAGTCCAGGAATGTGAGAGGTGGAGGCATTTTTAACTCCGAGTGAAGTGAAAGGTGCTCAGTCTTGTCCGATTCTTTCTGACCCCGTGGGCTATACAGTCCATGGAGTTCTCATCAAACACATGTGAAAGGACAGGGCCCCCCTCCCAACCACGCACCCACAACACATCAGGCATCCTGCTTCCTCTGCTCTCAGTCACACCCCCCCTAGGCTGCTCTTCGCTGTGGTTTGCAGGCTTCTCACTGAAGTGGCTTTTCTTGTTGCAGAGCTGGCTCGAAGGCACGGGCTTCACAGTTGTGACACGTGGGTTCAACAGCTGTGGCCCCAGGCTCTAGAGCACAGGCCTGGCAGCCGTGGTGCCCGGGCTTAGATGCTGCACTGCATGTGGGATCCTCCCGGACCAGGGACGATCCTCCCAGACCAGGGACGATCCTCCCGGACCAGGGATGATCCTCCCGGACCAGGGATGCATTGGCAGGTGGATTCTCAGCCACTGGACCACCAGCAAAGCCCAGGAAGGTTCTATTTGAGTTGCAAACTCACCTTACAAATTCAAGGCCAGGGATGTGAGAGGTGGAGGCATTTTTAACTCCGAGTGAAGTGAAAGGTGCTCAGTCTTGTCCAATTCTTTGTGACCCCATGGGCTATACAGTCCATGGAATTCTCATCAAATACATGTGAAAGGACAGGGCCCCCTCCCAACCACGCACCCACAACACATCAGGCATCCTGCTTCCTCTGCTCTCAGTCACACCCCCCCCACGGCATTCATTTGAAGTAGAGTCTAGATATCACATCATCTGTGCTTCATTTTGTGTCATTACACAGCAGTGACTCAACTCACTACAAGGTGAAGATGCCCCTTCTTAGTCATAACCTCAAGACTGTCATTACATACACTGAAAAAATGAACAAGACTCTTTCCTTACTATCATCAGATATACAGTCAGTGTTCAAAGTCCCTTGATTGTCATAAACACATGCATGTTTATGGACGTGGAAGTGTTAGTTGCTCAGTTGTATGTGACTCTTGGCGACCCCGTGGACTGTGGCTGGCCAGGCTCTTCTGTCCATGGGATGCTCCAGGCCAGAATACTGGAGTGGGCAGCCATTCCCTCCTCCAGCGGGTCTTCCCGACCCAGGGATCAAACTGGGGTCTCCTGCATTTACAGGCAGATTCTTTACTGTCTGAGCCACTGGGGAAGCCCAAGAATACTGGAGTGGGTAGCCTTTCCCTTCTCCAGGGGATCTTCCCAACCCAGGGATTGAACCCGGGTCTCGCATTACAGGCGGATTCCTTCCCAGCTGAGCCACAGGGACGCCCTTGACCCCGAGAACCGTGCCCAGTACCACTGCTGCGTTTACTCGTCTTTTGCTGAGGGGTAGGGAGGTGAGAGCCCCAGCTTTATGGAAATGGCTCAGAACACACTTTCCTTGCTACTCTGGGGCAGCCCCTCTGTCCTGCTCCCCACAGGACACTAAGGGTCAGGTCAGCAAAGGCCTCGCTGCTCAGAGGACAGATGCTTCTCTTCCTCCTCCTCCCCTTACCCTCCCCCTCCTCCCCTCCTCTTATCTTTTTCTCCCAGAGGATTACTCTTATTTATTTATTTGCATGCCTATCTGTTCATCAGTACATTTAAAAGAACATGACTTTTTCATCAGCCTTCTGTTATGGGAAACATCAAATACATGTGAAAGGACAGGGCCCCCCTCCCAACCACACAGCCACAACATGTGTTGCTCTCAATCACACGCCCTCCACGCATTCATTTGAAGTAGAGTCTAGATATCACATCATCTGTGCTTTATCTTGTAGTGACTCACTCACTACAAGGTGAGGATTCCCCTTCTTAGCCATAACAACAAGTCTGTCATTCCATACCCATAAAAAGTAACCAAGACTCTCTCCTTAAAATCATCAGATCCACAGTCAGTGTTCAAAGACCCCTAATTGTCATAAATACATGTATGTTTATATACATGAAAGTGTCAGTTGCTCCGTCAAACCTGACTCTTGGCGACCCCACGGGCTGCAGCCCGCCAGGCTCCTCTGTCCATGGGATGCTCCCGGCAAGAATACTGGAGTGGGCAGCCATTCCCTCCTCCAGGGGACCTTCCCGACCCAGGGGTCAGAGCCCTGTCTCCTGCACTGCAGACAGATTCTTTAGGCTCTGAGCCACCAGGGAAGCCGAGGGGTGTGGAGATACACGCACACACATATGTCGCGGCTCATTTGTTTGAAGAGGATTCCAGGCAAGGGTCACACTCGGTGCTCCGTATGACCCTGCCCCTGTCCTTCCCTCACCACGTATTCCTTGAAGGAATAAGATCATTTGCTTGTGGGGTTTCCTCCGGTCTGGATTTACTGGTTGTGTCCAAGGTGTAGCTGAACGTATTCTCTATAATCTGGAGGCTGACCTCACCCCTGGAGGCTTGATCACTTTCAGGCACAGTTTTTCCAACAAGACAACAGCAGGCAGTTCCCACCTCCCCGCCACGAGGTTCACGATGTCGAGCTGCCTCCGTCTCTTCGATGGTAGCGAAGGGATGGGATGTGGATTCTCGGCGCCTGCTTCCGCTAACCTGGGTGGGACCACAAGTGGTGATGGTCCCTTGCTCCCTCATCCAGCCAGCAGGCAATCTTCTGCAAAGAGAAACTCTCACTCGCTCCCACATGCTTAGCCACGTGGTCTGGCACATGTAGGATAAATGCCAGATTTTTTCTCTTTTCCAAATGTTGTTCAGTTGCTCAGCCCTGTCTGACTCTTTGTGAACCCATGGAATGCAGCGCACCAGGCTCCCCTGTCCTTCACCGTCCCCAGAGTTTACTCAGATTCATGTCCACTGAGTCAGAATGCCATCCAACCATCTCATCCTCTGTCGTCCCCTTTTCCTCCTGCCTTCTATCTTTCCCAACATTGGGGTCTTCTCCAGTGAGTCAGCTCTATGCATCAGGTGGCCAAAGTGTTGGAGCTTCACCTCAGCATCAGTCCTTCCAATGAATATTCAGTATTGATTTCCTTTAGGATTGACTGGTTTGATCTCCTTGCAGTCCAAGGGACCCTCAAGAGTCTTTACCACCACCACAATTTGAAAGCATTAATTCTTCAGCACTCGACCTTTATGGTCCAGCTCTCACATCTGTACATGACTGCTGGAAAAACCATAGCTTAGACTATACAGACCTTTGTCAGCAAAGTGATGTCTCTGCTTTTTAATACACTGTCCACGGTTGTCATAGCTTTCCTTCTAAGGCACAAGTGTCTTTTAATTTCCTGGCTGCCGTCACTGTCCACAGTGATTTTGGAGCCCAAGATAATAAAATCTGTGGCTGCTTCCATTTTTTCCTCTTCTGTTTGCCGTGCATGAGATGATGGGACGAGATGCCAGGATCTTAAGTTTTTTGTGTTGAGTTTCTTTCAGTCTCCCCGTCACCCTCATCGAGAGGCTCTTCAGTTCCTCTCCACTTTCTGTCATAAGGGTGATATCATCTGCACATCTGAGGCTGTTGATACAATGTTTCTCCCACCAATCTTGACTCCAACTTATGCTTCATCCAGCCTGGCGTTTTCAAAACAGTAATGAGTTTTCCCCCTGAACTCCTCCAAAGGTGGTCCTGGGTGAGGTCATGTTGCTTGGAGGGTGGTCTGATCAGAACAGTGAGTATTCCAGCTGGAACCACGGTGGCTGCTCCTGTGCCACGTTGGCTGGCGGGAGCCCTCAGATTGGCCCTGGGACCTTGGCACACCCAGCCCGAGCGGCCTGCCTCCTCCTGCCGTGATCCCAGGAGACGCGGGCGTCTCCTGCCCTAGCCGTGAATCTGCCATTTCTCCAGGGAGTCTCTGGTTCTTTCCAGTAGGAAGAGGTATTTTAGACTTAGACACCATTAGACTTAGACGAGCAGACTCGTCTGGAGGCGAGGTCTGCTTCCTTTGAGTGGTTTGGTCTCTGTTTCCCTAGGGCTTTCCACTGAGCTGAACATAGAATGTTTTGGTTTTTTAAGATTAAAACAGATGCGTTCACACTTACGTTTCCAATCCAGATTCAAGACAGTGGGTTTCAGCACATGTGAAACGTCTTCCTCCCATACGAGACAGCCCATTTCCATGAGCCCACCACGCTCACTTTCTATCTTACTCACACCCCACCCACAGCACTCCCAACAGCACAGCCCCGCCCACCAGCAGGATGATGGCAGTGACGTGAAAGTCTCATCTGAGTCACTGCGACCCCGGGGACTGCGGCCCGCCAGGCTCCGCTGTCCACGGGACTCTGCAGGCGAGAATACTGGAGTGGGCAGCCATTCCCTACTCCAGGGGATCTTCCCGACCCAGGGGCTGAAGCCGGGTCTCCTGCACTGCAGGCAAGATTCTTCACCATCTGAGCCACAGGGAAGCCCACGAAGGCAGTATGGGCTGTGGGTTTTGCACTCCTTCCCTTCTTCGGTAGGTCCCACTGGGATCTGTAAGGTCACTGAGTACTCCCCACTCAGATCATGCCACCAAGAGACACTCATCCTGGGCTTTGGTTTCATTGCACTTTGGATTTTTAGGAATTGCTATTTCATCTTGAAAATAATTTTGTAAGTGAAAACAGGTGCCTGGTTCCAAAGTCAAAACTACAAAGCCGGATGTAGACAGTTCTAGGGCCGCCGATGCCCTCACCCCCACCTTGGAAAACCAGGCCCCGTGTACCTGCTTCTCTGACCCCACGCTGCCCTGTCCAAGCAGCTCGGAGGCCCCCTCCCTTCAGAGCAGCTTTTCCATGGGGTGCCAAGAGGATTTGGGGGTGATTCCCGCCAGGTTGCTACTTCAATTAGCTTGTGTTTTTTTAAGAAGTTTAGAAAGACATATTTTATCCCACATCTCTTAAGTGTCTTAGGGTGACAGTGATCCTTCCTTTCTTCCTTCTCTTCTCCCCTTCCTTCCTCATTTCTTTCTTTCAGAGTAAGCCTTCCATCTGACCAGAAATAGAAGACTCGTGCTTTCCTTTGCTAATTAAAACATTGACGTATTCAGTTAAAACAGACCCACGCAGGGCAGGAACTGTGGAGCCAAGTGACCCACAGTGATGAGGGTCTCCTAGGGGACAGTGGAGCTCCTGGGAGCCTGGAACAGGGGCTTCCTGGAGGCGGTGACCCAGTTAAGGGTGGGGGTGTCTCTGAGACTTAGCAGCTCACATGAGCAAAGGCCAGAGAGCCCGTCTGCCGGGGGTAGCAGGCCCATGAGGAGCCGGGTCCGATTTTCACCCTCCTGGCAGCGCTGGCCCCCGGGAGCACCTGTCATCCCAGCTCCCTTCTCACCCTCGGGGCCCGACACACTCATCCCCGTCTCAGCGCTGTTGGGACTCCACCAAGGCCTGGGGGCTCTTCTGGCCCCGGGGTGGCCCTGACCCCGCCATGGCTGCATTGCAGGCATCCTCTACGGCACGATGACCATGGAGCTGGGTGGCAGGGTGACCATCGAGTGTGAGAAGAACAGCTTGCAGGCTGAGCTGGAGTTCAAGCTCAAGGTAGCACAGGCAGCTCAGCCACCCCAGGGCCTTGGGGGGCGTGGGGCTCGGGCAGGGGAGAGGCGAGGCCTTGGGGGGTCCCCCACCACCCTCTCTGTGCCCAGGGATGGTTTCCTGAGCAGGGGCTCACGGGCGAGCAGCTCCTGGCCTTCCTGTAGCACAGCCGGAGCCTGTGAGGGGCGCAGAGAGGGGAAGGGGCTGCCCGCAGACCATGCAGCAGAGCCAGGAGAGGCCGAGGCCCGTCCCCACCACGGGGCACCAAGGCCTGGCAAGGACCCTGTACCCTGGAGCTCCGGCTGGGCCGTGGGCGAGTGTGGCCGCCCCCGCTGTGCACCGGGGCTGGGAGCCTGCACCCCGATGAGGAAGGGGCCCCTCCTCCTCCCCAGCTCAGCGCCCTCACCCACGTCCGTCTCGGGCATGTCCCCCCAGCCCTTCTTCGGGGGCAGCACAAGCATCAACCAGATCTCGGGGAAGATCACGTCGGGAGAGGAGGTCCTGGCGCGGCTCGCGGGGCACTGGGTAGGACCCGCCTCTGGGCAGGCGTGGGCGGGAGGGCGAGCCCGGGCTCCGGAGGCCACGGCCGGCCCCGCGGACCCGCACCTCTGACCCGCCCGGCCATCTGGGGCAGGACAGGGAAGTGTTCATCAAGGAGGAGGGCACAGGAGGCACCGAGCTCTTCTGGAGCCCCAGCGAGGAGGTGCGCAGGCAGCGGCTGAAGCGGCGCACAGTGCTGCTGGAGGAGCAGACGGAGCTGGAGTCGGAGAGGTGAGGCCTGGGCGCTGCGGACCCCCGACCCCAGCCGCGACCCCTGGATGCGTGCTCCCTGGATGTCCCTGGTATGAGGACAGACCTAAGGGGATCCCTGGTGGCAGAGGACATGTCTGGCTATGGGAAGCTGGAGGGTGAGAAAGGGAGGCCTGGGGGAAGAGCGAGCTCTGTAGGGAGGGCCCGGTGGCGCCAAGTGTGCGCCCAGCATAGCAAAGAACCGTCTCATGGTAGGTAAACAGTGCCCAGGAGAGACGGGCACCCTGATAGGTAGTGAGCTCCCTCTTGCTGGAGGCAAACAAGTGGAGGTTGCTCTGAGCCTCCCCTCTAGTGTGAAGGGTCGAGGCTGCCCAGGTCCCCTTGGCTCAGAGCGGGTGCTCCATTCGCAGGCTCTGGCAGCACGTCACCAGGGCCATCAGCGAGGGTGACCAGCACAAAGCCACACAGGAGAAGTTTTCCCTGGAGGAGGCGCAGCGGCAGCGGGCCCGGGAGCGCCAGCAGAACCTGGTGCCCTGGACGCCCCAGCTCTTCCGCCTGGACCCTGCCACCCAGGAGTGGCGCTACCGATACGAGAAGTGAGTGGCGGCAGGCTGCCCGCAGACCCCCACTGTCCTGGCCCTGAGCGATGGGGAGGGAGGGCCATGCAGGGGCTGCTCACAGGGGCAGGCTGTGGTCACTCCCCTGGGGGCTTCAGCCCTGATGAGAGGCTGAGGGCTGGGCCAGGAGGGTGCTGCTCACTGTGTGGGCCACTGCCCCTGCCAACCCACACTCTCTGGACCCCTCCAGCCACAGCCCCTGGGACCCCCTGAAGGACATCGCCCAGTATGAGCAAGATGGGGTCCTGCATACCCTGCAGCGGGAGACCGACTTCCTGGGCAGCCCGGGGCCCAGGCACCAGGTCAGAACCACCCCTGGGCCCAGCCTGGGGTCTTCCGCCCCCACCTCACACTCAGCTAACCTGGCCCTCCTCTCCTGGGTCCCCATCACTCTGACCCACACACATCCCAGCAGGGTCTGCCCTGGTGTCCCCCTGGGTCCCTGTCCCACCTTTCCCCACCCAGCACAGGGCCAAGACCCCCCTTGCAGGACACGCAGTTCCCAGGACACCCCGATGATCAGGGCACTGTGCTGGGGCGCACTGGCCCTGGCCCGTCGCTCCCCAGAACCACTCTGCATGGTGTCGGCGGGGCGGTATCCCATTGTACAGATGAAAACACTGAGCCTCAGGGCAGCCCAGGGGCTTGCCCAAGAAGCAGGAGAAGGAGGAAGTGGCATTTGCACAGACTCCTGGGCCTCTGTAGGGGGGTGAGGAGGGTGGGAGAGGCAGGGGGTGGGCGTGG
>SJYX01013696.1:0-15304 GCA_006410675.1 Oreotragus oreotragus
CCTTTACATTGCTGCCTGAACTCAAATCTTTATACTATTGCTGTGGTTTAGATTTTCATCATCTCCCACCTCAGGAATTAGAATAATCTCCCTATTGAATCTTCTGTATTTGAAAAAAAAAAAAAAAAACCTAAATTTATTTCTTTTTAATTGGAGAGTAATTGCTTTGCAATATTGTGTTGGTTTCTGCCATACATCAACATGAATCAGCCACAGGTATAAATATATCCCCTCCATCTTGAACCTCCCTCCCACCTCCCGCCCCATCCCACTCCTCTAGATTGATACTGGCTTTTTCCTTCTGCCTTTTATGCTGAAAACTAGTCCTTAAACTGTCCATGTAAAGAACAGGTTTTATCATGTTACTTCCATTCTTAAAGATCTTTGGTTCTTCAGTGGCTACAAAAGGGAATCCCAACTCCTCTGCTCCAGTCAAAACTCTTTAAGTTCATCATTTACATTTTCATGCCTCCTCTTTAGTTCCTTAAATGCATGAAATCTATGCTCCAGCTTTTTAAAGATCTTTGGTTCTGCAGTGGCTACAAAAGGGACTCCCAACTCCTCTGCTCCAGTCAAACCTCTTTAAGTTCATAATTTACATTTTCATGCCTCCTCTTTAGTTCCTTAAACCCATGAAATCTATGCTCCAGCCTCTCCACTGAGAGTGCTCTTGCATCTTAAAGCGGCACACCCACTTAAGTCCTTGTGCTTCTGCACATGCTAAGTCTCGCTCAGTGAAAAGCCTACCTTGAGTTATTGGTCATTTCCACTGAGCTCACATTCTCCTGGTTTCTAATAACTCTAGTCCATTCTCAAACTATTTCCCTCACATTTCACTTCCTGTGCGTGTTTGTCTTCTTTTTGTCACGTACAATCCAGATACTAAACACAGATTCTCCACTTCCTTAGCTTTATGCCACCAAGTAACCACTCACACGGGCTTCCCATATGGTTCAAGTGGTAAAGAACCCCCTGCCAATGCAGGAGATATGAGTTCAATCCCTGGCAACCCACTCCAGTATTTTTGCCTGGAGAATCCCATGGACAGAGGGGCCTGGCAGGCTATAGTCCATAGAGTCTCAAAGAGTCGGACACGACTGAAGCGACTTAGCACAGCACAGCCACTCACACAGGCATCTATGTGTGCGCCAAACTACTATCAACAAAATGAGGATGAGATGAATAGGTTGAGAACAATAAAAAAATGTACTTTGGCCCTTAGGATATTTCTGGGGTCCTAATAATGCTCTATTTCTTGAGCCAGGATGTGTGCGTTTTGAGAAAAACTAATATATGGTTATGATTTTTACACTTTCCTGTGTTAATGTTTTCGTAAGAGTTCACCCTAACCCTCTATCCAGATAAAAGTTCTATGACCACTATATCCAGTCTAACATTTCTTCCAGTCCACGTTTTTTTTTGCACATCACGTTCCCCTGCACACTCCTGTGCCTCCAACCAGATTTCTGCCACCATGATGATTGATTCTTCTCCCTGCTTTCTCTGTAATCCTTACTTCCTTTCTTCTCAGTATTTCTACACACCAAAATAAATGTTACTCTGTCACACAGAAGGCCATTTACTCCAGAGGAAAAAAATGAGGCCCTCCCCACAGGGGATAATGCAACTGCAGCAATGTAGTTTTTCCACTGAATTATACCAACATACAAATGGAAATCTCATATTGTTACACCAGCATATAAACATGTTCCTTTTTCTCCATTAAACTATAGATTTCTGGAGAAAACAATGTCTTACTTATCTCTGCTTTCCAAATTCCTAGCACATATATTCCTAGTATACTTGCCACATACAAGGCAAAGTATATGAAAAATACTGCCAAATAAACATGACTTTATTTCCCTCAGACCTAGCTGGGGTTACAATGGCTAGAAGACCTAAAACAGTGCTTCCCAGTCTGTGGGCTGCAGGTCCCAGAGGTCACCGCTGACTTGTTGACTGGGTCTAGAATTCTCATATAGTTGAGCACTGTCAGTATACTGAATTATACCTCGCATCTCCTTGTATAAACATGTATGTGTTTATATACACATGTGCCTTATTTTTAATGCACAAGCTGCTGCAGTTAACAAATAATAAATTGTTAAGTGACTGAAGTCAGTAATTTCTGCTTACTAAGTGTTTTCTGTAAGAAAAAATACTAAAAGTACAAATAACATTTATGAAGTGCATGGAATTTTTTGGCATTAAAACAATTTTCTTTATTTAAAACGGCTGGTTCCCCTGTGTGGCAGAGTTTCTTTTCCCTTTCTGTTACAGGACATTTCCAGCTGGAGCTGTCCACATTTTATGTGATAAAAATATCTCGTGAGGATTTGAGGTGGTTAGTTACAGGACACTTCCTTAGGCCTCAGAATTTTTTTCCTACCACCTCGTTTGCTTTAAAAAAAAGCTTATTAATGGTTTAGCCATTGCTCAAAACCCTTCAGCAGCTCAGTCTGAAAGCATGACTGGAAAAGCCAAAACAGTGTGTTGAGAGGAAAGAACTGTCTGGTAAGAGGAGCTGGACTGAAGGAACACTATCACAAGGGCCAAACAAAATAAACCAAGGGTCACAGCTACCCCCGAATTAGGGATTTCTCGGCATAAAATACACCAACACACTGAAAAAGGTCACATTTTGTAGACACAAAAAGAAAATCATCATTCTTTAATTCAGCACTTCCTTCTTGTTTTACTGTGTATGAACTCACTTCAGGAAAGACTACCCCAGAACAGTCTGAATAACCACACATGGATGAAGAAATTTCATCCCGTGACACTAGTGCTGCTTTTGTGGTTGCTGCTGTTGTTCTATTGCTAAGTTGTGGCCAAGTCTCTGTGATCCCATGGACTGCATACGCCAGGCTTCCCTGACCTTCACCGTCTCCTGGAGTTTGCTCAAACTCACGTCCACTGACTCAGTGATGCTATCTAACCATCTCATCATCTGTCACCACCTCTTCCTCCTGTACTCAGTCTTTCCCAGAATCAGGGTCAGTGCTGAACAGAAGTCCATGTTTGTCTTTCTGTTAGCCAAAGATTTAAGTTAATTAAAATTTGACACAACAGTTTTGGCTGAATATACTTCTTGGATTTTTTACATTACTTTTCATTGCCAGGGTAAATAAAAATTTCTGTCTTGGAGTCTATTTTAAGGAAATGGAACATAGAGCCAGATAAAGACCTCAGATACAACACATCAAAGTCTTGAGAAACATTAACTGTCACATTTTTTTTTTAATTTCAATTCCAGAGTTTAAGAAATGAGAGTAATTATCCATCCATGTGTTAGTGCATGTAATTTTCCATGATGAGTACCCACCATCAAAAGTACTCCAAGAGATCCTTTGAAGAAAGCCCTTGCATTAGAAAACTGCAAAATCGTATAAACTCTTAATACTCTGGGACTGAAATCCAAGATGTATTAAAGACATTTAAAATAAACCAACCAGTTTGCTCAGTCACTTGAGGCACTAAATTTAGATTCCAAAGGTCAATAAAGAAAACTTAACCAGTAGCTGATACTCTATCTCCCCGAGTCTCAGTTTCTCTTGTGCAAGATGGGGATGATTATTAAAAACCACACCTAACTCACAGGACTCGAGAGAGGATTGAAGAGGATGGTGTGGGGGAAGAAAATGCCTGCTTCCAACAAAAACGAAATAATTGATACTGGATTTATTTTCCTGCTTGAAATAACAACGACAAATAAGACAAAGAACTAAAAATAATAGTTTTCAAGATATTGGACATCAAGAGGTGGAGGTCAGTTTATTCTTAAGAGATGGGAAATAAATGAGGTAAGCCCTCTGAGTTGAGAAGAAGGAATTGTGAATGAGAGAGACCATGAAAGCTAGAGTTCACAGAGCACAGAACAAAGAGGCAAGGGGGCCACGTGAAGAGAACTCGGAATCTGTGTAGGCTCCCTTCCGAGTATTCAGCTGACGACTGATCATTATATGCATGTGAGGATAACACTGGAGACCCGAGAAATAACCACCCCAAAGGAACAGAGAGATCAGGGCTCCTGGCACCCATATGGGACAAGAACAGTGTCTGTCCCCAGGAGTCAGAATGGAAAAACTTACAATTCACTGGGCAGAAACAATACCTAAGAGAAACTATACAGCATTAATTGCTTCCCAGGTGGTGCGAGAGGTAAAGAATCCACCTGCCAATGCAGGAGATGCAAGGGGCGACAGTTCAATTCCTGGGTTGGGGGATTCCCTGGAGAAAGAAATGGCAACCACTCCAATATTCTTGCCTGGAAAATCCCATGGACAGAGGAGCCTGGTGGGCTACAGTCCCTGGGGTTGCTTAAGAGTCAAACACAAGTGACTGATTAAGTACACACAGCACATATAACATGAACAGGATATATTAGAGAAGAAAGATATCTCAACTCAGTGACCACAGATCCAGCTTAAAAAAAGAAATTTGGAAAACTAAATCCAAAGTAAATGGAAGAAATGAAGTAATCGATCAGAGTGAAAAGTCGATGAAATATAAAACAGAAACACAATAGAGCAAATCAATGAACCAAAAGCTTGGTTCTTTGAAAAGATTAATAAAACTGAAGATATAGACTGATCGTGAAGAGACAGAAAACACAAATTACCACTGTCAGGAATGAGAGTGGTAACATCACTACAGTGTCTACAGATGTGAAAAGGAAAATACAGAAATATTTTCTAAAACATCTAATAAATGTTAATTTAAATAAAATGGAGAAGTTCCTTGAAATTCAAAACTACAGGACTTCAAAGAAGAACACACAGTCCTATAGCTCTTAAAGAAATTAAATTTAAATTTAATTTAGTTAAAACTTTACCATAGTAGTGGTATGATAAAGTAGTAGTAGTTAAAAACTTTATCTCTCTCTCTCTCTCTCTCTCACACACACACACACACACACACACAAATCCCTCTAAGCTTTATGGTTTAACTGGTGAAATTGCGGTGGTTCACCAGATGTGTATAAGAGACAGAGAACACACAGTCCTATAGCTCTTAAAGAAATTAAATTTAAATTTAATTTAGTTAAAACTTTACCATAGTAGTGGTATGATAAAGTAGTAGTAGTTAAAAACTTTATCTCTCTCTCTCTCTCTCTCTCACACACACACACACACACACACACAAATCCCTCTAAGCTTTATGGTTTAACTGGTGAAATGCCACCAAATATTTAAGGAAGAACTGATATAAATTCTATATAAACTCTACCAGAAAGTTAAAGAGGCAAGAATACTTCCCAGTTCAATCAATGAAGCTGGCATTGCCTTGTACAAAAATCAGACCAAGATGATCACAAGAAAACTACAAACCAATATACTTCATAAGCATTGGTATAAATATTCTAAACAAAATTTTAGCAAATCATATCCAACAAAGGTATAAAGTATATTATGTCATGAACAGGTATGAATAGTCAAAGATTCATCAAAATAATTTTATGAGTGAAAGTCATTCAGTTGTGTCCGACTCTTTGTGACCCCATGGGCGCTACAGACCATGGAACTCTCCAGGCCAGAATACCGGAGAGGGTAGCCTTTCCCTTTTCCAGGGGATCTTCCCAAACCAGGGATCAAACCCAGGTCTCCTACATTGCAGGCAGACTCTTTACCATCTGAGCCACAAAACCTACAAAACTGTTAAATGTGTTGAAACCTAATATTTATTTCTGATAAAATTCTCAGCAAATTAGAATTAGATATAAATCTCCTCAAGCTAATAATATATCTCCCTATGATTAGGCAAAAAGATAAGCTCTTACTACAAGAGGGTCTAGTCAGTGAAATATACATCAAGAAAGGAAATTAAATGCACCCAGATTTGAAACAATAAAACTGTCTTTATTAACAAATTACATGAATTCTTCCCTAAAAAAATCCAGTGGTATCTACAAAAAGTTCTAGGGCGTGTATTAAGTCTGCAAGATTAACATATAAAAATCTACTCTATTTCTCTACAGTAACAGTGAACAGAAAGTAAAATTAAAAATCAGTACTGCTTAAAATAATATTAAAACTTTGAAACACTATAGGGCATATCTAGCAATGGATATGCAACTCTTTATGATAAAAGCTACAAATCATTGCTCTGAAAATTAAAGATGACTTAAACAACATATTTGTGGTTTAAGATACACTGTGTGCACATATCATGAGACTTCATAACATTAAGACGTCGATTCTCCCAAAATTGATCTATGGATTTGAAGAATTCTAATCAAAATCCTAGCAATCTTTTTGAAACATAAATTGAAAAACTGATTAAATATATTTTATGGAAATGCAAAGGATCTAGAATAGTCAAAAGAACTCAATATTCAAATATTGGGCTTCCCAGGTGGTGCAAGTGGTAATGCAGGAGATGCAAGGAATGATGGTTCAATCCCTGGGTTGGGAAGATCCCCTGGAGAAGAAAATGCCAACACACCCCAGTATTTCTTTTTCTATTTCTGGAAAATTCCATGGACAGAGGGGCCTGGTGAACTACAGTCCATGGGGTTGAAAAGAGTTGGACATGACTGAGCACGCACCCACCATATGCAAAGACAGGCTTTTTAACAAATGTCACTGGAAAATCTGGATAGCCATTAGTTCATTGGAAACTCATCAACAGAAAGCAATATATGAGTGATATACCTATGTAGCAAATCTTAAAATAATTATGCTGAATGAAAGAAACCAGGAAAAGGAAGATAAACACTGCATGATTCAATTGCTATGAAACTTTAGAAAAATACAAAGTAATCTCCAGAGACAGAACATAGATTAGTAGTTACATCAGATCCCATCAGGGGATGGGAGGCATTAAGAAAGTCCATGAGGAAACTCTTGGAGGTGATGGATATATTCACTATCTTGTTTGGTGAAATGATTTCACAACAGAAAACATAAATGAAAATTTATGTTTACCAAATTGCTCAATTTCAGTATGTGCAGTGCACTGTATGTCAATTTTATCTCTGTTTTTTTCAATTTTATCTTAATAAAGCTCTTTAGAGGTGTTTAAGCACATACTGATATTGTTGTTTAGTCACTAAGTTGTATCTGACTCTTTTGCAAGCCCATGGACTGTAGCCCGCCAGGCTCCTCTGTCCACGGGATTTCCCAGGCAAGAATACTGGAGTGGTTTGCCATTTCCTTCTCCAGGAAATCTTCCCAACCCAGGGATTGAACCTGTGGTCTCCTGCATTGGCAGGCAGATTCTTTATCACCTGGGAAGCCCCTATTCAGAATGGAGGATACTGGAATTATGATTTCTAGGTGATGGAAGAATACAGGATGTGCCATTATGCATGCACCAGCATAAATTAGATGTTTATTTTCCTTTCCCATCATGCAACACTGTTCTTTTCAATAAAGGATACCACTGAGCCACCTGGGAAGTGCTACATAAAAATTATATAACAATGTATCTTATACAAATTATATTATTATATCACATTAGGATAGGTATTAAATATATTTATATAAACATGTATCATTTTTTTCCCAGACTTTGTCTCAGGCTTCAGAGAAGTTTTGCAAATAACCAAGCTGTCTATCTCTTGTATCTCTTGTGATTTTGATGCCCAGAGCCAAATAGAAATTGATTTTATAGAAGGATTTTTTCCCTCTTGCTTTTCATTCCTAAGCTCATCCCTTTGGGGCTGCCCAGTGGAGCATTCTCTCGTGGAGCTGACTCAGGAGACTGTACTGAGTGCTGCATAGAAGTCTACTGAGTGAGGAGCTGTGTTAAATTCAGCTCCACCATCATCTGCTCTGTAACCTTGGACCAGTCACTTAGCCTTGCCTTCTTTAATGATACAATGTAAATAATGCTTATATTTCAGTCATTATGAAGATAAAACAAGTATAAAAGGATCTCTAGAAATTTTCTGTTGTACTTATGCTTATAAATTATCACAATAGATTGTGCTTTAAAAAGTTCTTATGCTTACATTATTGTGAAGAAGAAATATACCAGGTGTTATGGTTAAATATATTTTCTCATGGCTACAGGTGATGATTGCGTGTGTGCTCAGTTGCTTCAGCATGTCTAACTCTTGCGACCCTATGGACTGTAGCCCGCCAGGCTCCTTTGTCCATGGGGATTCTCCAGGCAAGAATACTGCAGTGGGTTGCTATGCCCGCTTCCACGGGATCCTTCCAACCCAGGGATTCAACCCACATCTCTTCTATCTCCTGCATTGGAAGGTGGCCTCTTACCCATTAATACCACCCAGGAAGCCCGCATATTATTAGAATACACTATAAAAAAACAGATGGGTTCCTCTGTCTGTTGGTGGCCCTAGTCTCCATATTAACGTAGGTGTTTTAGTCTAGTATACCTGCCTTATAACAAGTGCCATTCCCTGGAGACACTACAGAGAGCAAATCTCTATTGTAATCTTATGGCTCAGTGTCAGATGCTATATATGAGTTTATCCACATCACCATAGCAACTGTGTGGGTTAACTGTTGCCAAGCCCACATGCTTGGCCTGGAGTTTTGACATTTCAGTAATTGCCAGTGTCGCCACCTTTAAAAATTGTCAAGAACTGGCACCCAGGCCATATGGCTACTAAATAAAGAAGCTACTGTCCCCTACAGCTGTGATGGGCATTGAGGTGACAAGCGAGCTTCTATCAAAGATGCGGTCACTGAGAAAATGATGTGAAAGAACTTGACCATTAAAAGATGATGTGAATTAGGAAATTGTGGTTGCATCCTGACAACATGCCGGGGTAGAATCCAGGGGAAACACCTGCTCTGGTACTTGACTTCAGGGGATCCATATAAATGAATAAAAAAGATGTACTATTAAAACTAGCAACTTGTTTATCTCTTGAACAAATACTTACTGAATGCCTAGTATGTGCCCCTCATTTATTTTTATGTTCTGGAGCTATAGGAGGAAACAAAACAGACAAAAATATTAATATCTTCCTGAATGGAGCTTAACAACCCCGTTAGAGGAAGGCAGGAAAAAATAAAGTAGTTAAGTAAGTTATACTAGATGACGATGACTGCTAAGAGGAAGATAAACTACGGAAACAGGATTCAGAACGTGAGAGAGAGCACAACTAAACCGGGTGGTCAGGGGCCATCTTACTGAGGACGGGACTTGGTAAATCCCAGGAGGAGATGAGGGAGGAACATGAGGGAAACAGGTGGACGCGGAGGAAGATGATCCCAGGAGGGGAAAACCACAGGTGCAAAGTCCAGAGAAGGGCACAAGCTGCCATATTTGAGGAAGCAGTTGGAAGGCCAGTGCAGCTGGAGCAAAGTTCAGGGAACCTAGCAGATGATGGCAAAGAGGTCACAGAGGGGAGGTCTTGTAGGGTCGACTGGCACTGCACTGATCTTGGCTTTTATTCAAATAAAACGTGAAACCTTTAGAGGTTGGGCAAAGGAAGTACTTGCACTTTTTTTTTTTTTAAAGATCATTTTATGTTAAGAATTGATGGTAGACGTACAGCACATGGAACTCCACTCAATGTCATGTGGCAGCCTGGATGGGAGGAGAGTTTCAGTTCAGTTCAGTTCATTTCAGTCACTCAGTCGTGTCCGACTCTTTGCAACCCCGTGAATCGCAGCACGCCAGGCCTCCCTGTCCATCACCAACTCCTGGAGTTCACTCCGACTCACGTCCATCGAGTCGGTAATGCCATCCAGCCATCTCATCCTCGGTCATCCCCTTCTCCTCCTGCCCCCAATCCCTCCCAGCATCAGAGTCTTTTCCAATGAGTCAACTCTTTGCATGAGGTGGCCAAAGTACTGGAGTTTCAGGAGAGGAGTTTAGGGGAGAACGAATATATGTTTATGTATGGCCAAGCTCCTTTGTTGCTGTCTCTTATACACATCTAGATGTGTATAAGAGACAGCTATGACCACTATATCCAGTCTAACATTTCTTCCAGTCAACGTTTTTTTTGCACATCACGTTCCCCTGCACACTCCTGTGCCTCCAACCAGATTTCTGCCACCATGATGATTGATTCTTCTCCCTGCTTTCTCTGTAATCCTTACTTCCTTTCTTCTCAGTATTTCTACACACCAAAATAAATGTTACTCTGTCACACAGAAGGCCATTTACTCCAGAGGAAAAAAATGAGGCCCTCCCCACAGGGGATAATGCAACTGCAGCAATGTAGTTTTTCCACTGAATTATACCAACATACAAATGGAAATCTCATATTGTTACACCAGCATATAAACATGTTCCTTTTTCTCCATTAAACTATAGATTTCTGGAGAAAACAATGTCTTACTTATCTCTGCTTTCCAAATTCCTAGCACATATATTCCTAGTATACTTGCCACATACAAGGCAAAGTATATGAAAAATACTGCCAAATAAACATGACTTTATTTCCCTCAGACCTAGCTGGGGTTACAATGGCTAGAAGACCTAAAACAGTGCTTCCCAGTCTGTGGGCTGCAGGTCCCAGAGGTCACCGCTGACTTGTTGACTGGGTCTAGAATTCTCATATAGTTGAGCACTGTCAGTATACTGAATTATACCTCGCATCTCCTTGTATAAACATGTATGTGTTTATATACACATGTGCCTTATTTTTAATGCACAAGCTGCTGCAGTTAACAAATAATAAATTGTTAAGTGACTGAAGTCAGTAATTTCTGCTTACTAAGTGTTTTCTGTAAGAAAAAATACTAAAAGTACAAATAACATTTATGAAGTGCATGGAATTTTTTGGCATTAAAACAATTTTCTTTATTTAAAACGGCTGGTTCCCCTGTGTGGCAGAGTTTCTTTTCCCTTTCTGTTACAGGACATTTCCAGCTGGAGCTGTCCACATTTTATGTGATAAAAATATCTCGTGAGGATTTGAGGTGGTTAGTTACAGGACACTTCCTTAGGCCTCAGAATTTTTTTCCTACCACCTCGTTTGCTTTAAAAAAAAGCTTATTAATGGTTTAGCCATTGCTCAAAACCCTTCAGCAGCTCAGTCTGAAAGCATGACTGGAAAAGCCAAAACAGTGTGTTGAGAGGAAAGAACTGTCTGGTAAGAGGAGCTGGACTGAAGGAACACTATCACGAGGGCCAAACAAAATAAACCAAGGGTCACAGCTACCCCCGAATTAGGGATTTCTCGGCATAAAATACACCAACACACTGAAAAAGGTCACATTTTGTAGACACAAAAAGAAAATCATCATTCTTTAATTCAGCACTTCCTTCTTGTTTTACTGTGTATGAACTCACTTCAGGAAAGACTACCCCAGAACAGTCTGAATAACCACACATGGATGAAGAAATTTCATCCCGTGACACTAGTGCTGCTTTTGTGGTTGCTGCTGTTGTTCTATTGCTAAGTTGTGGCCAAGTCTCTGTGATCCCATGGACTGCATACGCCAGGCTTCCCTGACCTTCACCGTCTCCTGGAGTTTGCTCAAACTCACGTCCACTGACTCAGTGATGCTATCTAACCATCTCATCATCTGTCACCACCTCTTCCTCCTGTACTCAGTCTTTCCCAGAATCAGGGTCAGTGCTGAACAGAAGTCCATGTTTGTCTTTCTGTTAGCCAAAGATTTAAGTTAATTAAAATTTGACACAACAGTTTTGGCTGAATATACTTCTTGGATTTTTTACATTACTTTTCATTGCCAGGGTAAATAAAAATTTCTGTCTTGGAGTCTATTTTAAGGAAATGGAACATAGAGCCAGATAAAGACCTCAGATACAACACATCAAAGTCTTGAGAAACATTAACTGTCACATTTTTTTTTTAATTTCAATTCCAGAGTTTAAGAAATGAGAGTAATTATCCATCCATGTGTTAGTGCATGTAATTTTCCATGATGAGTACCCACCATCAAAAGTACTCCAAGAGATCCTTTGAAGAAAGCCCTTGCATTAGAAAACTGCAAAATCGTATAAACTCTTAATACTCTGGGACTGAAATCCAAGATGTATTAAAGACATTTAAAATAAACCAACCAGTTTGCTCAGTCACTTGAGGCACTAAATTTAGATTCCAAAGGTCAATAAAGAAAACTTAACCAGTAGCTGATACTCTATCTCCCCGAGTCTCAGTTTCTCTTGTGCAAGATGGGGATGATTATTAAAAACCACACCTAACTCACAGGACTCGAGAGAGGATTGAAGAGGATGGTGTGGGGGAAGAAAATGCCTGCTTCCAACAAAAACGAAATAATTGATACTGGATTTATTTTCCTGCTTGAAATAACAACGACAAATAAGACAAAGAACTAAAAATAATAGTTTTCAAGATATTGGACATCAAGAGGTGGAGGTCAGTTTATTCTTAAGAGATGGGAAATAAATGAGGTAAGCCCTCTGAGTTGAGAAGAAGGAATTGTGAATGAGAGAGACCATGAAAGCTAGAGTTCACAGAGCACAGAACAAAGAGGCAAGGGGGCCACGTGAAGAGAACTCGGAATCTGTGTAGGCTCCCTTCCGAGTATTCAGCTGACGACTGATCATTATATGCATGTGAGGATAACACTGGAGACCCGAGAAATAACCACCCCAAAGGAACAGAGAGATCAGGGCTCCTGGCACCCATATGGGACAAGAACAGTGTCTGTCCCCAGGAGTCAGAATGGAAAAACTTACAATTCACTGGGCAGAAACAATACCTAAGAGAAACTATACAGCATTAATTGCTTCCCAGGTGGTGCGAGAGGTAAAGAATCCACCTGCCAATGCAGGAGATGCAAGGGGCGACAGTTCAATTCCTGGGTTGGGGGATTCCCTGGAGAAAGAAATGGCAACCACTCCAATATTCTTGCCTGGAAAATCCCATGGACAGAGGAGCCTGGTGGGCTACAGTCCCTGGGGTTGCTTAAGAGTCAAACACAAGTGACTGATTAAGTACACACAGCACATATAACATGAACAGGATATATTAGAGAAGAAAGATATCTCAACTCAGTGACCACAGATCCAGCTTAAAAAAAGAAATTTGGAAAACTAAATCCAAAGTAAATGGAAGAAATGAAGTAATCGATCAGAGTGAAAAGTCGATGAAATATAAAACAGAAACACAATAGAGCAAATCAATGAACCAAAAGCTTGGTTCTTTGAAAAGATTAATAAAACTGAAGATATAGACTGATCGTGAAGAGACAGAAAACACAAATTACCACTGTCAGGAATGAGAGTGGTAACATCACTACAGTGTCTACAGATGTGAAAAGGAAAATACAGAAATATTTTCTAAAACATCTAATAAATGTTAATTTAAATAAAATGGAGAAGTTCCTTGAAATTCAAAACTACAGGACTTCAAAGAAGAACACACAGTCCTATAGCTCTTAAAGAAATTAAATTTAAATTTAATTTAGTTAAAACTTTACCATAGTAGTGGTATGATAAAGTAGTAGTAGTTAAAAACTTTATCTCTCTCTCTCTCTCTCTCTCACACACACACACACACACACACACAAATCCCTCTAAGCTTTATGGTTTAACTGGTGAAATGCCACCAAATATTTAAGGAAGAACTGATATAAATTCTATATAAACTCTACCAGAAAGTTAAAGAGGCAAGAATACTTCCCAGTTCAATCAATGAAGCTGGCATTGCCTTGTACAAAAATCAGACCAAGATGATCACAAGAAAACTACAAACCAATATACTTCATAAGCATTGGTATAAATATTCTAAACAAAATTTTAGCAAATCATATCCAACAAAGGTAAAAAGTATATTATGTCATGAACAGGTATGAATAGTCAAAGATTCATCAAAATAATTTTATGAGTGAAAGTCATTCAGTTGTGTCCGACTCTTTGTGACCCCATGGGCGCTACAGACCATGGAACTCTCCAGGCCAGAATACCGGAGAGGGTAGCCTTTCCCTTTTCCAGGGGATCTTCCCAAACCAGGGATCAAACCCAGGTCTCCTACATTGCAGGCAGACTCTTTACCATCTGAGCCACAAAACCTACAAAACTGTTAAATGTGTTGAAACCTAATATTTATTTCTGATAAAATTCTCAGCAAATTAGAATTAGATATAAATCTCCTCAAGCTAATAATATATCTCCCTATGATTAGGCAAAAAGATAAGCTCTTACTACAAGAGGGTCTAGTCAGTGAAATATACATCAAGAAAGGAAATTAAATGCACCCAGATTTGAAACAATAAAACTGTCTTTATTAACAAATTACATGAATTCTTCCCTAAAAAAATCCAGTGGTATCTACAAAAAGTTCTAGGGCGTGTATTAAGTCTGCAAGATTAACATATAAAAATCTACTCTATTTCTCTACAGTAACAGTGAACAGAAAGTAAAATTAAAAATCAGTACTGCTTAAAATAATATTAAAACTTTGAAACACTATAGGGCATATCTAGCAATGGATATGCAACTCTTTATGATAAAAGCTACAAATCATTGCTCTGAAAATTAAAGATGACTTAAACAACATATTTGTGGTTTAAGATACACTGTGTGCACATATCATGAGACTTCATAACATTAAGACGTCGATTCTCCCAAAATTGATCTATGGATTTGAAGAATTCTAATCAAAATCCTAGCAATCTTTTTGAAACATAAATTGAAAAACTGATTAAATATATTTTATGGAAATGCAAAGGATTAGGCCAGGCACTGTGAAAGGAGGTTCAAGTACAGTTGTATCATTTGTTCTTCATGTAGTTCTACTGGACAGTGCGTGCTAAGTCGCTTCAGTCACGTCTGACTCTGCAACCCTGTGGACTGCAGCCCATCAGACTCGTCCATGGGATTCTCCAGGCAAGAATAGCAGAGCGGTTTGCCAGGCCCTCCTGGCAACCCTCCTTCCCTGGAAAACCAGGGAAAATGCCCTGGAGGAGGGCCTGGCAAACCGCTCCAGTATACTTGCCTGGAGAATAGTAGTAGTAGTATAACTATTTTGTTCAGTAGGAAACTAAAGCTTGGGCAGGTGCAGTAGTTTTTCTAAGATAAGTTGCACCACACATATTGAATTCAGTCTGACTCTAGAGTCCACATCTGCCACAAGTCTCTCAGGTTTAAAGCACTCCAGGGATGTGTGACTCCATCAGTAAGACTCATGGAAGTCTATGCGTAGGAGAAATCAGCATGGATCAGGGTATCCAAGGAGACTTGGAAGGGACAGCGTGGATGTGATATGGGTGAGTGGAGAGGAGGGGTCAGGCCGGAGTAGCCCAAGCAAAGAGAAACAGTGCTGGAGTAGAAGAGTCCATTGCGAAGGGGGGCTTGTACATGCTTAGCGACGATCATGACAGGATTCCAACCCCCAAGTCCTGCGATAGAATGCTTCACCGTCTATGGCAGCCTGTTATGT
>SJYX01013696.1:16806-43785 GCA_006410675.1 Oreotragus oreotragus
GGGATTCTCCAGGCAAGAATAGCAGAGCGGTTTGCCAGGCCCTCCTGGCAACCCTCCTTCCCTGGAAAACCAGGGAAAATGCCCTGGAGGAGGGCCTGGCAAACCGCTCCAGTATACTTGCCTGGAGAATAGTAGTAGTAGTATAACTATTTTGTTCAGTAGGAAACTAAAGCTTGGGCAGGTGCAGTAGTTTTTCTAAGATAAGTTGCACCACACATATTGAATTCAGTCTGACTCCAGAGTCCACATCTGCCACAAGTCTCTCAGGTTTAAAGCACTCCAGGGATGTGTGACTCCATCAGTAAGACTCATGGAAGTCTATGCGTAGGAGAAATCAGCATGGATCAGGGTATCCAAGGAGACTTGGAAGGGACAGCGTGGATGTGATATGGGTAAGTGGAGAGGAGGGGTCAGGCCGGAGTAGCCCAAGCAAAGAGAAACAGTGCTGGAGTAGAAGAGTCCATTGCGAAGGGGGGCTTGTACATGCTTAGCGACGATCATGACAGGATTCCAACCCCCAAGTCCTGCAATAGAATGCTTCACCGTCTATGGCAGCCTGTTATGTGAGCAAGAAATAAACTGTTTTGAAGCTGGCAGAAATCTGAGGGTTGTCCCAGAAGGTAAATTTACTACTCTGACTTGATACATTAATACCTTCCCACAACTGCTGAGGGGCAGCAGCTCCTAGGCTTTCATCGAGATGTGCAAATGCTCCGCCACTCCGCAGTGACTACAGTAATTAGAGGATGCATCCGTTTCCAAGATGACTCCCACCAAGCTGTTGCTTCCAAAATATTTACTGATTAATTCAAAGCTTCATGGCTATCAGAGCAGATATTAAATATGACTGAAGTGCCACGTGATTTTTCCACGTATTCTTTTCCAAGAAATAAAGTATTAATCAAAGTTCAGGGCATTGATTAAACTTCTGCTATAGCTTCTTTACCCAATTACCATTTTTTGAACATCCTTTAACATGCTCATGAGTTCGTTCAAGAGTTGTTAAGAGAGAATGCAAAGATTAGCTAGCAATTGATCTCTTTCTTCTTTCCAGGTATGTTATAATTTATCTGGAGATACCTTTAAAATAAGGTTATACAGGACTCCCCTGGTGGTCCTGGTGGAGAGTCTACCTGCCCGTGCAGGGGACATGGGTTCAGTCCCTGATGCAGGAAGACTGCACATGCCACAGGGCAGCTAAGTGCACGCAGCACAATCACTGAAGCTGGCACTCTAGAGCCGGCGCTCCATAACAAAAGTCAGCGCAGTGAGAAGCCCACACACTGCAACGGGAGGGCGGCCCCCTTCACAGCAACCAGAGAAAGCCCAGCATGGCCAATAATTAACCCATTAAAAAATGATAAAGCTACACAGCTTAAGTAGAAACTAAGTGAAGTGGTCCTTAAGAGCTCTAGGCATTAGCAAAGGTAGTGGAAAACACTTGCATCTGGGGATGTTAGGGCTTCACGATATGGATAGCACTTGTTGAGTCCTCAAGTTTGGTTGGGCTACAAGAGGGAGAGTTTGAGGCAGGGTGTTCCAAGCCTGGAAGACTAGAAAAATGGAAGAATGGAGCCGAGAAAATACAAGGCCGGTTCAGATAAAGGAAGGTAAACTGGTTTCAACCAGAGTGGAAGTGTCATATGGAACAACAAATAAAGCTGGGCCGTGAAAGTGGGAGAAGATGTCTTAAGGATCAAGTATGCTAGGCCATGACGGGGGGAGTTTTCTTCTACATCTTAAGTAATTGACAAAAACATTGGAGCAAGAAAATTATATGATAAAAATCACACTTAAAAACGTTAATCTGACAGTATCATTTGAATTTCATTGGATGAAACAGAGGTCAGTACTCGATGTGAGCAAGAAATGAACTTTTATTGCATGAAGCTCCTGGAAATCTGAGGGTGTAACAGCATGTGCTGTCGAATGACACAGGAGTGGTGTAACCTTGGTGATCTTCCGCAGGGCTGAGGGGAGAGGAGGTGTCAAAGGTGATGTCAAGGTTTCAACTGTAGGTTCTCGAGAAAATTTTGTTAGTAGGGAAAAGAGAAAAGCGGGACAGGGTGGGTAAAGAAGATGAGTTTCGCACAAAATACTTCAAGGTAGACATGTGAAGATGAATGAGGGGAGTGGGACCGGTGCCGCAGTGACGTGCAGTGCTAGTGGAGAGCGCCTGGAGCAAAACGACTGGCAGTCAGTAGAAGACTAGCAAGCTGGAAGCGTGAAGAACTTCGAGGCAAATGAAAACTGTCCTTAATATCTGTGTTTCAGACAGTACCTGCAGAAAGATCAGGGACCACGAGACCTAAAAATGTTTCACAAAGAACTGTGAGGGAAATTTACATATTGTGACAAATATACTGTGTATGACAAATGTGACTGATTCCTGACTGGTGAATTTACACAGATGGCAAGTTAAGACATCGTTATAGAGAGGCAATTGTTGGCACTGGACTAGCCTGTCAAATGCCAAAGTCATTTATATCGTGACTTTTCTTCTTAGTAGCTTTGTTACACTGGACAAAGGGCTTCCCGGAAGAGCACTGGGAAAGAATCCACTTGCCTGTGCAGAAGATGCAAGAGACTTGGGTTTGATCCCTGGATCAAGAAGATCCCCTGAAGAATGAAAGTACTGAAGTACTGGCAACCTGCTCCAGTACTCTTGCCTGGAAAATCCCACGAACCAAGGAGTCTGGTGGGTCTACAGTCCATGGGATTGCAATAGAGTGAGACACACTTCATGATGAAACAACAACACTGGACAAGTTACTGAAAAGCTCTTTCCACACTTTCCTCTCTTGTAAGTTTGGGATGATATTAAATGCCCACTTGGTAGTGGTCTTATGAGAAGAAAATAGACTGGTACCCATGAAGCATTTAACAGTGTCTCAGTTCAGGCTACCAAAACAAAATACTGTTGCCTGGAATATTTAAGCTCGACCAAGATCACAGTGCCAGTACGGTTGGGCTGTGGTGAGGACCTCTTCCTGGCTTGCAGACAGCCACCTCCTCTCTGGTGTCTCTGCTCATAAGGACTCTAATCCCATGATGAGGGCCCCACCCTTGGATCTCACAGGCCCCATCCCAAATACCCCCCTCAAAGGTCCTGTCAACACTCTGGCAGTTAGGACCGCAATGTGTGAATTTTGAGGGGACACAAGTCAGCCCATAGCACATAGTCTCTAGCATTTAGTAAAATTCAAAAAATCATATCACTAGTAGCATTCTGCACAGTATTTTTCTCTAGAAATTTCACAGAGCTTCTTACGAATCCCAGCATTTCAGATTAAATACAAGAATGTGATTCTAAGAACAACAATAGAAAAAAGAATGTGATTCTAAGAATTCCGCCAAAATTTACAATGTATGAAAAATGCAACTCAGACAAGTGTAAGTCACAAATCTCTACTGGGTACAGTAGAAACACAAGAGGGTTGTGCATTTATGAACCATGTGCAAACCCTTGCTTCCACAAATGTTCCAGGTCAAAATGTTTTCCAGCTTCTGCTTGAATTGGTGTATGTTGCATCTGGGAAATTCTAGCAAAATATAAAAACCTTATTCAAGGGTATTTAATGATTCTAAAACACTTTATTTGGCATTTAGTAAACTCCTTCAAAGTGGATATTTCTTTAAAATTCTGGATAACTAAGGGTAATCGGACACCATGTGGGAGATTTGGGACAACAAAATTGGTATTTGAACTGACTGCCTCAAACGCACATGGCAAATTTTGTTTCGTGGGAGTTCCCTTGATGCCTGAAATTTTAAGCCTCTGATCCCACTTTATCTGATGTTATTTTTTCTTCCTTCCATGTCTCTTAGTTTCTTTGGAGGAGGTGAAGAAGTAGGCATGGACCAGGGTTTCCTTTTATGTTCTCAGGCAATGTTTAATTAAACCTCAATTAGTGATGAGAGAGAAGAAAAGTCATCTGCTGATTCTTTCTAAACTGAATTAGTTGGTTTAAATAATCACAGGTAACTGGAGAATGTTCTCCATCGTGAGGTCAGCTTCCAGGGTACAAGGCATTTGCTATCCCAGATGAGGAATTGTGAGTTAAATTTGATATCTGCATTCTCTTGGTCAAATAATTCAGTTCCAGAAATCTTTTGGTCCATGGTTCTACTTCAATATAAAATTTAATAATTTGCCTCTCTTGGACTGTAGGCACCCATATAAATACCCATGAAATACTAGATAGAGTAAAATCAGTAATTACTACAAAAAATTAACAGTAGAATTAGAATTCAAATAATTAGTCCATTAGTTGTCCAGCTGATAACAGGTTGCTTCCCCAAACAAGAATATGACTCATGTCGGGATTTGGGTTATAATCACTGGAAACCAATTTTAGCTTAGCTCTCTTAAGTAAAATAAATACATATAAATATAAATAAATACTATTATTTGGAAGAATACTGTGGCCTCCCAAAATCTACTGGTAGCTGGAGGACTAAGTTGGTAAACTTGGACCAGTTCCCAAAGGCCATGAAACAGGAAGCTCAGCTTTCAGCAGTTTGGCCAGAGTATATCTGCACTTGGACCCCATCCACTCACTTTATTTTGAATAAATAGCAGTCATGCTTTGATTTACTTCACTTTCTCCAGATTCCTGGGAAAAAGCTTCCAATTCCTTAAGCCTGGGTTACATTCCTGTTACCTGGCAACCAGGGCATGGAGGATGCAGGAGGAAACAGCGACTTCAGCTTCCCTAATGAAAGGAATATATAGTCTTCTAGAATCTAAGTACAATGAGAAATTCATCAGTATTAGGAAGGGATTTGGATTCTAGGCAACCAAATAGTGAAGTTTACTATCGCTTAATTCAGTAATTGGAAATGATATAAGTGGCTTCATTACCATCATCATTATCATAATTAACATTTAATAAGCAGTTATTTGCTTGCTAGGCTCTGTCTTATTTTAAGCTCTCAACAATCTTATAACTACCTTTAGCATTCTTTTATGGAAAAAAAAGGAAGAAAAAATACTTAGTGACGTTAACTGACTTCCCTAAGATTACACAGCTAGTAAGTAGCAAAGCAACCTCAAACTTCCTGCTGTGTAACTCCAAATAAGCTAAAGCATGTGCACACACATGAAGCTGACTTCTTGGCTGCCACAAGGCAATTTTATAGATTATTAAATACACCAGGTGCTTAACAAGTACCTACTGAAAACTCATCTTGAACAGCTGGAGTATATAGTTGGTGCTCAATACTTGTTGAACAAATAAAGAAATGTCTATTACATCATGCAAAATGCCAGGCTGAATGAATCACAAACTGGGATTAAGACTGCCAGGAGAAATATCAATCACCTCAGGTATGCAGATAATATCACTCCAATGGCAGAAAGTGAAGAGAACTGAAAGAGCCTCTTGATGAGGGTGAAAGAGGAGAGTGAAAAAGCTGGCCTAAACTCAACATTCACAAAACTAAGATCACGACATCCAGTCTCATCCCTACTTGGCAAATAGAAGGGAAGGAAGTGGAAACAGTGACAGATTTTATTTTCTTGGGCTCCAAAATCACTGTGGACAGTGACTGTAGCCATGAAATTAAAGACACTTGCTCCTTGAAATAAAAGCTATGACAAACTTCTGTTCAGTTTAGTTGTACAGTTATGTCTGACTCTTTGAGACCCCATGGACTGTAGCACACCAGGCTTCCCTGTCCATCACCAACTCCTAGAGTTTGTTCAAGCTTATGTCCATTGAGTCGGTGATGCCATCCAACCATCTCATCCTGTTATCCCCTTCTTCTCCTGCCTTGTCTTTCCCAGCATCACAGTCTTTTCCAATGAGTCAATTCTTCTCATCAGGTGGTCAAAGTATCAGAGTTTCAGCTTCAGCATCAGTCCTTCCAACAAATACTCAGGACTGATCTCCTTTAGGATTGACTGGTTTGATCTCCTTGCAGTCCAAAGGACTCTCAGGAGTCTTCTCCAGCACCACAGTTTAAAAGCATCAATTCTTCGGTGTTCAGCTTTCTTTATGGTCCAACTCTCATATCCACACATGACTACTNTCTAGATGTGTATAAGAGACAGGGTCAAAGTATCAGAGTTTCAGCTTCAGCATCAGTCCTTCCAACAAATACTCAGGACTGATCTCCTTTAGGATTGACTGGTTTGATCTCCTTGCAGTCCAAAGGACTCTCAGGAGTCTTCTCCAGCACCACAGTTTAAAAGCATCAATTCTTCGGTGTTCAGCTTTCTTTATGGTCCAACTCTCATATCCACACATGACTACTGAAAATCCATAGCTCTGACTAGATGGACCTTTGTCGACAAAATAATGTCTCTGGTTTTTAATATGCTGTCTAGGTTGGTGACAGCTTTTCTTCTAAGGAGAAGAAAAGCTTTGATTTTAATTTCATGGCTGCAGTCACCATCTGCAGTGAGTTTGGAGCCCTAGACAGCATATTAAAAAGCAGAGACATCATTTTGCTGACAAAGGTCTGTCTAGTCAAAGATATGGTTTTTCCAGGAGTCGTGTATGGATGTGAAAGTTGGACCATAAAGAAGGCTGAGTGTCGAAGAATTGATGGTTTTGAATTGTGGTGCTGGAGAAAACTCTTGAGAGTCCTTTGGACTGCAGGGAGATCAAACCAGTCAATTCTAAAGGGAATAAATCCTGAATATTCATTGGAAGGACTGATGCTGAAGCTCCAATACTTTGGCCACCTGATGCAAAGAGCTGACTCATTGGAAAAGACCTTGATGCAGGGAAATACCGAGGTCAGGAGAAGGAGACAACAGAGGATGAGAAGGCTGGATGGCATTACCAACTCGATGGACCTGAGTTTGAGCAAACTCCAGGAGATGGTGAAGGACAGGGAAGCCTGTCATGCTGTAGTCCATGGAGTCACAAAGAGTCAGACACAATTTAGCTACTGAACAGCAACAATATTACATATTTAATAAAACACCTGTCAAGAGACAGGTGTCCCCTCCCCTTCATAGTTCCCCCATAGCATGCAGTCTGAACCCAGTGCTGAGTTGGTGATCCCATGGAACAAAAGGATTGAAGTCTAAGTTATAATGAAATGAATGTATCTTCATAATGATACCATAAACTGTGTATTTAAGCAGTTTATCTTTATTACTTCTTATATATGATAATATTTTTAATGGCTTCTTTGGATAAAAGATTGTATATAGTTGGAATATCTTTGTGAATATTTAATGCCTTAACTCCATCGTTTTCCACTCCAACTTTTAAAAATGGATCAATCCTGGAGACTAAGAAATAAAGAATATTTTAGACACTGGACAGACATCTATGGATGAGCCATAGTTAACATACGCAAAGACAGGTTCCACCTTAACCTCCAGCAATAATTAGACTAAAGAAACTTAAATTTTGCTTAAGACTTAAGCAAAAAATAGACTTAAAAAGTCAGAAATTCTTTTCAAAGTACAATGTCTCAGCTCTGAACTGCTTCACTGTAGATAGTAATCAGATTAGAATGAGACAGGCCAAATATTTCTTTGGAGATCTTATTCTCAGATCTATAGATTAGAAAATAATAACACTAATTTATTAGAATTGCAAAATGGTTCATTGTTTCCTCTTTGATTCGCTGGCCCTCTCTTGATCCTCAGATATTATTGTTGTTATTTTACAGATCAGCAAACTCAAAGAGGTTTCCTAGCTTGCCCAGGAAAGGGCATATAACTGACAAATAGAGAGCTAAAATCTGAATCTATGTTATTTTAATTACATTCTTTTAATTATATTGTGTTTCCTTCAGTAAATGCAAAACAAACCCATGGGACACTGGATAGAAACAAAATTGTAATTATTATAGAAATGAATAGTTGAATTGGAACTCAAATACAGTAATCAGCAAGTGGTTGTCTAGTTGTTAATATGGGGACACCACTGAATCCAATATGGAGTCGCAGATGATGGAAAGCAAGAAAAATCAGTCTGTCATTGAGTAGTCTCAAGGCGATTTAGTCTAGCGCTTCCCATGTTATTGGGCTTTGACTTCAATACATTGTATTAGATACCAATCCATTGGAAAGGACCTGGGCTGTGTGGTGTCTGTCTGGCATTCTGATGGCATGTCTGGTGACATGATGGCATAGTCCACTCCAGTATTCTTGCCTGGAGAATGCCAGGGACAGAGGAGCTTGGTGGGCTGCCGCCTATGGGGTCACACAGAGTCAGACACGACTGAAGCGACTTNGAAATTAAAAGACACTTACTCCTTGGAAGAAAAGTTATGACCAACCTAGATAGCATATTGAAAAGCAGAGACATTACTTTGCCGACTAAGGTCCATCTAGTCAAGGCTATGGTTTTTCCTGTGGTCATGTATGGATGTGAGAGTTGGACTGTGAATTGGGTTGACCAAAACATTTATCCAGGTTTTTCCAAAACACTAATAATCCAGATGAACTTTTTGGCCAACCCAATTCAAGGGCCCAGAGGCAGGAGCATGCCTGGAATGCTTGAGGATCAGGGAGGAGGATGGTGCAGCTGCAGAGGATTGACTGATTGAGTGATTTAACTATTTTTATTAAAATATAGTTGATACACAATATGATGCTAGTTTCAGGTGTACCACATAGTGATTCAACATTTATGCAAATCATTTATTGGAAAATGGCTACCACAATAAGTCCAGTGACCATCTACTCTCATACAAAGCTAATAAAATATTTTTGACTATATCCCTCATACTGTATATTATATCCTCATGATCTGTTTATTTTAGAACTAGAGATTTATACCTCTTAATCTCCTCTACCTATTCCACCCAATACCTCACCACCACCCTGCCCTTGGGCAACCACCCATTTGTTCTCCATGTGTATAAGCCTGTTTTTGTTCTGTTTCGCTTACTTGTGTTTTAGATACCACATGTAAGTGAGATCATTTGGCATTTGTTTTTCTAACTTATTTCACTTAGCATGATGCCCTCTACATCCATCTATGTTGTCACAAATGGCAAGCTTTCGTTTCTTATGGCTGGATAATATTCCATTTTGTGTGTGTGTGTGTGTGTGTGTGTGTGTGTGTACCACATCTTCTCTATCCATTTATCTACTTATGGAATTTGGCTTGCCTCCAGGTCTTGGTTATTATAAACAATGCTGTAATGAACATTGGGGTGCATATATCTTTTCATGTTAGTATTTTTGTTTTCTTTGACTGAACACCCAGACGTGAACCTGCTGAAAGCATGAGTTTTATTTTTTTTGAGGGCCCTCCACACTGTTTTTCCATAGTGACTGCACCAGTTGATGACCCCACCAATTCTCAAGAACTCCCTTTCTCCATATCCTTGCCACCAGTTCATACTCCTTGATGCCAGTCATTCTGGCAGTACAACTCATGGTGGTTGGTATTTGCATTTCCCTGATGATTAGTGATGTTGATTATTTTTTCATGTGTCTGTTGGAACTCTACGTGTATTCTTTGGAAGAGTGTCCATTGAGGTTCTCAGATCACTTTCCAATTTGATTGTGTCCCTGGTTTTGAGTTATACCAATTCATTATATATTTGGATATTAACTTCTCATCAGATATATTGCTTACAAATATCTTTCCCCATTCAATAGACTGCCTTCTCATTTTGTTACTGTTTTCCATTTCTACACAAGAGCTTTTTAGTTTGATATAGTACCATTTCTTTAGTTTTGCTTTTGTTTCTCTTTTCTGAGGCAACAGATACAAAAAATGTTGGTAAGGGGTTTTACATTTTTATGTCTAATATTTAAGTCTTTCATCCAGTTTTAGTTTATGTTTGCATATGGTGTACAAAAGTGATCCAGTTAAAATGTTTGAAAGTAGCTGTCCAGTTTTCCCAACACCATTTATTGAAGAAAATATTTTTGTATATCCTTGACTCCACTGTCATAGATTATTAATTGCCGATATAAGAGTAGGTTTATTTCTGAGCTCTCTATTCTGTACCATTGATCCATGTGTCTGTTTTGTGCCAGTACCATACTGTTTTGATTACTGTAGCTTTGTATTATTATTTGAACTCAGGTAGTTCTTCTGGCTTTGTTCTTTCTTGAGATTGCCTTAGCTATTTGGGATCTTCTGTGGTTCCATAGAAACTTCAGGATTATGTTTTCCAGTTGTGAAAAATACCATTGGAATTTTGATAGAGCTTAATTTGAAGCTGTACATTTCCTTCAAGAGTATGGTCATTTTAACAATGATAACTCTGCCAATTCATGAGGAAGGTGGATCTTTCCATTTCTTTGTGTCATCTTCAATTTGTTTCATCAATACCTTACAGTTATCTGAGTACAAATATTTACTATTTTGGTTATATTTACTCCTACTGTTTTATTCTTTCCAATGTGATTATAAATGGGATTGCTTTCTTAATTTCTATTTAAAAGCATTTGTTGTTAGTATATAGAAACACAACAGATTCCAGAAAAATTGTATCCTGCAAATTTAATGAATACTTTTAATACTTCTAATAGTTTCTTTGATGGAGTCTTTAGGGCTTTCTATATATAGTATCATGTCATCTGTCAACAGTGACAGTTTTACTTCTTTCCCACTTTGTGACTCAGCTGGTAAAGAATGACTTGGAGAATGCCATGGACTGTATAGTCCATGGGGTCGCAAAGAGTAGGACACAACTGAGTGACTTTCACATTCACTTTCCTCTTTGGCATTACTTTTCTTTTTCTTATCTGACTGTTACAGCTATGAGTTCCTATATGATGTTGAATAAAAGTAGAAAGAGTGGGCATCCTTGTTTTTTCCAGATCTTAGACGAAATACTTTCTGTTTTTCACTGATGAGTATGAGGTTGACTATCAGTTCAGTCGCTCAGTCATGTCCAACTCTTTGCAACCCCATGGATTGCAACACACCAGGCTTCCAAGTCCATCACCAACTCCCAGAGCTTACATAAACTCATGTCCATTGAGTCAGTGATGCCATTCAACCATCTCATCCTCTCTTGTCCCCTTCTCCTCCCTCCTTCAATCTTTACTAGCATCAGGGTCTTTTCCAATGAGTCAGTTCTTCGAATCAGGTGGCCAAGGTATTGGAGTTTCAGCTTCAGCATCAGTCTTTCCAATGAATACCCAGGACTGATTTCCTTTACAATGGACTGGTTTGATCTCCTTGCAGTCCAGCGGACTCTCAAGAGTCTTCTTCAACATTACAGTTCAAAAGCATTGTCTTCGCCACTCAGCTTTCTTTATAGCCCAACTCTCACATCCATACATGACTACTGGAAAAACCGTAGTTTTGACTAGATGTACCTTTGCTGGTAAAGTAATCTCTCTGCTTTTTAATATGCTGTCTAGGTTGACCATAGCTTTTCTTCTAAGGAGCAAATGTCTTTTAATTTCATGGCTGCAGTGACCATCTGCAGTGATTTTGGAGCTCCCCTCTACCCCCGCAAAAAGTCTCTGATTGTCTCCATTGTTTCCCCATCTATTTGCCAAGAAGCAATAGGACCAGATGCCATGATTCTAGTTTTTTGAATGTTGAGTTTTAAGCCAACTTTTTCACTCTCCTTTTTCACTTTCATCAAGAGGCTTTTNCCGCAAAAAGTCTCTGATTGTCTCCATTGTTTCCCCATCTATTTGCCAAGAAGCAATAGGACCAGATGCCATGATTCTAGTTTTTTGAATGTTGAGTTTTAAGCCAACTTTTTCACTCTCCTTTTTCACTTTCATCAAGAGGCTTTTGAGCTCTTCTTTGCTTTCTGCCACAAGGGTGGTATCATCTGCATATCTGAGGTTATTGATATTTCTCCAAGCAATCTTGATTCCAGCTTATGCTTCATCCAGGCCAGCATTTCACCTGATGTATTTTACATATGTTAAATAATCAGTGTGACAATATACAGCCTTTACATACTCCTTTCCTGATTTGGAAGCAGTCTGTTGTTCCGTGTCCAGTTCTAACTGTTGCTTTTTGACATGCAAACAGATTTCTCAGGAGGCAGGTAAGGTGATGGGTCTGGTATTCCCATCTCTTGAAGGATTTTCTAAAGTTTGTTGTGATGCACACACTCAAAGGCTTTGGCATAGTCAATAAAGCAGAAGTAGATTTGTTTTTGGAACTCTCTTGGTTTTTCAATCATCCAACTGATGCTGGCAATTTGATCTCTGGTTTCTCTGCCTTTTCAAAAACTAGCTTGAACATCTGGAAGTTCACGGTTCACATATTGCTGAAGCCTGGCTTAGAGAATTTTGAGCATTACTTTACTAGCGTGTGAGAGGAGTGCAATTGTGCAGTAGTTTGAGGATTCTTTGGCATTGCCTTTCTTTGGGATTGGAAGGAAAACTGACCTTTTCCAGTCCTGTGGCCACTGGTGAGTTTTCCAAATTTACTGGCATATTGAGTGCAGCACTTTCACAGCATCATCTTTCAGGATTTGAAATAGCTCAACTGGAATTCCATCACCTCCACTAGCTTTGTTTGTAGTGATGCTTTCTAAGGCCCACTTGACTTCACATTTCAGGACGTCTGGCTTTAGATGAGTGATCACACCATTGAGATTATCTTGGTTGTGAAGATCTTTTTTATATAGTTCTTCTGTGTATTCTTGCCACCTCATCTTTATATCTTCTGCTTCTGTTAGGTCCATATCATTTCTGTCCTTTATCAAGCCCATTTTTGCATGAAATATTCCCTTGGTATCTCTAATTTTCTTGAAGAGATCTCTAGGCTTTCCCATTCTGTTGTTTTCCTCTATTTTTTTTACACTGATCACTGAGTAAGGCTTTGTTATCTCTCCATGCTATTCTTTGGAATTCTGCATTCAAATGGGTATATCTTTCCTTTTCTCCTTTGCCTTTCACTTCTCTTCTTTTTTCAGCTATTTTTAAGGCCTCCTCAGACATTGCCTTTCTGCATTTCTTTTTCTTGGGGATGGTCTCTATCACTGCCTCCTCTACAATGTCACGAACCTTCATCCATAGTTCTTCAGGCACTTTATCTATCAGATCTAATCCCTTGAATCTATTTGTCACTTCCACTATATAATTATAAGGGATTTAATTTAGATCACACCTGAATTATCTAGTGTTTTTCCCTACTTTCTTCAATTTAAGTCTGAATTTGGCAATAAGGAGTTCGTGATCTGAGCCACAGTCAGCTCCCAGTCTTGTTTTTTGCCGGCTGTATAGACCTTCTCCATCTTGGGCTGCAAAGGATATAATCAATCTGATTTCAGCATTGACCGTCTGGAGATGTCCATGTGTAGAGTCTTCTCTTGTGTTGTTGGAAGAGGGTGTTTGCTATGACCAGTGCATTCTCTTGGCAAAACTCTTGTTAGCCTTTGTCTTGCCTCATTTTGTACTACCAAGGTCAAATTTGCCTTTTACTTCAGGTATCTCTTGACTTCCTACTTTTGCATTCCAGTCCCCTAAAATGAAAAAGACATCTTTTGGGGTGTTAATTCTAGAAGGTCTTGTCGGTCTTCATAGAAGCATTCAGCTTCAGCTTCTTCAGCACTGCTAGTTGGGGGAAAGACTTGGATTACTGTGATATTGGATGGTTTTTCTTGGAAATGAACAGAGATCCTTCGGTCGTATTTGAGATTGCATCCACGTACTGCATTTGGGGCTCTTTTGTTGACTATGAGGGCTACTCCATTTCTTCTAAAGGATTCTTGCCCACAATAGTAGGTAAAATGGTCAATGGAGGTTGATTATGGGTTTATCCAATAGGACCCTTATGTTGAGGTACATTCCCTCTACACCACTTTTAATGGATGTTGAATTTTGTCAAAAGTTTTTTCTGCATCTATAGAGAAAATCATATTACTTCAATTTGTTAATGTGGTGTTGTCATATTGATTGTTTTCTGAATATTGAAACATTCTTGCATCCCTGGGATAAATCCCACTTGATCTTGATATATGATTGATTTAATGTACTTTTGAATTCTACATTCTAGTATTTTATTGGGGATTTTTGCATCTATGTTTATTAGTGATATTGGTCTGTAATGTTCTTTTCTATGCATGCTGTGTTTTTTAGCTTTGGCATCAGGATGAAACTAGCCTCATAGAATTAGTTCAGAAGTGTTCCTGTCTCTTAAATTTTTTGAAATAGTTTGAGAAGGCTAGGTTTTAACACTTCTTTTAAATGTTTTATAGAATTCACATGTGAAGCCATTTTGTCCTAGACTTTTGTTGCTTAAGAGTTTTTTATTTAGTGACTGATTCAGTTTCATTACCAGTAATTGGTCTATTCATATTTTCTATTTCATCTTTATTGAGCCTTAGGAGATTGTTCATTTCTAGAAATTTATCCATTTCTTCCATTTTATTGCCATATAATTATTTGTAGTAATCCCTTGTGATCATTTCTATTTCTGTAGTGTTAACTGTAACTTATACTCATTCATATTTTATTTATTTAGGCCATTTCTCTTTTTTTCCCTTAATTGATCTGGATACAGTTTTATCAATTTTATTTTTTTAAAAACCTCTTAACTTCATTAACCTTTCCTATTTTTCTTAGTCTCTAATTTATTTTCATTCTGATCTTATAGATCTTCTACTAATTCTGGGTTTTGTTTGACCTTTTCCACTAGTTACTTTAGGTGTAAATTTAGGTTGTTAACTTGGCCTTGTCTTGTTTCCTGCTGCAGGCCTCTATCACCATCAACTTTCCTCTTAGAACAGCTTTTGCTGTGTTCCTTAGAGTTGAATCATTGTTTTTCCATTTTTCACTTATTTCTGAGTATAATTTCCTCTTTGACTTATTCACTGATGGTTGTTTATTTTCATATTCTTTAGACTCCAGCTGTTTGTATTTTTTTGTTTTTGTAGTTTTTTCTTGCAATTTCTAGTCTCATACTGTTATGGTCAGATTTTTTTTTATTTATTTAATAACTATTAAATTTATTAAGGCTTGTTTTCTGGTCTAGTATGTGTTCTATCCTAAGTAATGTTCCCTGTGCACTTGAAGAGAATGTTGCTTTTGGATGGAATGTTCCATGTGTAGCTATTAAATCCATCTGGTCTAATATATCATCTAAGGGCAATAATTACTGACTTTCTGTCTGGATAATCTGTCCATTGATTTAAGTGAAGTCTTAAATTGAATTACTGTCAATTTCTCCTTTTATGTTTCTCAGTTATTTGCTTATATATTGAGATGCTTCTATTTTGAGTACATATATATTTACAACAGTTATATCTTCATCTTGGATTGATCCCTTTATCATTAAGTAATGTCCTTCTTTGTCTATTGTTACAGTCTTTGTTTTAAGGTCCATTTTGTTTGATTCAAGCATGCTACCTCAGTTTCTTTTCATTTCATTTGCATGGATTATCTTTTTCCATCCCCTCACTTTCACTCCATGTGTCTTTAGATCTGAAGTGAGTCTCTTATAGACAATGTGTACATGGGTCTTGTATTTCTATCCACTCATTCTATGTATTTTGATTGGAAGATATATGGACTAAAGTCCCTTTACATTTAAAGAATTATTGATAAGTATTCACTTATTGGGTTTTCCTGGTGGTTCAGTAGTAAAGAATCTGCCTGCCAATGCAAGAGACATGGGTTTGATCCCTGGGTCAGGAAGATACCCTGGAGAAGGAAATGGCAACCCCTTCCAGTATTCCTGCTTGGGAAATCCCATGGACAGATGAGCCAGGTGGGCTATAGTCCATAGGGTCACAAAAGAGTCTGACACAACTTAGTAACTAAACCACAACAGCAATTAGCTCACTGCCTTTTGGTTAATTGTTTTCATGTTGTTCCACAGTTCTTTTTGTTCCTGTTTCCTTTCTCTCTTCTGATTTTATAACTGCCATGTTATGTTCAGAATCCTTCCTCTTTTTGGTGTGTATCTATTACATAGGTTTTTGGTTTGTGTACCATGAGGTTCCCATATAACAATCTATATTTATAGATGACTATTTTAAGTTAGTGATCTCATAAATTCAAATGCATTCTAATAAGCTTATACTTTTACCACCACCAGTCCCCACCATTTTAGGGTTTTGATGTCATATTTTACATTTTTAAATTTTGTGTATCCCTCAACTCCATACTGTATTAATAGGTACAGATTATTTTAACAGTTGTCTTTTAACATCTTAATTGTATATAATAAGTTGCCTTTTCTTGCTAAATATTCAGGGAGGAATAATTTAAATAAAGAGTATTAGGAGTCAGAAGGATAAGGTGTGAAACACCTTGAGTCAAAATCCTGTTTGTCTTTGAAAGTCATGGCTTGGACATTAGCTTTTTCTTTCAGTAATAATGGAGCCCCTAGAAAGTCTGATCAGAGGAGTATCATAATCTGACTCTTATTTTAAGAATATTTTTATAGTTATTGCATTAAAAATTTACTGGAGTGGGTATAGAATAATTTAAGGTTGAAAGAAAGAATCTAATTAAAAGACTATTGCTATAATCCAGACAAGATATATATCTTGAACCTGACGAAAGTAGATTTGCATCAAATAATCTAATTCTGGATATATTTCGAAGATAGACCCAAAAAAGTAGACAGTGAATGAAGGAAAGAAAAAAAGTCAAAAGTGACTCTCAAGTATTGACTTAGCACCTAGAACAATGGCATTTCCAGTGGTATGAGCCCAAATGTCAAAGTGTGAATAGTGTCTGTGTAGAAAAGGAAACTGTAAGATTTGGTTGGAAAGTAGCCTAGGGCCAGTTTCTTGTCCTGAGATGGAAACAAGATTACCCATCTTACACTTATGTCAGGATGAACCATGCTGGCTTCCCCAGGAGCCTCTATGCCAATACTGTTTGAAAGTCATAAAAAGTCATGTCATCTTTGGAGAGTTCCTATATACCTTATATGAATGTTCTGTCTTTACCTCATCTGTTACTTTTATGTTATTCCCATGTTCTTCCTACATGTTTCACTCCTCTCCATTCCTCAATCACCAGGCCTGGTAGTAGACTCCATCTCCTAAATACTTCTGTCCATAATCTTGACCTCTACCCTCAGCAAGGGCATTTTCACCTGTCCCTGGAAACACTGCATTACCACTTAATGGGTCTTCATGAGTGCACTCCTGTAGCCCTTTAAATGTTTCTCCAATGTAGTCAGATTGCTTTCTAAATTAGAAATCTGATCATGTTTCTTCCTATTTTAAACACAACAAAAGATCCTAGGGCTCTTAACCTGCCTTAAGCAATCCTGCTTTCATCTACTATTTCTTTTCTCCTCAATCTCCTACCTCCTACCCTACATTCCAAACATTCCAACCTTTTTAAAGGTTCCCAAACATAGTGTGTTTTATCTCATCTGTGAACCTTCAAACATGCCGTCCTCCACTCTTCATCTAGCAGATACTCAGCCACAATGCTCAGCATCAGTGAGCTTCTTGGTCTAGTGCTCCTCCCTATCCAGTCCTGCTAAGATGCTTATCTGCCCTCTAGACTCTAAGGAAACAAAAACAATAATCATGTCTATTTTATTCTACATTCTGTTCCCCACTTTCAGCAAGTTCTGAGCAGTCAGAACTAACAGGCACTCATTCCATATTTGTTTAACCAGTAATTCATCCCAAATGTTAGTTCTTTAATGAAACGTTCCCAAGGGCCCGTCACTGAAAGGGATTTCCCCCTCTTTGAACCTCAATAGATTTTAACTCCACATCTGTTATAGATTTATCACCTTCTGTCTTTCAGTGTTACATAATTTATCTCTATTACTGGACAAGTCTCCTCTTAAGTGCAGAATGCATCTCCAATTCATTTTTATATTTTCCTTAGATCATCATACACAGAGCTTTATGTATACTCAGACTCCAGTGAATATTTCATTAATGGATGAATTAATGGGGCTTAAATATTGTATTTCAGAATTTCCAAATAGGTCAATTTATGGAGCACATATACTTTGAGGTTGGAAGTAGTAGGTGATAAATCCAACTAGGTAAGTTGAGGCAAGGCAATAGGGTATCTACTTTGCTCAGCTAAGACTTAATTAGAGATTTATTGGAGATTAATTGGAGAAACTGGAGATTTGTTGAGGATATCTAAACCAAGGAAGTATATCATCACAGCTAAGTACTTGGTAGATTAATCTGTCTATAAGATAAGTTTTGTGGAATTTGATGGAGTGCTATACTCCATCCATCCCCAGAATTTGGTAATAGAGGAAGTGAATCTTGGTACTGGGGGGAACTCAGGTCTTTAAGGTCTTGGGGGAAAACATGAACATAGAAGAGAATTAGAAATACTAATAGTATTAGGAATAGTATTTTGGCACCTGTTCTTGGTATTTCCTCTGGTCTAATTGTTATAAATTGTTCTAATGCATTGTCAAATTATTCAGAATCCATAAAGAGCTATAGTAGGATTACATCTCAAATTTAATCCTTAATTTGTTTTCCCACAGGTTCTCTGACTCTGAGAACACATCATGTGCAAGACTCCAAAATGGGATTTGTGATCAATGCAATCTATTCCATGGCCTATGGGCTCCACAACATGCAGATGTCCCTCTGTCCAGGCTATGCGGGCCTCTGTGACGCCATGAAGCCAATTGATGGACGGAAACTTTTGGACTCTCTGATGAAAACCAATTTTACTGGGGTTTCTGGAGACATGATCCTATTTGATGAGAATGGAGACTCTCCAGGAAGGTATTGTTACCATTCTCCTCTAGACACCAGAGCCTCATCATTCTGTCTCCTGATCCTGTGGAGCCTGTTTCTCTCCTTTGTGGTTATCTATGCTTCCTGGACATGTTTGCTTAGTTCTGACATCACAAAGTGAAAGACAGAGAGAGGAAGCCCCAATTCCTGTGGCCAGGAAAAAGTGTGAATGCTGATGTCTAAAACGTGCTCTTGGAACCATCACCACACTTCCAAGACCCACACTTAGAGGCAGGAGCCTCACAGTATAGTTGGATAATTAAAAGCCAGTTCATGGTTTCTCTGTACATACTTGCCCTCTTAGTCCACGTATTCTGATCTCTTCTTGGGTCACAAAATTATTCTGAAACAGGAAGAATTCCATTTCTGGTAATCCAGAAACAGGACTGAGGTGTTACTCTATTGTTTGTTGTAGGTACAGCAAGTTACAAGTCATTTTATTTTAGAATCCTCCACTGGAACACTTTCTCCCTTCTTAAGGACTAAATGGCCTTTTTCTCTAAAATTTTACCTTTCACTTAGAGAGGAGCCTGAGAAATATGAACTCACTCATAATTATAGGCCAGCCTCCAGGGAAGTCATTAAGTACCCAGAACTTACCACCTTTCACATCTATCTAAGACTCTAAATTCTTAAGTGACTCTTCACATGAGACTTTTAATCCATGAGGGATAATGTCACTGAAGTGACCTGACTTATAGCAGGGCTGAGTCTTTGATCTGCCCTGCATTAGGACACTCAGTGTCCTTGGGCTGGCCACTGTAAAACCCCTGCTATTTTTCCAGCCACAGCTTTTGCTTGACAGGTATGCCTGGAGAGGCTGTGTTTACACTGTTTGCAGCTGATCCTGCCAAGAGAAGGTCCCATGAGCCCCATGAATCACACGCCATGTGCCCACACATAGTACCAGCCATCTTGGTCTAGCTTGTTTCATATGCCTGATGCGAGCTGGAGTTTCTCCCTAATGCAGCTGTTACTATCTCACAAGCTGAACTTCTACGTGACAGCAGTTCCAAGTCAAGCAGCCAAGAGAAAAGCTGGATACTTTCTCTGCTCTAGCGAGTTGATGAGCACTGCTCCATGCAAGCTGTTGGACAAGCTAAGACTTTTATATATTGTTTTCTACTTGGCAGAAATGGAAGCATTTTCTCGGGGCCAAAGAGAACTTCACATTCGTTGTAAGGCATCTTGGTGTTCGGTGTTTAGTTGTTAAGTCATGTCATTTGTGGCCCCATGGACTATAGCCTGCCAGGCTCTTCTGTCCATGGGACTTCCCAGGCGAGAATACTGGAATGCGTTGCCATTTCCTTCTCCAGAACTTCTTAGGGCAGGTCAGTGAATGAGCTCAGGCTTCAGGCTCAGGTCAAGGCTGGGCTCTGACATCATCCCATGGATTTATTATTCCTGTGTGCATCCCTGGAGCACTGACATCAGCTTGGGATTTGTTCACAGCCTTTGTTGACTGCAGCTCCATCCATTCAAATAGTTTTCATGACATGTACCTAAGTCAGTTCCAGAAACCAGACAATGAAGAAATAGCTCAGATGGCTCAGCTCTATTCTAGTGGGAAAGTTTAACAGATCTGAACATCACTGTCTCATTCACAATCTCCCAAATATGCTGGAATGGGGGATGTTTCGGACACTGGCCCTTAACCATTTGCAGAACAGGAATCTCTTTAAGACTCAGATGCGATTTATAAGTATTCTCTCATGGACAATATCCATAAAATTTTACAAACAATTTCTGGGAATTCACAGTTGTTTAGAGACTTCTCGGTCATTACTAAGGTTGGATATTACAGTAATCTACTAATAAATGATCAGAATTGGCCCCCGACCATACAAGCCAAACTCAGAAAAAAGTGGTTTGCACATTCTCTGTTTTTTTCCAATGAATCTAGTGATAGTTACAAGATAATTACAACTTATATTTACCGAGTGTGTGTTCTGAGGCAAACACTTAGCTAAATCCTCTACATTTTAATCCTATGAGGTAAGTAATATTATCATACGCTTTTCTAGCTGAAGGCTCACAAACTGAGACTTACAAAAAAATGACTTGCCCAAAGATACAACCTAATACCCGACAGAGTCAAGATTCTAACTCAGTTTTCTGGACTTCAACTTCTAACCCGATACAGCAGCCTGCAAATTACAGTATCAAAATCAAAAAGCCCCTATTCTCCTGGAAATGTATTTGTAGGCACTGCATTGTTATTTCTCTGGAGTAAAAGTTGCAGCTGAATCAAAGGCATTTCAACCTGGGCCATAAACCAAAGGAGGCTAGGGTGATTTGGGGTTCTCCTAAAATGCTAGGGTCACAAGAGGGAGATCCTAAACAGGGGAAGCTTGGAGAGGTGACAACTTAGTCTGGTACATGTAACTACAGATTGTTAGAGACTCAAATTCAATCATTGTTTTTAAGTCTCACAGAACTAGACTATTATCAGTATACAGTTCTTCAATGAAACCTTTGGGCAAGTGTGTTACAGAATTCTGAATTTTGGATTTACAAAAGTATACAGTCATATAATGCCTCCAGCATACTGTGGAGCAGCACTCCTTAAACAATACATTAATATTTCTACCACAAAATATATGCATATTCACAGTTAAGTGTGATAAATGATGTATAGTCTCATGACACTGTGGGTCAAGTTCTGTCACTAGAAAAGCTCAGAATGGCTCATGATTTGTTGCCAAGTACATTATGAAAAAACTTATGGTTTTTAAGAGCTCTAAGGATTTTAGAATTATAGACAAGAAATATGGACCTTTACTATTTACCACCAATGGGATAGATCACAGGTTGGCAAGCTGTGCTCCACAGGCCAAATCAGGCCTGCTGTTTTTGTAAATAAGGTTTTACTAGAACACAGCTTAATTTATTTTGGACTTTCCTGGTGACTCAGTGGTAAAGAATCTGCCTGCTGGTGCAGAGGATGCAGGTTTGATCCCTGGGTTGGGAAGATCCCCTGCAGTAGGAAAGGGCAACCCACACCAGTATTCCCTGCCTGGAAAATTCCATGGAGACAGGAGCCTAATGGGGTCACAAACAATTGGACACAACTTAGCAACTAAATAACAACAAAAAAATCTCATTTGTTTAGATACTGTCTGTGGCTCTTTCACACTGCTCTAACCGTGTTGGGTAGTTTCAGCTGAAGCCATCTCACAAAGCCTGAAATATTTACTATCTGTCCCTTTATAGCAAAAGTTTTCTGACCTCAACTGATAAATAGGGAATCCACTGACAAATACGGTTTAAGAGGCCCTGTGACTGCCCAGGGCCTCCCAGGTGGCTCAAGAGGTAAGGAATCTCCCTGCAAATGCAGGAGACACAGGCAGTAGACTCGAGTTCAATCCTTCAGTCGGGAAGATCCCCTGGAGGAGGAAATGGCAACCCGCTCCAATATTGTTGCCTGAAGAATCCCATGGACAGAGGAGCCTGGCGGGATATAATCCATGGGGTCAAAAAGAGTCAGACACACGCATGCACACACACACACACACGTTGATGCCTGGGAATAACCATAACTGAGCAGAGGAGACATGGAGAATCAGCATCAGATTAAGTACAACTCAATATTTAAAGCAAAAATATAAACATTATATTGTGGGGATTTGTAAGTATGAGTACATAAAACAGACAACATGGCCTAAGAACAATAGATGATAAAGGCTGAGCATTCACAAGGTACTAATACCTTCCAGCATTTCTACATTGCATAAGGGACTTTAGAAACTTTCAATTTTCAGAACTATTTTAAACATCATTTCTTAAAGTGTCTTTATACAATGAGTTTAGTCATTGATAAAGGATAAAATAAGAAAGGATCAGGCCCTATCCAAATTACCTCTACATTCTCTAAAGCTGAAGCTAAGATTAAAGATTTACCAAATTTCTCACTAAACAAAGGAAATTTATCATTTTATTTAAGAGGAGATGAAAACCTTGTTGTCTTTTTAAGAGGCCTAAAGAAGTACTTTCTTAAACTTCTTGAAGTTATTCCAAAACAGTCTTTCGTCATGCTGAGGTCAAGTCACCTTCTCACATGGGATTATTTTCTATTTCAGCTGTAAGCTTCAAAGTTTAAAAAAAAAAAAGGCTCTGAAGAGAAAGTGAAACAGACAAGCTTTTTGTTATTCTAAGTGTACTGTCATGGAAAATTCCAGTGTCACTAATATGACAATAGGTACATTTTGGAGGACAGAAATCTGTTGCTTTTCCATAGCTGAATATTTATATTTTAGCTGAATAATTATTATATTCTTGTTTCTAAGGTATGAAATAATGAACTTCAAAGAAATGGGAAAAGATTATTTTGATTATATCAATGTTGGAAGCTGGGACAATGGAGAATTAAAAATGGATGATGATGAAGTATGGGCCAAGAAAAGCCACATCATCAGATCTGTATGCAGTGAACCATGTGAAAAAGGCCAGATAAAGGTAAAATAGAACCTGTGTTTCTTTCATTTTTGTTGTAAGTTCTAATGTATTCATTATCACTGAATGTTTTTAACAAGTTGAGACATTTGTTTTGCCTTTTCCACAGCAAGCTTCTAATGTCAAAAACATTTAATTCTTTTCTTATTAAGTCCATTCAACACTTAGTAAAACCCAGAACAGTCTTAGTAGCTGGACTGACTGAAACCAACCGGTGAGTCATGCTTACACCCTGTCTACTCATGTAAGCCTTTAGAACNAAAAAATCTCATTTGTTTAGATACTGTCTGTGGCTCTTTCACACTGCTCTAACCGTGTTGGGTAGTTTCAGCTGAAGCCATCTCACAAAGCCTGAAATATTTACTATCTGTCCCTTTATAGCAAAAGTTTTCTGACCTCAACTGATAAATAGGGAATCCACTGACAAATACGGTTTAAGAGGCCCTGTGACTGCCCAGGGCCTCCCAGGTGGCTCAAGAGGTAAGGAATCTCCCTGCAAATGCAGGAGACACAGGCAGTAGACTCGAGTTCAATCCTTCAGTCGGGAAGATCCCCTGGAGGAGGAAATGGCAACCCGCTCCAATATTGTTGCCTGAAGAATCCCATGGACAGAGGAGCCTGGCGGGATATAATCCATGGGGTCAAAAAGAGTCAGACACACGCATGCACACACACAGACACACGTTGATGCCTGGGAATAACCATAACTGAGCAGAGGAGACATGGAGAATCAGCATCAGATTAAGTACAACTCAATATTTAAAGCAAAAATATAAACATTATATTGTGGGGATTTGTAAGTATGAGTACATAAAACAGACAACATGGCCTAAGAACAATAGATGATAAAGGCTGAGCATTCACAAGGTACTAATACCTTCCAGCATTTCTACATTGCATAAGGGACTTTAGAAACTTTCAATTTTCAGAACTATTTTAAACATCATTTCTTAAAGTGTCTTTATACAATGAGTTTAGTCATTGATAAAGGATAAAATAAGAAAGGATCAGGCCCTATCCAAATTACCTCTACATTCTCTAAAGCTGAAGCTAAGATTAAAGATTTACCAAATTTCTCACTTAACAAAGGAAATTTATCATTTTATTTAAGAGGAGATGAAAACCTTGTTGTCTTTTTAAGAGGCCTAAAGAAGTACTTTCTTAAACTTCTTGAAGTTATTCCAAAACAGTCTTTCGTCATGCTGAGGTCAAGTCACCTTCTCACATGGGATTATTTTCTATTTCAGCTGTAAGCTTCAAAGTTTAAAAAAAAAAAGGTCTCTGAAGAGAAAGTGAAACAGACAAGCTTTTTGTTATTCTAAGTGTACTGTCATGGAAAATTCCAGTGTCACTAATATGACAATAGGTACATTTTGGAGGACAGAAATCTGTTGCTTTTTCATAGCTGAATATTTATATTTTAGCTGAATAATTATTATATTCTTGTTTCTAAGGTATGAAATAATGAACTTCAAAGAAATGGGAAAAGATTATTTTGATTATATCAATGTTGGAAGCTGGGACAATGGAGAATTAAAAATGGATGATGATGAAGTATGGGCCAAGAAAAGCCACATCATCAGATCTGTATGCAGTGAACCATGTGAAAAAGGCCAGATAAAGGTAAAATAGAACCTGTGTTTCTTTCATTTTTGTTGTAAGTTCTAATGTATTCATTATCACTGAATGTTTTTAACAAGTTGAGACATTTGTTTTGCCTTTTCCACAGCAAGCTTCTAATGTCAAAAACATTTAATTCTTTTCTTATTAAGTCCATTCAACACTTAGTAAAACCCAGAACAGTCTTAGTAGTTGGACTGACTGAAACCAACCGGTGAGTCATGCTTACACCCTGTCTACTCATGTAAGCCTTTAGAAGACACGCTTCCTGGGAATAAAGAGTTCACAGCTGGAATTCACATCAATTTCTAATTAACAACAAATATTTATCAAACTCCTCTAATGTAATAGTTTACATTAGTGGGGCAAAAATAAGGAAGACACATTTATTTTCACAAGATTAATAGTCTCAGTGAGGAACAATCATGTGGGCACAGAGAAGTAATGTTATACAAAATGTGATGACTTCATTAAAAGAAAGAAAATACAAGGGAGCTTAAATAATTTCCTACAGAAGAAAGGAACAATTGTCTTCTCGATAAAATGTCAGACATTGAACCGTGAACAGTGGATATGATACCGGAGAGGGATGCAGGGAGTCATCAGTTGTACAGAGGGAAGGACAACAGGAATAGTACAGACGTGGCCAGACTGTTCTGGAATAGCAGTGAATTAAGCTAGGGTGCAGTGCTCTAAATGGCTACTGTGAAAGAGAAAGCGGCAACGATAGACTGAAGCCACATTTGTGGAGAGTTTTGGATACCATACCAAACAGGTTGAACTTATTTTTAACCAGGAGTCTGAAAATATTTTGTCCAAGATGCTGACATATGAAGGCGAAAGTGTTAGTCACTCAGGCACGCCCAACTCTTTGCGAACCCGAGGACTGTGGCCCACCAGGCTCCTCTGTCCATGGGGTTCTCCAGGCAAGAATACTGGAGATCCAGGGGATCTTCCGGCCCCAGAGATCTGCTGAATTGCAGGCAGATTCTTTCCTGTCCGAGTAGTGAAGATTCATGAGAAGAGTTATGAGAAATGAATAAAGGAAGAAGAGACAAGTTAAAAGAACACTGCAACAGTGATGACAAGGGCCCTGAATTATGGAAGAAACAGTGAGAGTGCAAAGTGGGTGGGGAGGTATTTGAAAGAAACATTATGGAGGTAGCCTTGATCAGCCCTGGATATCAACCATAAGCCAAAAATATTTACTATCTGGTCTTTTGTAGAAAAAGGTTGCCAACTCCTAATATTCAGTGACCACCTGCATCTTGGCCAATCATCTTGCAGTTAAACTCTTCATGTGAAACTCTTTTTAGACTCACTTAAAATATCAACTGTCCATAATTTCCAGCCCTTCCCATATAAAGATTAGCTTGTATAAATTACCACATGGAAGTGGTCTGTTTTGATCCTTCACAGCAATACAGTTTGAACCTGTAACTTCAAAATGTTGAATGATTGTTTCAAGAGATTTCTTTATACATGCTTTTCTACCCCTTTCTCCTGGGAATAACTTACCCAGTGGAAGAACTTAACTCCCTGTTACCATATTTTCAATACTAGTTAATTTGTTGTAATGTTTATATAGTCTTTTTTAATCCCAAATTTTATTTTCCTAATGAGATCTCATTTTCACTCCATTAAATATATAACAGAGGTTCGTGGCATTGTAGAGGAGGCAGGAATCAAGACCATCCCCAAGAAAAAGAACTGCAAAAGAGTAAAATGGCTGTCTGAGGAGGCCTTAGAAAAAGCTGTGAAAAGAACGGAAGTGAAAAGCAAAGGAGAAAAGGAAAGGTATACCCATTTGAATGCAGAGTTACAGAGAATAGCAAGGAGAGATAAGAAAGCCATCTTCAGTGATCAGTTCAAAGAAATAGAGGGAAAAAAATAGAATGAGAAAGACTAGAGATCTCATCAAGAAAATCAGAGATGCCAAGGGAACATTTCATCCAAAGATGGGCTCAATAAAGGACAGAAATGGTATGGACCTAACAGAAGCAGAAGATATTAAGAAGAGGTGGCAACAATACACAGAAGAACTGTACAAAAAAAATCTTCATGACCCAGATAATCACGATGGTGTGATCACTCACCTAGAGCCAGACATCCTGGAAAAGGAAGTCAAGTGGGCCTTAGGAAGCATCACTAAGAACAAAGCTAGTGGAGGCAATGGAATTCCAGTTGAGCTATTTCAAATCCTAAAAGATGATGTTGTGAAAGTGCTGCACTCAATATCTCAGCAAATTGGGAAAACTCAGCAGTGGCCACAGGACTGGAAAAGGTCAGTTTTCATTCCAATCC